>OZ018321.1:141041518-141429266 GCA_963969495.1 Ceratothoa steindachneri | reverse complement strand
AACCAAATCGTTTGGAATCACCGAAGACAGCCTTCCATATAGATTGCTTTGAACAAAACCAACAAAATTCATCCTGTGTTCAACTACGTTGAACAAGAGGGAGCGGATTGCAGCTTAGTTGAAGGGTTCACAGCCGACGACGTGCTATAAATGCTAGGGGGGGCATCATTTCGGCTACAAATTGCAGATAAATCGGTCGAGATGGACTTTGCCATGAATGCGATGTCCAAGAGGGTGGTTTGCGATTCTTGTAGATTTAGATAGCATACCTCCTCAGAAAGAGTCTTCGCATTGGAGCTAAAGTACTTTTGCCCCTAAAATGAGGTCAACGTGCTTCAACATACAAAGGAATCTGTCCGCTGCAGACGAAATTCGCACCTCGTAAAATCCTTTGGAAAGCACTTTATATTCATATCTCTGAGATCTGTCTAACAATAATAAGTCGACAACCAACGGAGTGGACGGTTGGCAAAATGGCTAGAATTTTTAAGAATTATATTCTTGATAGCAGCGATGCGAGTGATGTAGTAGGACTCAACGGCTTTAGCAACCGAACTATAAACTCCTCGACTGAGATAGGTAAATCAGTCATTTCTTAAGAATGCTGGTCATTGTTCCCCATCCAATTGCCACCAATGTGGCTTCTCAAACTATAGTAGCATGTTGCAAATTATTTGAAAGGAAAAGTGGCCGCTACCATAAATGTGGTCGATTACCTACCACCCAACACCTGAATGTGTATCTGTAGAGCATAAGAATTGTTTAAAACAGGAAAAGTAAGTGGTGCTATAAGAGATACGAGGGGCGGTCAATAGGTTTTGCGAATCGGTAGGGCAAAACAGAGGAAGGCGGATTGCTGTTTGTAGGGGTGTTAAGACAAGTTATGAAAAGTCAGGGACTGCAGCCGCATGCTCCTGTCTCTTCTATTTAAGAGATAGTAGCTGATCTCAGATCGTCAGTCACAATTTTTCAACAATGAAGAAGGTTGAGCACCGCGCAGTGATCAAATTTTTGACCAAGGATGGCAAGAATGCAAAAGAGATCCATAAACGCATAGTTGCCGTGTAAACCGACATCGCCCCTTTCTATGCAACCATTGCTCGTTGGAATAGGGAGTTCCGCTATGGTCTTGAGTCCCTTGAAGATGACCCCGTCTAGGACGCTCGTCAGACGTCACCAACGAGGACAATGTGGCCCATGTGGAGAGGATGATCCTCGAAAATCGACGGGTGAAGGTCGAAGAAATTGAGTGAGAACATGGAATATCACATGGCAGTGTTATAAACATCATCCACGACAATTTGGCCATGACCAAGGTCCCGTTGGGTCGCTATAAACCTCATGCCCCATGTACGACTTCAACGTCGTCAAAGTTCGGAGGAGCTGCTGCTCCTGTACAACCAAGACCCGGCGGCATTCGAGTCACGCATAGTGACAGCGGATGAAACGTGGGTCCATCACAGGGATCCCGAGACCAAGCTTGAAAGCATAGCCTTGAAGCACAGGGGCTCTCCAACCACAATCAAGTTTCGGACCAAGCCCTCAGCTGGGAAGATCATGGCTACAATCTTCTGGGATTCTGAGGGAGTGTTGAACGCCGAGGAACTGGCTGGGTTGAAGAAGTATATCCGTCAGAAGCGGCGCAGCAAGTTGACATGTGGTGTCCTGCTCCTCCACGACAATGCCCTTGACAACAAGGCAAGAGTGCACAAGCTGCCCTGCGCGAGTGCGGATTTGAAAAGCTCAACCATGCCCCCTACAGTCCAAATCTGGCCCCTAGCGACTACTTTTTATTCCTCCAGCTCAAGGCTGCACTGCGTGGACGCCGGTTTGGGGACGAGGAAGATGTCGAGCTCACCGTCCAGGAATGGATTGAACAGCAGTCGGGAGATTTCTGGTTATTGGGAATTCAAAGCCTCAGGAACAAGTGGCGCAAGTGCATTAAAGTCGAGGATAGTTATATTGAAAAATAATAAAACACTTTTCTTTATATCTAGTTTCCTTATATTCGAATTTCAAAACTTATTGACCGCCCCTCGTATGTCAATTCTTCCACATTCAGGACACCTATCTCCAGCTCTATCTCCTTCTTTCAACTAGTATGAAAAGTTGCAGCTGTGATCAATTTGTCAGCTGGAGTTGATCAGTTTATCTCTTCAGAAAAAGTATTTGGCAACTCTGATCCGCCCCAGTGAGGCCAGCTGATGGAAAAATGCAGCTATATACGATAAAGTAGTTCACTTCCATGTAGATATCCATCGATAGTTCCTGGAAAGAGTCATTTAAATCAAAATCAATAACGAGGCCATCACATACAGTAGCATATAAATTGGGCACGCACCTACCTGGCCTACATCCCATGTTAGTTGGCAACAAAATATCATATCCAAAATGGCTAGTCAAGGGGGACGCCCCCATCATGGATTTTCACTTGAAGGCAGATATCTATTTTTGAATGGGATGAGGCTAACCTCTGTAGCTCTTGCCATTTAGCGAGTAGACCAAGGCATTTTTATGTAAGTAAAATGATGTTCAAGCCTATTTAGAAGGAACTGAGTGGGTCTTCTATGAAAAGACCCTCGAACGAATGGCAGGGAATTTATTTTTTTTGGGGGGGAGGAAATCTCAAAAAGCCTTAAAGAATGAGGGTTGGCCCAGCGTATGAACTTTTACCAATTTATCTTTTGAAACGTTTGGCTAACAATGTTGTTTTCGGGTCAAGAGTTCTACTCCTTTATAGGTACCTGACTTTCCGAATATCCCCGCCAGGCATGAAAGAGTGATAGGCCAGAGATCTAAAGCTCCCATGTTGCAACCTCCCATTGAGGAGGAAGGCTTTACAAGTCCCAATGGCGACTTCTCTAACAACACTATTCGAGGTTTTTACGCCTTTGATTCTAACGGCATGTTTGAGACTTGCTGCCGTTTCGCTTTCAGCAAAAACGGTCACGTCCAAGAACAAGGAGTCAGTAATTTTAGCCATGGTTGGGTGGCATAAGCCTGGATTGCTGTCAACATTATTTTGATTGCCACCGGGTTAGGTGGAACTTGCACAAAGATACCGAATTGGCACCGAAGCTACATGATGTTAAGAAAAAAAGAGTCAGAAGCTGAAAGTCATCATGTCATCAACGTGAAAAGTCGGACAAAAGGCACACCTAACCACAAGAATGTCACTATCATTTGATCTAAAATTGGGGCAACTTCCAAAAGTGGTTGCCTTAACAAAACTAATAAAGCGGATGGAAAGGGTGATCATACTGAAACAGGAACACAATGAAGATGGTTGAAATAAATTAAACTTCTTGGAGACAAGGAAAACAAGAGAGGAAAATATAGGTATATAAAAGAGAAAATAAAATGCGGAAAGTGGTAATTAATTTGTTGAGGCACTCAGCGTAAAAATGCAGATGAGTTATTTTGGTGGTTGACAGCAAAATATTTTCAAGCAACAGGGAGTAAATTATACACACATATATGCACATGAAGTAAAATCCGTATACATGACATTAAAGTCAGGGTGAACCCAAAATGACGCTCAATAAATTAGTAAGAAAGTGAAATTAAAATAATATATAATTTTTAAATGAGATAAAAAGTGAAAAACTTGGTTTTTATTGTTTTCTGGTTCCTTTTACTGATATACATGAAATCACAGTTCGTTTAAAAAATCAACAGGATTAGAGTCGTGTGCTATAGAGGAATAAGTTTCCTGCTTCAAAATGCTCAGTATTAATTCAATGTGATTATCATAGATGTAAGCTACATCAAGGTTACCATTATGGGGATTTACAGCACAAGTTAATTTGTTTAGATCATCTAGATTCGGCTGTGAGCGCACAATATAAAATTTACCAAAAATAATAATAAAATATTATGAATTTTGGGGGGATTGGAGATTTAAAAATCGTTAAGATGTTGATATTTTATGGGCCTTACTATGAAGTTTGACGAGCCAAATGTTATTGGGTTCTAAGGTGCTTTTGAGTAGAGTTAAAAGGGGCAACTCAAGTTCGAATCTTAATCCTTTGTTTTTTTGTGAATGAAGTGGGAAAAATGCGTGGATGCAGAGGAATATGAGTACTGGGGCCCTTCCTGAATATCAGCACGAAGGTTTTTTTAAGATAGGTCTGGATAAACCTACGCCGGAAAATGGGTCAGGCTGATTTCAGGTGTGTCCTTGCGCAAGTGAAGCCAGACCACATTGTATATTATCTGCTGCGAACGGTAAACAGGTGCGTCTTGGTGTGTGTGATATGCTGCCGCAAATAATTCAAATAGAATGCAGTTAGGTCCCGGTGCACATGTGAACAGGTAGAAAAATACTTCAATCTCCACCCTATGAAGAACCAGCCAGGAATCCCTCTGAAGAAAGTGGATGTGGATAACATTACACACCTTGAAGATCACTGAGCACTGAGTATACGAGGTGTCAGAATAGTTAAACAATGTCCGGAAAGTAAAGACAGGAAAACATTTGCGCAATTAACTTACTATTAGTAAGACATAGAAATGGGGAAGAAAATAAGAGCGTTATGTATAAGGAAAAAATTTCCCCTCTTTCTTTTCAAATTACCATCTGACAGAGATAGTTAATTAAAAAGAATCGCTCACACGAAAACCTCGACCTTTTTATGTTAATCATTGACTGATAGACAGAATGGCTTCAACTGTAAAAAAAAGAGACAAAGACCCGAGATAACAACATTCTATTACATTTAATCTCTGTGGTACTTTTAAATCTTGGGACTTAATGGAGGAACGAACTTATCTTAGACAGTTTCATCCAAGTCGACAAATAGGCAAAGGAGTACGTCGTTTTATGCCTTTACGATATAAGCCATAGCCATTTTCATTCTCTACTTATATATATATATATATATATATATATATATATATATATATATATATATATATATATATATATATATATATATATATATTTATATATATATATATATATATATATATATATATATATATATATATATATATATATATATATATATATATATATATATATATATATATATATATATATGTATATATTTATATATAATGCAAGAAACAAAAATACACTTTAATAGAATCAGTTTATAAGATTACAGGACTAGTTACGCATTTTTTTTATATAGGAGGTGCTAAGGAAAAGATCGCAGCCAAGGGAAGGGAGAACAAAGGAAAGTATAGATCAGTAAACAGGTAAATTTATGACGATTTTCGAATCGAGTTTAGGCAGAGAGAACTTTGAATTAGTTTAGTAAATATGAATGAGCCGTCAGACATACTGTAATTGGTAATCTTTTTAATCAAAATTTGAGGCAAGTATATGTTTTAGGCAATAATTATTAGACCTATAGACTAGGTTAGCATTATTAAAAGCAATTTCAGTGAGCCTATTTACTTGTGAGTTTGAACAAACTAGAAATTAAACTTCCTTTTCTTATCAGAGATATAAAAAGAGGAAGCTTAACTTCTAGTTTTTTCAACCACACAAGTAATTGTAAGTACCATATTGATTTAAATATTAACAAATATTCTATATTTGCATAGAAATATTGAAATTTTAAGTTTGCATAAATGCCGCATTACCCTTCGAATAATAGAAGCACTATACATGTAGTATTCACTTACACTCTCATACACACAAACTACACATTATGGTCTTTCCCAGACTCAAATCTCCTCACTCACGATATAAAGATTTCATTGTTTCCCTTATGTACAATTCTTCTTCCCACATCAAGAGCCTCGCTCACGCGATAAGACATTTAACCATTTCCGCTAAACTTCTAGACATGGAACCTCAGAAACATTTCCCAAACTTTCTCCCGGCTTGTCATGAATCCCTTTATCAAATAATTTTTTTTACAGCAATTCAGATAAGTTCTGCTTTCTCTCTCTCTTTTCTCTCTTTCTCTCTCTCTCTCTGTCTGTTTCTCGAATACACACCAACGAGCATTCCTTTCAGACAAAGCTCTTTCCCGAGAAACTCGATTGATAATCAAAACTGGTCACGCCCACTTACTTTACACATAAAAATACTCAAGACATTATAGGACATTACATTACAGTCAGTCACATAGCTTCAGGAAGCATAAGCCTTTTCTATTCGTCTTTAGATTGTGCTCCATCCACCAAAGAAGAACTTTTAACTCACCTAAAGTCCACCCATTTAATTCCTTAAGCAGTTTTCTGTGGATACGATTCATAAATATTTTCATCCTCGTTCACATTAAACCTTCCACCGAAAAAGTGATTTAGACTCACCAAATCCACTCATTCAAATTACCAAATGATAAATGCAGAATATTTATTTTATTAAATTGTTTCTAAATCCATATACGATTTTATTTGGTGAACACCGTCATAAATCGGATTGAGATTAATATGCAAGAATAGACTATTTGGTTCTTATATATAAATAGTGACCTCGCCACATTAAAAAAGAACAACCTTATCTCATTGTAGAAGAATCGTCACTCCCCCGTTCTCTCGCAGTGGAGTCACGAGGCGATTACCACAAAGACATCCACCACCGGACCCGTTGGCTCAAGCGCGACACCGCAGCGCCGCATCACTCGTCGCTATGAAAGACCTTAAGGTTAAAATGTAAGATCTGCCCCAGGAGAGTGAGATTCAATTTCACGTCAAGTAAGAAATTAGAGACGTGTTTCTCCAAAGCTCGAAGGCTAACGAGGAGCCGATGTAAGACTTGGTGAGAAAAACCGTTTGGTATAAGAACCCTCCTGGGGCCTTCCTCAAGCCTCCCCCCCTCTTACCACTCCCCCAGTGTGGTGACGAGGTATAAATAAGGAACACTGAGGAAAATCATAGGTAAAATACGTCAGTCTCCAGGTGCGAAGTCCCCGGATTAAGACCGGGCTGCCTAGACTGGATTGGTAGAATACGTCAGTCTCCAGGTGACGAAGTCCCCGGATTAAGACCGGGCTACCTAGACTGTATTGGTAGAATACGTCAGTCTCCAGGTAACGAAGTCCCCGGATTAAGATCGGGCTACCGAGACTGGACAGGTAGATTACTTGGCTCACCAGACCAAAAGTACCCTGCAAGAGAGACAAGGCTACCTACCTTAAGTAGCTAAGAAGAGGCTCCTCCTCGAATTAGTCCCTGGATATCAATTCAAACGCTAAGTTTACTTTGTTAAGTTCAACTTACTCTCGTCAGATTGACTTCTTATCTCCTGGTGCATCTTAAACACCAGGGGTATTTCTCGTCCTTGAGGAATTAAGGAAAGAAGAAGGAAAAGGCTCCCCCTTGAGCCCGTTACTCGGTGGCCACACCAAACTCATAAGTTAACTTGGTTGAGGAACCAAGTTAACTTATTCTCGTCAGAGAAACCCCTCTCCAGTATACTCGCCCTTGAAGAAGAAGAAGACTGGAACTAAAAAGAAGCTCATCCTCGAGCTAGTTCCTGGTTACCAAACCGACCCTTTAAGTTAACTTATTCAAGTTTAACTTATTCTCGTCAGAGAAACACTTCCTCCTCGATCCTCGCCCTTGAAAAAGACCCTCCCCGAGTTCAGTCCTCGCCCATGAGGAATTAAGTAACAAGGGAGAAAAACTCCCCCTCGAGCTCGTTACTCGGTGGTCACGCCGAACTCCAAGTTAACTTGGTTTAAGAACCAAGTTCGACTCACTCTCGCCAGTGAGACCACGACTACTTTGGTGCCACCTAAAGCACCGAATTCTTTCTCGTCCTTGAAGACCCCCCCCCCTTGGAATACCGAGTAGACCCCCCAGCTGCTACCCTCGCCAAAAGGACCTCGTGGTTCCGCCCACCTACATCTGGCCAGGTGGCACGCGTCGTGAGACAATAACATTCCTGAGGTATTTAAACTCCAGTAGACTCAGTAAGCCTAAATCTTATATATTGAAGTGTGTAGCGGAATTAACCAATTTTAGAGGGTCAAACTAATTAAATTAGTTCTTGTGTATTAGAATATTCGGAGTATTTCTGATGGTTAATTTTTGTGTATTGAATTGTTAAAGTTAAAAAAAAGTTTATTTGAGGAATTATTGTGCGTTTCTCTATATCCTTACGTGTTTCCAACGGCTCCCTTCTTTAAGTTATTAATATTAGCACTCTTAGAACAAAAAGGGGGGGGCATTCTACGACACTCACCACAATTACGCTTTTCTCTCCTTACATACTTAAGGCAGTTCGCTGCAAACATAAATGTTGGTTTGTCGTCGGTTCCTCCCTTAGTTACATGAATTCGTTTGGATATGGGTTTTGAGAGCAGTTAGGTGTTTCTCGGGTGAACCTGGAAAATTTTAGCAATTATATATTTGCTAAATAATTTTAATATTTTAAAAGCTTAACAGTGTTTTTACAGTGAATTTATGTAAGCCGCATTTCTAAATTTTTATTTAACTCTAAGTCTTATATCCCCCCCCCCAAAAAAAAAACACTACCTATCAAAACTCTTGTTGGATCTTCCTTTAGCATGTTGCTTTCGAAACATTGTATAATATTTTGTTAGTTTATTTGTATTGTACATAGGCTTAAGAAGATGGACCGTATTGTTGTCGAAACGTAGCCGGTAAATAAAAAGGATGACGTCAGCTATTTTCCTCGCCTTATGATTTCTTCTATTTTTTAAATTTAGGCTTTTCAGAAGCAATCATCATCGATATATATATATATATATATATATATATATATATATATATATATATATATATATATATATAAATATATATATATATATAAAATATATATATATATATATATATATATATATATATATATATATATATATATATATTTAAGTGATCCGTTCCTAATAGTTCGGAGTTTCAATATATATAAGAGAACTGGGGCAGCAGAAAAGAAATGCTTTTTCTTTCCTCATTTAATTATAAACCAACATTTCGAGTGCCAGAATAATCTTACTACTGAAATTATAGTTAATAAGAATACATTCGTAATGGCAAACAAAGTAATTCTAATTAAAGTATTGATTTTTTTATGAATCCGTAATGAACAGCATGTTTGTAAATTCCTTGAATTTATAGACAACCAGCACCCTAAAATACAATTCACATTCGCTATAGCAAAGAATGGCTACCTGCCTTATTTAGACATTAAGTTAACTTGCACCACCACGAGATTTTTTACAATGTATTTCGCAAAGCTACCTTTACAGCCTCGCAACAACCCTCTTTAGTGCTTATTTTACCATCTGTCAAAACTAATTTTATTTAGACTCTACTAGATAAAACACTTAAAATATGCCCCAATTACATCTTTTTACATGAAGTTTGCTTTACTTAAGAAAAATTTCCAAGATAACGGACTCCCCAACCTTTCTACAGAAAACCGCATCAGGAAATGCCAGGATCTTTTCCTTAAATCAACTAAGAAAACAAGGATAGACCTGTAAGAGAAGGAGGTGGTGTCTTTTTTTACTTAAAAAGCGAAATAAAATACGTGGTTCTAAATCGCCAACACAGCGAGTCAATCTGGATAAAAATTAGCAATAAAGCATTTTCGTTAGTTATGGGGCTATTATACAGAATAACGAGTAGTTCATACAAAGAGGACCTTACACTAATTAGTAATATTAATTTAACCAATAATTACAAAAATGTATGCATTGTAGGGGATTTCAATCTCTCGGAAATTAATTAGAAAACGATGAGTTCAGATACGAAAAACCATATCTTAAACGCATTTTTAGCTAATTATCTGCATCAATATGTCAAACACTCTACAAGAAAAAACAATACACTTGATTTAGTTCTAAGTAACAAGGAAACCTTAATTGATAGCCTTGAAGTTCAAGAACCACTTAAAAATTGGGATCACAACTCATTTGTATTTAATATCAAATATGATTTCATTAATCAGAGGACAGCGCCAAAAGTACTTGTATATAAATTAGCAAACTTCAAAACGATTAGAGATGAATTAAATGAATGGGATTGGCATAGAAAATTAAATAACAAAACAGCTGCTTCTGCTTAAAGCCTCGTCATTGATCGCATTAAGGGTCTTCAGACTTGATATATTCCTCATAAAAACGGTTTAAAATAAACAAGGAACAAACCTTGCATTAACCAATATCTTAAGACTCCGATAGGACGGAAACGGTCACTTTATAAGCGGTTAAAAGGCAACCAGTCATTTAGACAAATATTGTCGACCTACAAAGGCAGATAAAAAGAGAAATGAACGCTGTTAAATGCAAGTACGAAAAAAAGATTAGAGAAAAGGTCACGCGATAAACAGAAAGCATTCTACAGGTACTATAGAACCAAAAACAAAGAGCCAGTTCAGATACCTAAACACAACGACCGAGTAGTTCAAAATGACCTCGAAAAGGCAAATATCTTGAATAATTATTTTGCTTCAGTTTTTAACAATGATATTCCGAATTTAAATGAGGAAAGCCTAGAAAACATAAATAGTAACATTCCCAAAATGAATGAAATAATAGTTACGGCAGATGATGTAAATAATGCAATTAATAAATTAACTCCTGATAAAGCTAGCGGGGTTGATGAAATAATGTACGCGCGAAGTATTAAGGAAGTTAAAAACCAAATTTCCGCTTTACTCGTTTTTCTGTTTAATTACTTTCTGGGGGTAAATTTGGTTTCTAGAGATTGGAAACTGGCCAATGTTGTCCCCATATTCAAAAAAGGTAGACGTGAGGAAAAGGACAACTATCGGCCAGTAAGCTTAACTTCACTTATATGTAAACTAATGGAGCCAATTATTGATTTAAAATTACGCAATCATCTGAAGAGAAATCCACTCTTAGTAAATAGTCAGCATGGTTTCAGGAAAGGAAGGTCTTGTGCCACGAGTCTGATCACATTTAATGAGCATGTAGCAAAAGCTGTCAATTCAGGTTCTAGTTACGATGTCGTGTATCTAGATTTTTCTAAAGCTTTTGATAAACTCCCGTTCAATATCCTCCTTTCAAAGCTAAAAGCTATGTAGATCCATGAGAAAACGATAATTTGGATTAAAAATTGGTTGACAGATCGTAAGCAGAGGGTAATTTTAGATGGGGTGACATCTGATTACCTGCCGATAACTAGTGGAGCTCTTCAAGGTTCCGTTTTGGGGCCCCTACTCTTTATAATTTTCATCAACACTTTAGGTTCTGGAATGAATTACCAAGTAAATTCATTCGCGGACGATACTAAACTTGGGCAGATAAGAAAGGATAAGGAAGACTCAAGCTGTTTACAAAACTGCCTAAATATGTTAAATAAATGGTGCAACGAATCTGGCTTGAATCTTAATGCTTCCAAATGCGGTGTTTTATACTTCCGAAAAAATAATCCTAAATTTAAATATTATCTCCAAGACACCGAGATTTTAGAAGTAAAAGAGCACGTCGATCTAGAAGTTAAAATAGATAATAAATCAAATTTCTCTCGTCAATGCGTTGCAATTAGAAATAACGCAACAAGAGTTGCATCATTTATCAGGCAATCCGTCTCAATGCGTAATTCAAAGAAGATGTTAAAACTTTACACGTCATTAGCCAGACCTATATTAGATTATGCTGCTACCTTCTGGTCTCCACGATTAACTAGAGATGTAAATATAATAGAACACGTACAGCGTCGCTATATGAAAGTGATAAAGTGAATTAAACATCTTAACTACAATAATAGGCTTAATAAACTCAATCTCTTTTCCCTCTAACATAGAAGAAAAGGGGTAAAAAAATAGAAACATAAATAATTGATAAATATGCCCGATACTACAGAAAATATTTTTAATTTGACAGGCGTGTCAGCGATGCGAGGACATGACAAGAAGATGAAGAAATGGAAATTCAAAACCTCAATGGGAAAATTTGCCTTCAACAACCGCATCGTTCAAGTCTGGAACAATCTACGACAAGAAGTAGTCAGCGCTGCAAACACAGAATTATGAAGACAAAATTTGATCAATAATTAAATGAAAATAAAGTTAAAATAGCTTACAATTTTTAGAGGGGCTTCCACCTAATTTAGCCTTATTCTTATAGGGCCTACCATGTATGAGCTCTTATGGCTCCCTGTAGGTGCCAATAAATTGTTTGTTTGTTTGTTACAGATAAAAACCCCACTTGATAAACTTGTACTTTTCTGGTAGGTAGCCTTCTTTGGCCAACAAATATTAAAAATGAACGATTAAATTAATTCGATAATAAGAAAAGTCTAATATTTTGCATTTCGAGATTACCACCACAAACTATTATAGAATCGGGTGGATCTTTCTCTATAAAGGCCTTCTTCGTAAGGCTTGCTGTTCGTCTCTCGAGTATAACGAATTCCATCGTGCGATGCAACCTTTGTTGGATCGATGGCAAAACTCATCATTCAAGAGTCAAACGTCAAGCCAGAAGGTCTTGTCGAATGGGTTGACTCTCGCTAATCCTGACAACTCTAGTATTAGATCACGCCGAATGTTGCAATTCACAGGTAAAATTCGATGATTTACCTACCATTTAATTCGTATATATTTTAGAAAGCAAATCCACATTCAATGACTAAAGTTCGTCTTTCATAACTCATATTATACCTTACCACTTTCATGTGTAATTAGTACTACTGTTGATATTACTAATGCATTTGCGTTAACTATAATTTCAGTACCATGAATGATAAAAAAGTGGCACGTTAGAAAGTTTCCCTTATGTTAACCCCTTCCATAATAATTTGAATTACTTTGTTTACCATTACTAATGTATTTATATTAATTATAATTTCAGTAGCCAGATGATGAAGCTGGCACTCGAAACTTTGGTTTATAATTAAATAAAGAAAGAAAATGCATTTCACATCAATTACCACAATTACCAATAAATGTGTGTGAGTGTGTACAAAGGGAGACAAAGCAGGTGTTGATGGACAGAACGAAATCAAAGTGCTGAAAAGAGGAGGAAGTCTAAAAGATTAGCAAAGGGATGCAAGGCGCCTGGTGATCAGGCTTATCGCTTTCATTATATTTTTGTTTTTGTGTATATTTTGTTGTTCTTGTTCTTGTTATACTTAAATTTCAAGCCTTTTTTCTTAAAAGCTTTAATGTTTTTGGAATATGTCGAGAACAGTTTTTGTTGTTTATGATTAAATAATTAATACTTTTTCATTCTTAATATTTTTGAATTTTATTAATTTTGTGGTCTATGTTGATATATGTGTCCTTTGTCGTTTTCTTTCTTCTTTCCTATTATCATAGTCGGTTATCTTGAGTCATACTAGATAGGGTTTTAGTCGTATTTGGTTAAAATTATCTTCATTCGTGAGTTTCTTTATTTGGTATGAATTTTATTTCCCGGTGTTAACAACTCTTCTCATGCGTAGAACGCATTTCGTCCCCGTTCGCTGGGAAGGTAGCGGAGCTTGGAAATCTTGCATGGCTTTTGGCTCTCCTGTTCTGCTTAATGATTTAAATGATTTCCTCATTCATCTCTTGATTAACCAGTCCATGCCTATTGATATTCCGTTATTTAATGACAACTAAAATGTGACTTAAACCCACCTCCCTGTGCAGCTCTTAGTGGCCTCTTCATTATCTCTTACGAGTAACCATAATTAGGTAGACGCATTTGTTCAGCAGGACATGTAGTCTCCTCTTTTGTTTCTTCCGGGCCAAAGATAAGACGTAAAGGGGTAGAGCAGCGTACATCTTACAACTGTATTATCGATCTTCTTATTGATTTTTCGGGTGTTTCTGAATATGTATAGAGTTCTGACTGCGACCGAGGCTTTCGAAATTCGATCAGATAGGAGCTTCCTGTACTCGGAAGAAGTAATCTTCATTCTAAGTACATTTCACTCCTTGATGTCGGGATAGCGCCTATTCCACACTGTGAAATTCTGAGTACACTTTTCTAATTGTTCTGGGATATAGGTATGTTGTTGGATTAGTTCCCTTGACAATACAGGACTTACTGCATGCATTCTGGATTGCAAAACTAAGATGAATGGATTTTTTAAATATGAGTAGAAAATGCGTTATACAGGTGCTAAGTTCAGCTGTACCGTGCATCTGCAGAAAAGTATTGGTCTTCTGGGCAAACCATTAAAAAATTTTATAAAAGTATTTTATATCTGCATTATTATCTAACATAGTAGTGAAACATATTCATATGGTAGATAATAATGCAAATATAAACCCATTTTTATTAATTTTGTCATTGTTTAACAAGAAGATGACTTTAAAACGGTTGAAAGACGTCTCGGGTAATAAAGATATGTCATATGCGAGCATTTCCACCCCCTCCTCTTTCGCTTTGTGAAAAGAAAGGCTTTGAAAAGGTTAAAAAGCTGCAGCGCAAGCTCAACCAAGCTGTCATCGCTGTCAATTTTAACAAATAATGCATATATATATATATATATATATATATATATATATATATATATATATATATATATATATATATATATATATATATATATATATATATATATATATATATATATATATATATATGTTTATAAAGAGAGAGAGAGAAAGAGAGAGAGAGAGCCTTGACCAAAACTATTTGGCCACCTTAGTGTTTCTGGGTTTTCCTATCTCGATGTTAATGAAACACGTGTACATGGTGGTTTATTACACAATATGCATTAGTTTAATGTCTGGTTGACCCTCCATTAGCTTTAATTACCGCTCTTATACTTTACTGTACGTATGTAACCAATAAAGAGTTAAACCAACGTCCACAATTAACTTATCTTTCGTTGATTATTCCAGTGTTTATGCTAAAATAGGTTGTAGATACAGTTGGTAAACAGTAAAATGCCCAAAATAAGGGAGTTGAGTGAGTGTGAGTGAGGTTAAAACGGAGCTCATTATAAAGATGGAATGTCTCAAAGGCAAATTTCTCAGGAGATGAAATGTTCTCGATGTGCGGTAAAAACGACAAAAAATGTGAAGATAATACAAAGAACGGGTAGAAAAAAGGTTACAACGCCTCGTGATGACAGATCCATCATCCGTATGTTGCTCAGAAGCAGGAGAAAAACATCGTCAGAGCTGTGTGCGCACTTCAACGAGGCAAGTACATCACAAATATCAACCAGAACTGTAAGCAGAAGGCTTATAGAGTACGATCAAAAGGCTGTAAACCTAAGAAGAAGCTATAGATATCTGAAGAAAATATGAATAAACGTCTTCATAGGGCTAAAACCACTCAAATTGGACCAGTGAGCAATAGTCAAAACTCATATGATCTGATGAAAGTAACTATGAGGTAAGATAGTACAAGTATTCATTCAACATATAAGCTCAAAATATCTGAGGGGTTTACCCAAAATATATAATAAATATACAACATAAGGATAATATTATCGTTCATGTTTTTAACTCAGGTCTTCGGCACATCTGGTGCAACTTTCGTGCGTCTAAGAGTTAATGTCTGGTAGCACCGTAAAACATAGCAGTGGTTCTATCATGGTGCGGGCCTGCATGTCTGCCAGAGGACGCGAAGAAATGTTACTATGTCAGGGTAAGATAAATTCAGCTACCTATGTTTCCATGTTATCGGATGTTTTAAGCCATCAATTGCTAAATTGCATCCAGGAGTGTCGAAAAACAGTGTTATCTTTCAACAAGACAACGCTCCATGCAATACAACAAAGAATACTCGTCAATGATTTGAGACAAAGGGTATTGTTTTCATGGAATGTCTAGCTCAAAGCCCCAATCTAAACCTGATCGAACACCTATGGGTAACTCTTGGTAAAGCTATCAAGAACCCAACAATTAAAGATAAAGAGCATTTGTACCAAAGACTTAGAGAAGGATGGAGTAAGATTGCGCCGGGCACCTGCAAGAAACTAGTTAATTTTATGCCTAACTCTAAAAAAACGGTATTTGAAGCTAAAGGAGGGTCAACCAAATATTAAAACTAATCTATATTGTGAAATAGTATACCATAAACCAGCATGTGCACGAGTTTCATTAATTAACATTGAGTCAGCAGAACTCAGAAACACTGGAGTGGCTTAATACTTTTGGCGAAGGCTGTATATATTTATATATATATATATATATATATATATATATATATATATATATATATATATATATGTCGTAGAATTCTTTCTGATAAAAACCCTACTTACCTGACACCACTTTTATTTAGTGTCGTAGAATGCCCCCTCTTTTTTTGTTCTATTCTAAGAGTGCTAAGTGTGTCTAATATATATTGATATTATAAGAATATCTTAAAGAACAGAGCCGTTACCAAACACGTAAGGATATAAAAGAAACGCCCACTAATTCACAATATAAACTTATATTTTATCTTTAACCATTGAACACACAACCTTTATACATTAACTACAGCAATACTCTAAATATTATTATAAACAAGAATTAATTAAATTAGTTTCCCCACAAAAATTGGTTAACGTTTTCTCTAGACAAAACAATAATATAAGAATTAGGCTTACGGACTCATGTGGAGTTTAAAGGCCTCAGAAATGTTATTGACTCACGACGCGGGCCGGATGTCCAGTTGTAGATGGGCGAAATTCCACGGTCGTTTTGGCGAGGGTAAGAGCTGGGGGGTCCACACGTTCTTCCGGGGGGGGAAGAGTTCTTTAAGGACGAGAACCAAGACGGTGCTTTATGCAACACCTAGGCAGTCGTGGTCTCTCTGGCGAGAGTGAGTCGAACTTGTTTCTTAAATCAAGTTACCTTGGAGTGCGGTGTGATCACCGAGTAACGAGCTCGAGGAGGAGCTTTTCTCCTTCGTTACTTATTTCCTTATGGACGAGGACTGAACTCGGGGAGGGTCTTCTTCAAGGGTGAGGATAACGGAGGGGGGTTTCTCTGGCGAGAATAAGTTACTTAAAGTTTGGTGTGGCCACCGAATAACGGGCTCGACGGGGGAGCTTTTTCCTTCTTCTTTTCTTAATTCCTCAAGGACGAGGAATACCCCTGGTGTTTAAGGTGCACCAGGATATGAGGAATCCTTCTGGCGAGAGTAAGTCGAACTTACCAAAGTTCACTTATCGTTTGGTTTGATAACCAGGGACTTAGCTCAAGGATGAGCTTTTTCTTAGCCCCTTAAGGTAGGTAGCCCTGCCTCTCTTGCAGGGTACTTCTTGGTCTGGCGAGCCAAGTACACTACCTCTCCAGTCTCGGTAGCTCGGTTGTGGATCCGAGGACTTCGTCACCTAGAGACTGACGTCTACTACCAATCCAGTCTAGGTAGCTCGGTTTTGGATCCGAGGACTTCGTTACCTGGCCTGACGTATACTACCTCGATTTTCCTCAGAGTTCCTCATTTATACCTCGTCACCCCACTGGGGGAGTGGCAAGGGGGGGAGGGGCTTGAGGACGGCCCCAGGAGAGTTCTTTTTCCAAACGGTGTTTCCCACAAAGTCAAACATCGGCTCCTCGTTAGCCATCGAGATTGGGAGAAACCCGTTTTCAATTTCTTGTTCAACGTGAAACTGGATCTCACTCTCCTGGGGGAGATCTTACCTTTTTGACCTTTAGGGTCTTTCATGGCACCAAGTTGTGCCACGTTGTGGTTACGCTTTTGAGTCGCCAATGCCTGGGGCGGATGTCCTTGCGGTAACCGCCTTGGGACTGCATCACGAGTGAACGGGATGGGGGGGGGGGAAGTGACCATTCCCCTACACACCTCCCACCGAAGAACTTAATGGAAAGCGGGGGATGCTCCCGGGAACTCAAAACAACTTACTTAACTTAGTCGAGCTTATCAAAGTTGTATTTCTTTGAGCCCTCTCTTACATTAAGTTTCCTTACACATGAGCGCCCACGCGCGCGTTTACACAGGCAATGTGTCGAGCTAGACCTACTCGCAATACAATTTTACATAGAAAATTAAAAAACCTTAATTCATCGATTACCCACAAAAAAACAAAACAAAACAAGCTACTTCCTTACCTTTCTAAGTTTTTGAGAACTTAAATCCTACCGATAAATATTAACACGAACAACAAATGAAAACATGGTTTCACGCTCATTAGGTACTGAAATAACCCTCAATGGTTTTTCGTCTCCACCTATAGAGCAGCTGTACATTATCGGCTCCTTTGATGTAGCTGATCCTAAAATGGTGCTCTGTGACCATTATTCTACCGCGCTTGAGTCGGCCGTTCTGGTTATTGAGTCTACCCAAGTATGGTACTAAATGGTAGCGGTATTTCAACCTACTCGAATTACCCTTCTTATGGTACTTGACTACCTTTAAACTGAACATTATGGCTAGAGCGGCCTGTTGTAGCGGGGCATAATTGATGGGAGCATAGGTCCCATAGCTCTCCTTTAACCAGGTACACGGGAAGATCGTGTCTGGGTTCGATCTTTGGGGATCGAGAAAATTTTGCCCTGCGAGGTCGTTAATGGGCTTGACGCTCACTACGACTTGGCGATTTAGCGGTAACTCCGTGGACTTTCCGTTCGGGGACGAGACTTCTAGGGGTAGGGGATACTCATCCGCGTCTACCATTTGATTAGTCTTACCTGAGTGTATCGCAATAGCGCCTCTTTCCTCCTTCCTTGTCAACTCATTTGACTCACTTCTCTTAGTAGGTAGTTCCTCAGGTACACCTGCTCGTACCTCTACTCTACCTTCTTCTTCCCTGATAACCCTATTTGGCTGGGTTCTCCTCGTAGGTTTTCCTATAGGTATTCCTGCTGTTACCTCATTCCTACTTCCTACTTCTTCCATCGTTACCCCATTTGGCTGGGTTTCCCTCGATGGTCCTTTCTTCGGTCCAGTCCGGGCTACAACTTCCTCGGCCTCTATGAGATTCTCGATAGGTGCTCTTTCGAGTGCGAGCAATCTTGCCTTTTCTTCTCTCTCTTCTCTTTCAGCTTGAGCACGTTCTTTTTCCCTCTTCATTCTTCTTTCATCTATTTCTTTTTTAATCTTTATTCTCCTCTCTTTCGACTCTTTTTCCCTCTTCATTCTCCTTTCCTCGGCTTCTTGTTCTGCTTTCGCTATTTCGTTTTCCCGTCGAGTTCTTCTTTCTTCATCTTCCAGCTTTATCTTTAGTCTTCTTTCTTCATCTTCCATTTCTGTCCTTATTCTGAATTCTCGTGCTTCTCTTTTGAACAGTATTATTCTTTCGCTTGTTTTACCTCCTCTCAGCATTCTTCTTTCCTCTGTTTCTATTTTCCGCTGTATTCGGGATTCTTCACTTTTCCGGTTCATCCATATTTCCATTAATTCACGTTCTCTTTTATTCTCTCTTATTATATCCTCTGTTTCTCTCTCAAACTTTATTAATTCTTGTTCTTCTTCTATATCCAAAATTCTTTCTTCTTCTTCACAATCTATTCTTAGTTCTGCCATGACGTAGTCATGCATTTCTGTGCCTTCAAGTCCCAGACTTTGGGCTTGTTGGTAAAATCTTTTGACTGAATCCATTTCGTGTTGGTCCGTCGATTTTTCCTTTCTGTATTTTCAGGTAATTATGCCACCACTCACTAGGTAGCGCTCAGCATAACTTACCCTTAATCCCACTACTATGCTGATTGAAATACCACTTCCGACAACAAAATTACCACTTGGCCTGCCAATTACCTTTATATTGTTACCACCCCTAACTCTACCAATTTTCCTCTCGTCAATTATTCTTCTACTCCTGATATTCCTTTACGTGTTGGCTCTTTCTTAATTAGACACTGCTGGGTTCTTTCTAATAACAACCTACAAAACCTGACACCACTTTAATTATGTCGTAGAATTCTTTCTGATAAAAACCCTACTTACCTGACACCACTTTTATTTAGTGTCGTAGAATGCCCCCCCTTTTTTTGTTCTATTCTAAGAGTGCTAAGAGTGTCTAATATATATTGATATTATAAGAATATCTTGAAGAACAGAGCCGTTACCAAACACGTAAGGATATAAAAGAAACGCCCACTAATTCACAAAATAAACTTATATTTTATCTTTAACCATTGAACACACAACCTTTATACATTAACTACAGCAATACTCTAAATATTATTATAAACAAGAATTAATTAAATTAGTTTCCCCAGAAAAATTGGTTAACGTTTTCTCTAGACAAAACAATAATATAAGAATTAGGCTTACGGACTCATGTGGAGTTTAAAGGCCTCAGAAATGTTATTGACTCAAGACGCGTGCCGGATGTCCAGTTGTAGATGGGCGAAATTCCACGGTCGTTTTGGCCAGGGTAGCAGCTGGGGGGTCCACACTTTCTTCCGGGGGGGGGAAGAGTTCTTTAAGGACGAGAACCAAGACGGTGCTTTATGCAACACCTAGGCAGTCGTGGTCTCTCTGGCGAGAGTGAGTCGAACTTGTTTCTTAAATCAAGTTACCTTGGAGTGCGGTGTGATCACCGAGTAACGAGCTCGAGGAGGAGCTTTTCTCCTTCGTTACTTATTTCCTTATGGACGAGGACTGAACTCGGGGAGGGTCTTCTTCAAGGGCGAGGATAACGGAGGGGGGTTTCTCTGGCGAGAATAAGTTACTTAAAGTTTGGTGTGGCCACCGAATAACGGGCTCGAGGGGGAGCTTTTTCCTTCTTCTTTTCTTAATTCCTCAAGGACGAGGAATACCCCTGGTGTTTAAGGTGCATCAGGATATGAGGAATCTCTCTGGCGAGAGTAAGTCGAACTTAACAAAGTTCACTTATCGTTTGGTTTGATAACCAGGGACTTAGCTCAAGGATGAGTTTTTTCTTAGCCCCTTAAGGTAGGTAACCCTGCCTCTCTTGCAGGGTACTTCTTGGTCTGGCGAGCCAAGTCCACTACCTCTCCAGTCTCGGTAGCTCGGTTGTGGATCCGAGGACTTCGTCACCTAGAGACTGACGTCTACTACCAATCCAGTCTAGGTAGCTCGGTTTTGGATCCGAGGACTTCGTCACCTGGCCTGACGTATACTACCTCGATTTTCCTCAGAGTTCCTCATTTATACCTCGTCACCCCACTGGGGGAGTGGCAAAGGGGGGAGGGGCTTGAGGACAGCCCCAGGAGAGTTCTTTTTCCAAACGGTGTTTCCCACGAAGTCAAACATCGGCTCCTCTTTAGCCATCGTGATTGGGAGAAACCCGTCCCTAATTTCTTGTTCAACGTGAAACTGGATCTCACTCTCCTGGGGTAGATCTTACCTTTTTGACCTTTAGGGTCTTTCATAGCACCAAGTTGTGCCACGTTGTGGTTACGCTTTTGAGTCGCCGATGCCTGGGACGGATGTCCTTGCGGTAACCGCCTTGGGACTGCATCACGAGTGAACGGGATGGGGGGGGGAAGTGACCATTCCCCTACAATATATATATATATATTACAACAAGAGAAATTGGACGCGAATGAGCAACGAGACAAGAAACAGGAGTTTTTTTAGAGGTAAGAGAAAGGAACATATTAGAATCAAAGATAACAGAGGGCGTCACAATGAAGGCAATCCTTTACCAAGAAGACAGAGATAACGCCAGGGGAAAAAGTTTGAAATTCCTGGCCAGGAATTTCAATCGCCCTTTTCGCGTATAAAGAAATACTACATCGCTCTTTGGGGTTCGCGCCATTTGAGTTACTTTACAGTAGGAACGTTCGAAGACTCTTAAACATTCTAAAAAAAACTTTTCACTAACCAAAAATCAAATCAGGAGCTACAATTATCGTGCTCGTATCTAAGTGAACTCCGTCAGACGTTGGAAGAATGCACCGAAATCGCCTATCAAAATGCCGATGTTAATTTGAATAAATTAAAGGCTTACATCGAATATAGGTCCAAAGATATAAGATTTTAACTCGGCGAAGAAGTTCTGTTATTGCTCCCGACTGACAATAACAAACTGCTAAGCCAATGAAAGGGCCCTTACCAAATAATAGAGAAACGTAGTCCCGTCGATTATTTGGTTGAAACACTCAAGGGGAGGAAGTTTTTCAATATAAAACTCCTTAAGGAATATCATCGACGCGCAGGAGTTAACCAAATATTGGGTACAGACGAAGAATCATCCATTTAATCAAATTACCCTCTAGACCCTCTAATTTTAGTACAAATTGCATGCGTAGAGCTAGATAGCGAATACCCCTTGCTTGTAAAAGATGCGATAAAATCCTCGTCTACCGAGCTCAAGATAAGCGACCAGTTATCTTTCGCTCAGAGAAATCAGTTCACATCTCTCCTAGGTCAATTTGGTGACGTCATCTCAGTCATTCCAGGTTGTGCTACCCAGCTTAAGCACGATATTCAATTGACCAGCCAAGAGGCTATTATTTTCAAGCCGTATACGTTAACCATGCATTTCGTCGGCTTCCCTTTGGGCTCGTAACCGCCTGCAGTAATTATAATAGGATGATGAGACAAATTTTAGATGGGCTACCCCACATATCATTCTATTTCGATAATATTTACTTGGCTACAAATCAATGGGACAAGCACCTGACTGCTCTTTAAGCGCTTTTGCAAATGCTGAGGGATCATAATTTGACAAATGGTCCGAACAAATGTCATTTTGCCTTTAATACAATAGATTATTTAGGCTTCCGCATAGGAAATAATTAATCATCTCCTCAGGAGAAAAAGATACAAGCGATCTTAAAAATGCCGCCGTCCGCAAACAAAAAGCAATTAGGGTCATTCATAGCTCCCACCTTCTTTTATCGGCGATTCATTCCCAATTTTTCCAGCCTTTCTGCTCCCCTAAGCGAGCTCCTGAAGAATCCCCCCGCCTTCTTGGAAAATCCTAAGCCTATTTTCTTTATCACTTTATCATCTCCTCCCGTTTTCTTTCGGGTAAATATTATGCTACTCATAGCTCGTGCCGAAGCATTGATTGAAAATAAATTTCCTTTTTCTGAACGATTAGTTTTCCCCTATTGTATAAACTATTGATAAATTCCATTATTTTTTGTATAATATTAAAGATTATTTTTTTTCTCTTGCTTGATTCAAAGAGCCACATAAAAAGCCATTGATCTATTTTCTAAGTGGGCCAACGGTAGAAAACGCACTCGAATATCCTCCTTACTTAAAAGGGACTTCTCTTGCGTCTAGGGATGGCAAGCGAAGGTTATTGAAGCTACCTGACCTACGACACACCGTTAGTATATAGAATATAATCATTTTATCCTCATTCATCCCATTTTTTCCCAAAGCTTTATTCATCTAATCAACTCATCTTTTACGCTTCCACCTCTTCTTACACCCTGTCACTCTCCCATGTTCTCTTCAAAATTCTCTCCTCATCTCACATTTCTCCTTGAATGCCCACACCACCTCAGAACACTTTTAGTTAGAACCTTATTCACAACCTTGTTAACACCATAAACACCTCTTACCAAGTCATTCCTCATTCTGTATGCCTTTTTTCATACCAAGCATACTTCCTTTTCCTTCCAGAGTCTTACTCTCATCCACCAACTTTGGCTCTATCATGCTCGCAAACACTTTTTGGCGCACTACACACTCGAACCCTTGCTATTCATTAGCCTTCTAATACACTCATAAACTTCATACCATCGAAGTGGGTGTGGTCCCAACCTGCTATATCCTTCCCACTCTCACCTGCATCCATCCAAGACACTTAAAAGTTCACACTACTTTCAAGGTGATACCACGAACTCGCATATCAATCCCACCCTATTCTCACTTCAACCACAATTTCCTTAATCTTTCGGGATTTATATTTAGAGCATTCCTTTCCTACGCCCTCTCAAAAGCTTCGATCAACATGTCCAAATCCATCTCATTCTCAGCCACCAACACTAGTTCACTCACATAGAATACCTCCCTTACCATTACTCAGGAATTGCACTCAGCTTTCCCCCTTTCCCACACATACCTTTTTATGCACTCTATTCATAAGATATTAATAAGGCATGGTGAAATCTCATAAGCTTCTCTTACACCCCATGTGTGTCAACTCACTCATTTGCCTATCTTTCATCTTAACTCACCCCTTATGTCGAATATAAATAATCCTCTTCACTCTATTTTACAGTTTGCCACTTACTCCCTAGATTCATAGCACTTCATATAATGCTTCTCAATCTATAAGATCATTAGCTTTCTCTAGATTAATGATCCCAAAATGTAATATAAACTTCTTATCTTTTTTTTAAGCTTAGTGTCTCATATCTGTTGTTTTTTGACTTGGTTTCCCTTAACTATTTTTTTTAGTTTGGCACCTCTCGTCACTATTTAGGGGGTTATCAATTATCTCTCGATTTTGATCTAAGTCCCTTTTATCTGCTGTTTTTTTCCGCTTGGTGTCTCTTATTTCTTGTTTTGTCATCTAAGGCTCTCTTATCATATGCTTTCAGCATTGTCTCTTAAGAGTTGTTTTTTTACTTGGTAACTTTTAAGTGTTTTTTTAGCGGGCTGTCTCTTATCACTTGTTTTTTTTCAGCTAGTTCTCTCTCATCTATCGTTTCTTTAGCTTAGTGTCTATTATCTCATTTTTTCAGCTAAGTTTCTATTATCTCATTTTTCAGCTATTATCTCTTATTTTTTCAGCTTGATGTCTCTAATGTCTTGTTTTTTCAGCTAGATGTCTTACTGCCAATGCTTGATCTCCTCCTCACCTGCTCTAAACCACCTTAGTTGATCCCTTATCAAATCCTAAGTTAGTTTTCCTATATACCTACATAATCAGAATTATTCCATGCATTCCACTTACAACACTGGGCGGCTCATCTGACTGTATCTTTTACATCCATCCTTTTCCCGTTTACATTTATACAATGACACTTTTGCTGTATTCTTTCACTAGTCAGGTATTCTTCCATTTTTATTTGTTTTATAACATATCCACCAGATCCATCCCAAAGAGAAGGCTATCATTTAGCATCTCAGTGAGCATATCACTTACTCAAACCACCTTCCGATTTTAGACCTCTCTTAGCACTAACAACCTCTTCCATGAACATCTCAAATACATCCATACAATAATCGATTTACGCCCATGAAGAAAATCTTATTTACACTTGCATTATTTTCCATAGCCACATCAAACATATCCTTATTGTATTCTCGCCATCTAACTTTGACCTCCTTAATGATCACATGTGCCATGCCATTCTAATCAATGCTTAGGCAGCTCTCCTCCTATCTTCTTATCCTTTTCACTTTCTACTAGAACAATTTCCTATTCCCATTATTATTCACCTAATGAATAAAGATTTCATTTACTGCTTTCATAATCCGAGTAAACGCCTGTTTCACCTTCATTTTAATCTCTTTCTATGCATTCAACCACATTACTCTTTCCTTATCACATGAACTATTGGTCATTTGCATCTAAGCATCTTTTTGCTTTTAATATTGTCATAAATCTACTATTTGTTACATCTTTTTTATATTGTTTTAAATAAACTTGTTATAACAAATTTGGAATGTTTAGTGTCTTCTTGCCTAGATCACTACAGAATACTCTTATTCTATTTTCTACATTTTGCGAAAAGTTATTATATCATTTCTTTGGCTTTCATTCTAATCATAATACATGTGTTTACCTAATCCTAAGGCGAATAAATTTGATCTTGCTAGAAAAAGAAACAGGGAAACCACAAGAAAGAGAAGCAAACATTTTGTATAATAATAACCCGAATACGTTTAATGACCCCTGCCAGGCAGAAAAATTGAGACTCAAAATTCACGACGTCAGCCACTCCACCCATCTAGTATTCCCAGCATGTTTAATCTAGGACTCTTTTTCCATCTTGGGGTCACTTTGTGAAAAACACTTATTTCTCTACAATTTACATATAATTTATCTCTCGTCTATTGCATGTCTCTTTGGTAATGTACCTATGTATATCATTTTCTCATTGCATTTGACCTTAGTGTCTTTTATGGCATTTTTGAAAGGCAGGAAAATGCGAATTTATTAAAGAGAAAAATGTATATTCAAATTTATTTTGACTACTTTTTTAGGTTTGTTTAAGTCGTGATTTTCTTTTTTTTTGTCAGATAACTTACAGATGACTAAAAATGTAGAGTGACATATATGACATTGCACGGTTTGCAAATTTTACGATGAAAACGAATCAAAACCTGTAATCAAGAACATACTCAGTGTATATCCTGAATAATTGAGCGTTCGCAGATGTACGACGAGTTTTTGTAACTTTAACAAATGTGATTTTGATCACTCCGATGGGCATCGATTAGGAATACTTTATAGTGACTGAAATTTTCAATTGATGAGGATTCAAGTTAAATATCAAAGAAAATTTCACACATGGGTCCACTTGGAGAACATGTAGAGAAGATTTGAAAAATTTATATATAAAGAAGTAATTTGATGCTTCATGATATATTTCCGTAGGAAGAAGTTTTGCGTTCAACAATTTCGAAATTTGCTAATCAGGAAGGAAGAAATAATGAATTTATTTGGGGGCATTTTTTAACTACCAATACCAAACAAAAAATACAAGATTAATTTTTGATACCCCAAATAATATTCAGCAAGAATAAATATCGTCCTTCAAAATGCAAAGTTCCTTTAGTGCAACAACGAAAATATTTGTGCTATTTTGTACAAAAATACATATGTATATGTCGATATAATTTATATTTTAAATGCTTGGGGAGGTTAAATAGGGGGAGAAGTGAATGTAAAATCTTTTAATGCTCACCAAATAAATTGTTTAACGAAAGATTCAAAGTTTCTCGAATATTTAAATGTGGTAAATTTATTTTGCTAAACAAAACATGAATTGCTTTAAACACTTTAAAGAATATACTGTTTTATACAGTTGCGCTCTCCTACCGTGTCTCACTAGTAGTAATAGCTCATGCCATAAATATATATTGATTCTAAAGGAAAATTATTCAAAGTATAATAAAGTTAGCTCCATATGCAAATATAAGCTAACAAAATTGAATATAAGATCTAATTTAAATTTTTTATAAAAGGTAATTTTAAAATATTTCATTTTGAAAAAAAAAACGTGTATGAAAGAAATTAAGTTCCAAATTTTATCACTGATATTGGTTGCGAATTATCTGAGCCAGAACTAACTGCCATAAACACTGATCGTTAATTAAATAACAATTATTAATAGAAATTTAATGAAAAAATGTAGATTTCCATCACGGAAGAAATTTAGGAGGCAAACACGAATGATGGAGAGAGAGAGAGAGAGAGAGAGAGAGAGAGAGAGAAAAAGAGAGAAAGAAAGATCCGCGCGGCCACGCCTCTCAAAGACAGAATGAAGAGACACCTGGTTGACCCTTTTTGTCTGCTTTAATGAAAGCACAAAATCACGAGAGGCCGTGGTGGCCTGAAAGCCCGTCAACACCGAAAGCTATGACAAGCTTGAAAGTCCCATTGGGAGTCGGATAAAGTATCGCCTCGCTGGCTTAGGAACTTTACCGCGATCGTACTAATAGAGCAAAACTACCCTCGCCTTGCGATGCATCGGGCCTTGGAACCCTCCCCTTTGGGTGGATGGGTGAAAACCCTCATTCGACCCCACTATAAATCCTCGGGCTTCAGAGATGAAAGCAGTATCTGCCGCCTGCACTTCTGTGTTCATACCCGCTATTCGCGTCCCGTTGGACTTTGCACAATTCCTTGCAGAACCCCTCAAGTTCCGGGTATTCTCGTCTAATTCGCGTGAGTCTACCCCGTACTCGTTGTTACCCGCTCCTCGAACGCAACGCGCACGATCTCGATTCCGTGTTCTAAACACGAAGGTAAAATCTAAGTTCATCCCGTTATCAAGAAACTATTAAATGATTAGCGGTGCTTTAATTTTTCTAGGCCGTAGCTCATTTTTATTACTAACTAGAAAATAATGGAGTCATCTTCATCACAAAGTTTGTGAGAAGAGATTGCAAAGAAAATTGGCGGGGGAAAGGGGCATGGAAGGTAAAAATTGTGCAAGTTAAATAACCAGAATAGTCTAACGAGAAAATTACTCAAAGGGCAAAGAACGAGTATGAGAAGAAATTATCACAAACTTCTCACCATCTACATTTGCGGCAAATGTTAATACAGAATTTGTTGCCGGAAGGGCACGTAACCCAACTGAGGTCCCCACTGTTTATCTTAGTTCTCAAATAGCATAGCAAAGTATTCTTTGTAAGCTTCACACATTCTCAGACATGCGGCCACAACCATATTTTTTCCTTTCGTTGTTATGAAATGTCTGTAGATATAGTAGAATGCATCTGGGAAATGATTGCAGCCTCTTGATGCCATTTAGGTAGCTTTTATCTGTTGACTACGGTAGCTAGAGCTGAAATTATAGCAGTTGCTAAACCGAACCTTTTTCTTTTGTCATGATGAAGTGTCTGTAGATATAGTAGAACGCATCTTGAGAATGCTTGCTGCCTCTTAATGCGATTTAGGTATCATTGATATGTTTACTATGGTAGCTAGAACTAAAATTAGAGCAGTTCTAAGAACCAGTGTATAACTATTTATGAAGTAATATTCCAGAATATTTTAGGAGGTTCTAAAATCTTCCTGGGTGTGTTCTCTCATGGTTGAAACATTCTTGAAACTTCATAAAATTCTGCTAAATTCTAGAAATTTCTCTTAAATCCAGAATATTATGGAAGGTTTCCTTAAAAAACTATTATTCTAAAGTATATCCAAAGTTTATTTAAATTAAGTTTTCCAATTGTATAGCACGCTTTGAAATACTTAAAACCACCTTCCTTTTATATATTACTAGCAGTTGGGTGGCCGCCGTCGCGGAGCGGCGACGGCATTCGGTTTTGGACGGGTATCATTTCGACGCCTATGTGCATTCCGTTGCAACCTCATTTTTTTCTGGATCTTATTCCTTTTTTGAATTTACACGTACTCCTTTGACAAAAGAAGAAACCTTTCATTGATGTATTAATTATATTATTTGAGACAGTCCTTTTTAAATTAAAGAAGAGGCTAATTTCAGTAAGGACCCTGTACTACTTTCTTATAAGTAAACTTGATAATGTTAATCAAAATCTTTGTTTCTAACATCTCCCGGGCCTATTTTAACGATACATCTTGCTGAGAGCAAACTGGGTACCCCTGTCCCGAAACTTATTATAAAAAGGATGGAAATATTGAATCACAAAACCCCAAATTTATTAATTTAACATTAAAAAATGAGATCAACTGTTAAATTAAATAAAACATGTAGACATTAGTAAAATTTAGTAATCCAAATAACGGCAACTACTGCAAAGCTCCAGGATATACAATATTTTTGTCTTTCCATTTCCATTAAGAGTGAGAATAAATAGATTTCTCTCATTTCCAACTCTTGAGCATCCAACATAGAGCTGACCATGAGAAAATCAAGGCTGTATGTAGCAAATGAAGTCTCACAACCTTCAGAGACCGGCATTGGGCTTTGTTGATAGACATTGCAAAGTTGATTCTAATATGAAATTGCAGTTTTTGAATTCAAATGACATATTTTGAGGCATCAGTGGAATCCGTGACTAGTTAAAATTTCAACTTGAAGAAGGTGAGGCATCATTTTTTTCACAATTAGTCTTGTCCCATTACAACATCACTGGCTCTGCTTCTTTGAAGGAAAGCTTATGGGAAGGCATTCAGGGTCAACAATGTAATCATAAGAGAAAACTTTTATCTTTTTTGTCAATTCTTCAAGAAGTCTCCAGTTTATGGCATGCACTGTTTCATTTCTTGGGGCAGAAAATGCTCTTTGACAGAGCCAGTTCTTCTTTTGGAAGTGATGCTATAGGTCTGGATGAACCCTAAGTTGCAGTTCTTCAATATCCTTCTCTAAAGTTCCACAACCCCCTAAAAGTTAAATATCCCAATCTGCATTATTTTCAATAGTACCATTTCTTAACTCCATAAGTTGAGAAGCAAATATCCCAGCATTGACATCTCTATCTAGGTGAACGCTCATGTTTATATTCAAGGATAATCTTTGAACATGACTCCAAAAGTAAGAATTCTTTAAGCAGGAATTGAATTCATCATCTACTGTTCCTCTCTTAATCACTGGCAGTTTGTCTTAAGTCTCCGGACAAAAGAAAGGTCACTCCGCCCATGTGCTGGTTGCTTTGCTTAATGTCCTGCAGTGTTTAATCCAAGCTTCAAAAGCCTTTCTGTGAGCCATAGTACATTTGTTCCAAACAATAACTGAGGTTTCCCTCAACAGATTTTTCTCAGTGGATTTTCATTAACATTCCAATTCAATGGAAGCTTGAATGTGGAATTAGTTGTTCTGCACCCTAATAGAAGTGTAACAGAAATACCAGATAAGACTACTACAAGTGCAATCTTTATCTGGGTTGTCACAGCTGATAGAATCAAGTTTTTATCAAATGGTTTTCCAGTTCTTCCTGGATCATCCAAGAAGAATATTTCAGCCTTAAGGGAATTTAAATTTCTTAGGATCATTTCAAATGCTGTTTTTGATTTAATAGTGTCTCATTGATCTGCACCATGACAGCAAGTTCTTCATTATTGTAGCTCGTCTTTCTCAAGGTTTCTCTTTTTACTGAAAGTGAATATCTGTTTGGTTTCGGAATCCCAAATTGACTCAAATCCATTTAAGTTAAAGATATAACTTTGTCTTATATCTCAAAGAGTGCAATATTTGCAATTTTGGGGCTGATTTCTGCTCCAGGTTGTTGTAACTTGCACTGATGGAGAATACTTTCAGATAGATCTTCCTTATACTTTTCGCAGAGAGTTAATGGGTTAGATAGCTTACAGGTGACAATCGTCGCAGTAAATAATTTCTCATTGTGTTTGGAGCCTGTATGGTAGCTGCCTCTTCCAAAGTTTTGTCCCAATATTCATCATTTTCTATTAGTCCAAGAGCAATGCATGCTTGCCTGTAGGTTTCTATTTCATTTCCATTAACCCTTCTAAGCATTTTGAAGTCATTTGGTCCTCTCACCTGGTGCAATAATAATTTTAGAAAGATACATTCTGGATTTCTTGGGTGGACCGTATATACCCCACCAAGAACATCACTGTATCTGATTCCTGGAACTGTTGGATGTGGTTCTCCTTGCTTCCTTCTAGAAAATTTTCGGATTTGAAGGTAAAATATTTAAATACTTCAGGATATAGAACTGTTTTGGCAAACTCGTCTCCTGTACAGAGGTTGAAAAACGCCATTAGGGTAGTGTTTGGGGGGCCTTTAGGCCAGCTCTCTTGCATTTTATTCAGTGTAATAGACTCTCTGACAATTTACCAAATGCACAGCCAAGTGCTGAACTGAGGGACTTCTGTCATGAATATGTAAAGAAAGTATTCTCAAGACTGACTCATTACTGGAACTATATCTTCCCATTTGAAATTGTTCAACTTCATTATGATTCTTCAGGCTGAAAAATGCTTGATCATCATCTTTGTTTATATACTTGCAAACATATTTGATCGATTTCACACTGTTGCAAAATTTCATGTTGATGTGGGCATTGAATGTTTTGCAAAGGAAGGGACTATACGGAACTACCCACTTGTCTACAATAATATCATTTCTATTTTTTTCGCAGCTAATGAATATCCTCCATCGTCTTCTGTTCTTCTTTTATAGATTGGATATCCATTTGTATCAGTCCGTGTTTCCTTAATTAAGTGCTTTGGAGATTTTTTGTTGCAGTTTTTTCCTACCATACAGGGGCTATTTGGATTGACAGAACCACATGGTCCATGGATCATATCCTTCTTGATGATTTCAAACAACATTGGATCTGTTTCAGGATTTGGTAATTCTGCACTAATTATAATTAAGGAAAGACTTATTTTTTCCTTCAGCCAAATTAGCAAATGTGCATGTGGCAAGCCTCTCTTTTGCCATTCATTCGTATACATATGACATCTCATTTGTCCAAAGAGCTTTCCTTTACTAATCAGATCTATAAGTTTGTCCAGGAAGAAGATTCTCTTGCGCTTCTTACCATGTAGGATTATAGGTCAACGTAATCAATAAGTCAGGTTTGCTATAATATCTGACATAGCAAATGCATTCTGTACTGTCTCTTGCATGAACCTAGGACCTACAGTAGAAAAAGAAGGCAGAATCCCCATTTGTCCAGCATTATTTGCAGCATTATTAGCTGTTCTGATGCGGATTGATGAATAATGGTCTCTCTGACTCATTCTTAGCATACATATCAACTAAGTATTGATTGAGATGTTGCTTAAATCTCAATAGCAAATTAAAATTTTCCTGCCTCATCATTACTCTATAGACATAAAAATTCTGAGCAGATATTTGCTTGTTATTGCTTGTTCCAGTTTTTGGATCTCTTTGCCTCAAATGAAAATTTTAACCATCAGTTCCTATGAGTTTCAACGACTTTCTTAAGATTTCCATCTTTATATCGTAGAACATTATATCTTTTTTTCAAAGTCTTGTCCTACAATCAAAAGTCCAACTTCAATTGTTGTAGGCGAATTGAATCTTCTTTCATGTTCATTTTTCGGAGTTTTGTCTGCTCTGATGATCTATCTGACTTCTTCATATGGACTTCTTTCCAATCCTGTTTTTTATTTTCTGATATAGACATTGTTTTAGTAAATGAATTCTTGGAGATTCAGCAATATGTTTAGTTATAAATCCTTACACATCTTTTCTCTGGTCTGTGCTTGAACTTTATGGTCCTCAATGAAGTAGATTTGAAAAAACTTGCTTTGCTCATTCACCAAAGGATAAATTGAACCAATTCTGTGATAAGGATTTCTTTTCCTCTTGAATTTGAAGTTATGTCAAAAAATTACTTCTCTAAGTCGATATATATACTTACCTCTTATAATACGGGTGCTTGAGCAGGCGGAGGGAATACACGAGACCTTACAACACCGTTAGTAGGGAGGGGCAGGATGGCAATGGGGTGTTCAGGAAGTGATTTAAGCGCTTTCTTATTATTCAGGGTTCAGGAAGCGACAAGTTATAGAGCAATCTTATAACGCGGTATTATATAGCGGTGTCTGTGGAGCGGAGGTTACAGCACGGTGTTGCAGTGCCAGGTTATGACAACGCGGTCTTATCGCGTGGCGGGCGCTACGTCATCCGCACTAATCTCTGATCCTCAAGTCTGACTAGGTAGAGAGCGCGTTGTAAGCGGTCGCTTTGTATCTCCAATGCACAGAGGGCAAACTCATGTATAATTATTTTGTAGGTTTGCTTCCACAGACCTTTAATTTTTATCTCTATGTCAGCTCGTAAATTAAACTCATTCATTAGAACAAACCTTGGGCAAACAACGGCTAGTTTCTAATAATTGCTTTATAATATAAACCAGGCAATGGCTTCGCTTCGCTTCTAAGACTAAAATTTAAAATCTATAAAAAAGCAGCCATGGTTATATTTTAATAAATTTTCTGAACTTCGCCAATTATAATAATTTTAAAAAGGAACTCTAAACTAAATTTTCCCCCTTTTAAATTATAACGTTAATAAAATAGTTATAGAAGAAGATATATAAAAAGAAATTTACTAAACTTTACCATTGGTAATTCTTTGAGTTTTAAAAATTTATAAAATTTCGATCCTTTTATTTATTTATGAACTTCACCATTTTTTTGGGGGGGGATATTGTAAAAGAATTATTAGAAATAACTTTGATAAAAAAACATAAGTCATTACCAAACTAAGATGAAATTATTATTCAAATACTCAAAAAAATCCCCTTCTTAAATTATAGAGTTAGTGAAAAAATAAACATTTCGAAGTTCAGAAATAAGTATAAGAATCAAAATTTTGTGATTTTTTTAAAATGGTGAAGTTCAGAAAATATATTAAAATTTTGGAATAGAGATAATTAAAGCAAATTTAGATGAAGAAAAAAAGAGAATCATGATAGGCCGTAGAACGGAGACTGAAAGCCTGCTAGTTAAGCACAAGCTCCTTCTGTAAGGAGGAGGCGAAGCTGCTCCTCTTGTTTTTAATGATAAAATTTATTTCATGCTGATGACGTCATCAAAAACTTTTGGTTACATATGCGTAACCCGCTTTTTGTGGGCCCTGCGGGTTACACAGAGTTTTGTAGGCCCAAATAAGTATATTTATGTACTACTGGCCCCAAATCCCATCTGCATACAAAAAAATTTTAAAATCTGTTGAGCCGTTTTTGAGATGAGCACGTACACACATTCGCACTTATTATTATCATCATCATCATCATCATCATCATCACTTCACTAACTATTTCATTTAAGAACGGACTTTTTTGGAGGATTTGAATAATAATTTCATCTTAGTTTGGTTATGACTTAAGTATATTCTAAATTTTTATCAGGTAATTTTTAAGAATTTCTTTAGAGTTTGAAAAAACAAAATAGTTCAGTTCAGAAAAAATAAATATGATTGGTGAAGTTCAGAAAATTTATTAAAATTTAAGTAAGGCTGCTTTTTTATTCTATCTATAACTATATTTTAGTAACGTGATTTTTTAAAAGGGGGGAAATAGTTTAGAGTTCATTTTTAAAATTATTATAATTGGCGAAGTTAAGAAAATTTATAAAAATTTAACAATGCCTACTTTTTTTATTTTAATCTTAGTAGCGAAGCGCAAGCTTTTCCCGTAGAGGGAATTGGCGAAGCCATTGCCTACTTTATACAGATAATTTTTTTTTCCAGAAGTAAGAATTATTTTCCAAAAGGTAAAATTTAGAAATTCAGTGATCAAAGTACAAAAGCAAAGTTTAGAAATCAAAATAGACCCTTTTCATTAAATTTAATTACGAACAACTGGGAAATAACACTTTTAACCAGGTAACAAAAAAAAAGTGAAATTTTGTCACAGTGAATTTTTTCTATAACGTAAATTTTAAAAGGGAGACAACACAAAAGTCAGGGACTTAAATTCGGTTGAATTGTGATGAATATTCGACTGGGATATTAAGTGCCATCGAGAGATTGACTAGTTACTAACAATCGTGAGATATTCATTGCACCTTATTCATGCAATATTGGTTGCAAAAATTATTACATTCTTAAGTTTTGTTAAATATATGAAGAAAAGTAAACGATAATTTATCCACCAGATGGTTTGTGGTGAAGAACGAAAATTAAAATTCTTGTCTCAAGAGAATGGTTATTTGACCGCCTGGACTCAAATGGCGCACAAATCAGTCAGTTATGTGTTGGGAGAAGAAAGAACTAAAGAGCACCAATTCGAAACATCTGAATTTATTTTACCGAAAAAATATCTCCCGCCAAAACAGCTTGTAGAATTCACGGACTAATTCGAAGACTAAACAGGTCAAAAAATAAACTGTGAAGACAGAAAACAGAAGACAAATCAAGAATAGAGAACATCGTTACAAACTGTTGTTCTTTCACATTAATGCCAAACATTTGCCTCACTTTCATTATTAACAATCCACATCTTCCTACCCTCTCTAGTTAATATAAATTCTATGCATAGCTGCACTTCCTCTAACGTAGGATTCGACTTTATTTCTGTTTCTTGTCCCTCTTACAAATTCCAGCATTTACGCTAGTAGAAGGTTTGAGGGAGATAATATATTCAATCTTTTAAAATTGAACGTCATCGTTATATATATGTATACCTTTAACATCATTGAGTTGGCTTTTAACATAATGAAGGCCTTTGTACGTCCCGTGGCTACTCTTTAATCTCATAGCAGTCCCCAAAATATGCCCTTTCCCATTTACACATGCAGCGACAATAGACCTAGTAGTTGAGCCACTCAAAACCAATCAATTAATCAATTTCTATCTACAATTCCTCTAAGCCTCAATAATATTTCGGTTGTTATTGCAAACACTATTCTCAATACGCGAAATCAAGCGTGTTGTGTCGTGTTTGATTTCAAAAGTATCGTTTTTATAACAATCGGGTGAGTTGTTAGTTGAACACTAATCCAAAGAATGCAACCACACAGCGGCAAAAAAATTGGTAGACAGGAAAATAAAAAAAAATGAGGGAAAAGGCTCAACTTATAAAATGGCTAAAAATATTTAAAAATATTGAAACATAAATAGTGATGCAAATTAACTGAATTAAAAGTTGTTATTAATTAATATAGTGTTGATTAATTTCTTTCAAATTTTTGTAAAGAATGAAATGAAAAGGGATTTGAAAATCTATGAAAGCCCAATAACTCGAGAGTCTAAATCCAGACACTAATTGGCATTAGATTCAGATCCGCTTCAGGGGCTCAAACATGATAAAAGGGAAACCCGACTGTGGGGCGACATAAGGTTTAGACATTCATTAGTAGGAGGAGTGGGCGGTGAATAACGGGGGCTGTATTAAGATATCCTTAAAAATGAACGGATAAATCTTACAGCTCATTATTTAGATAAATTTAAATTCCCTGCGTGGCATGGAAAACTGATAAAATATAAATAATGTAGATAAGAAGAAAAATTATTAAATGAATAACAAAACAAAAGGAAGATACCAGACACTGATTAAATACTAAATGACTCAAGTCGAAAACACAGTCTCGAAATCAACGATTTTTAGTCCCTCTGATGGGGAAAGGCCACAGGTATGCTTAATGAATTACAATATATCAGAGATTTGGAGCTTTTTGCTTAATGCAAAAATTATACTTGTTGAATCTATTTATATTTAAATAAGTATTAATTTAATAATTGAATAATTAATATAATTTATCGATTTTATACTAATTATCTTCATATTTCTACTAACTTTCTAATACCATCTTTCTAAATATCGTTGGTCTTTATTTAAAAAATTAAGCTAGTTTTAACCCCTTCTGTTATTGAAAATCTAATTCTCTTTAGATGATTCATTAAACTCCTAAAAAGATAACTTGCTGGAGATAAGTTAAGTGAGTATGGAGGATGTGTCGTTATTTCTAAGTCTAACTTTTGTTTTTGTATGTTTATCACTTGACATATGAGGTCACAAGTTGTCTTGAGGAAGGAACTCTTTTTATGTTTATTAATGCCGGCCTTTTTTTATTCAAGTGTTTCATCTAATCGGTCCAAAATGAACAGAGTATACCTCTTTGGTAAGTATCATTTGGTTTAGCAAGTTCAAAATAGATTATTCATTTAATATCCAACTAATCGGACAAAAGAAACTTACATGGATGAGCCCCATGTTTCGTCTGATGTATTGTTTTTTCTTTAATACTAATCCATTGTCACTAATGAATCCTAATATTATACATAGCTCAATCTTTGCTTCCTGTACTATTAACAAGTCTACTATTTTTTTTTACTTTTATTAGAGAAAGGACATGAACATTTTTCATTATTTTTGCAAGTGAAACTCTAATAAATCATGAAGATCCAAGGCCGCGAAAACTTTACTGTACCTCTCTCCTTTAAATGACTATGACCAGTTGAATAGGTGTATGCAATAGGGTAGCCAACAAAATGTTTAGCAGCTCTTATCGTTTTAGTCACTGTAATTTATAATAAAAGTTGAAAAAATTACAATATTCATTCTAAATGAGGTTTGTTTTTGAGACTTCCACCTCCGAGCGATAAAATTCCCCAATATATATGGGATAACCTTAATGCCACGCACTAACGTAATGTGGCAGGAAAGAAGAGAACACACGATAGTGTGTGTAGAGAACCTTGAGTTTTCGATCTGTTTAAGATGTAAATTGCCATGCAACGACAGGAAAATAGAAATGCGGTGACAGGGATGGAATTGCAACGATAAGTCGATGGAAATGTCGTTGCGGTGAGTCCTGTGTGGTCAGTGAAATGCTAACAAGTGGTAACAAGAAGTGATAGAAAATAAGTTCTCTATGAGTAAGACTGGTAGTGGTCAAGCAGAGGTGTTCCAGCACCCCTCATAGAGTAGCTTTGATAGGTGGGAGAGACCGAACGAACGAGGAAACCAAAGAAGCCGATACATGGGTTACTTGACGTATTGAAATATAAGGGTAAGAGTAATGGAGCGAGTTGAGTATGCAGCTACACACACCACTCGCTTGTTCGGCTGTCATTGCGATGGGTTAAAAAAAACTGGCTGCTCTTGGCCTATCCTTCAGCTTGAGTAGAAACATTAATTAGGAAGTCGATACGATGCTCTTTAAGTCAAGTTAAGAACATCGTTGCTTTCGACGACCAAGTGACTGATGTTTGAGACATCCTCCTAGTTAAAAGGAACCTAGTCCTGCCACAGCTCTGGACCTTGGGGGTTGACCCAATATAGATAGCGTGCGCTGAATCGTAAATACGACCAGAAGAGTTGGACAAGGGTCAGGGATGAATGAATTATTAATGTGTTTGAATAGGGTATGTAAGTGTTAGTGGGAGGAAGTATGAGAACGGCTAAACAAGAAAAGGCAGAGGTCATATTAAAATATCAACATATTAAAAACATATAGAAAAAACATCATCAGTTTGAGCTAAACAAAAAAAAACATAAAAAGATTCAAAATATAAGTATCGAAGGTTTTATTTCCATCGCTGAAAAGAGACAGTGCCGAGAAAATAGTTACCCGTAGGTACAAACATCCTTTTAAGAAAGAATAATACGTGATGAGAGATCATTTCAAAAGTTGATGCGGTTATATTCAATGAAATATTTATTATGTATTTTAACGATTGTATTCAAATAGAGCAATTAAATTTACTGTTTAATTTCATGATATAGAAGATGTACATTTTTATGATTCTGTGTATTAATTATAATACCAAAATATTTGAAGAAATTTCAAGAAACGATGGTAAAAAGCCAATCACAACCTATGAGAATCGTCTTCATGCTGTTATTGCAAACAAAGTTTATGCCACGAAATATTACATTACTCAAATTATACGAGTATTGTTTGAATACTTTTGTCACCTGTTAAACTTTGCCTATTAGCAATTATTGTTATATACAAATAAAATCACTTCTTATGAGCATTTATACGTTAAATATAACTTTACTGAGATTCCTGTAGCCTTATACCTAGAGTGAAACAGGAAATAATTTTTACAAATATTGAAAATTTAAGTGTAAATATACCTGTATCATACCACTTTATATACCTTGATGAGGTTCTTGACTAAATGCAGTTATCTGCTTTTTTGTTTCCAAGAAATCTTGTCACTAACTTGTCCCATCTTTTCTTCTTGGCAAACAGTGCTCGGTATAACGCATTATCTGGCTGAAGTCTACGAATCATAGGATCCATAGGAATACCTTAATTTATCTTTCCCTCAATTAATCTTGAAAAAATTAGTGAGGTTCTTAAATGACTCTAATCAGACTAATTTTAATCTATAAGGCTGGCATCAGATCCTTTCTTCAATTACCATGTGGTGGAAGATCTTAGTTTTTCTTTTCAGTCTACATTGAAGGACGAAATGGCATTTCAGTCTTGACATAATGTTAAACTATACAACGATTAAACTATTCACGAAGAAAACAGCTCTCCTCTCTGTTTCCAACTTGTTGACCCATCGTAAGAGCAAAAACCTTTAAGGTCCCATAGATCTGCCACAGCTGTTGATCATAATTTATAGAGTTCCAAAGTGTTTTACTTTGTTATAAGTTGCTTTTATATGCATGGCATAATCAAATGAAAATGATGTTAAATCCGATCATATATACAACACAAAAACTTGCAGAATTCTTTTGGAAAAATATGCAAATAGCTTCCAGTTACATGGATTTTGAACGAAGTAAGGTGATTTTAGTCACGAACCTTAAAATAGGGAGGATAGGATGCTCCTTTTAGGTCTATTTATTATTAAACAAAAGCTTTCTTCAGAATATCATTTCTCAAAGATTTATAATGTGAGTCTAAGAAATGCAATTTCCTCTTTAAAATGAGACTGAGTTTCTCTTCAAAACCTGCTCGAAGAGTTTCAATCCCTTAGAACATTTTATATCCGCAATTTATGATAGTTAACGGAATGCTTCTTGTTCCCTTAATAATAACTATCTTAAAAATAGCGGTCTTTTTCTCCTCAGAAATCCTGTTAAGTAAGTCTGGTATACCTTTCACGCGAATGCATGCACCGTATATACTTGTTTTAACACCGGACGGTATCTTGACAACTAAAGTTAATCAAACTTTTAATTATCATTTTCTTTTTCAGTGACTCGGATTTATCCAAACTTGATTTCAGTTGTTTTCGAAACAATTTGGCAATTAATCAGTATTGTCCTATCTTAAACACCTTAAACTCTCTCAAATTATTTTTCAAAGACTAGAGTGAAATTACCCACCGTGGTCCAAAGATGAACGCTCTCACCCCGGTAATAAAGAAATAATGTAAAAAGTTAGGAATGGCAGAGATTATAATATCCAACCTCACTGACTTCTAGTATTCCGGCTCATAAGGCTTATTTTTGCTATTCACGAAATATGGCTAGTATTTGAATAGCCAGACTCTTTTCACCATAATATTTCTTATAAAAGGGCTTTTCCTAACCTCCTATGAACAAACATGTATAACAATCACAGTCATTCACGGTTACAAGCTTAATGCTCATTGGGATAGGTAGGAAAACGAGCAATTTGAGTATCGTTTGGCAAGGGACGTTGCGCTGCCCAACGCTAAGATCTTCCCACAGAGATCTCAAAATTAAAAAATGAGAAACGAAACCAATAAAATAAAATATATACAAAGATACTCCTATTAATCTCCTCTTTATTCTTCCTGTAAGAGATTCCTGGAGCAAACGAAACATAAAAGAGAATTAAGTACATAGTGCGGTGGGTAATTTGTCGCAGTTACTAGTTTTGAATTCTACGTATGAGTGTTGTGTTGTGTTGGATTCCTCCTATTTCTATCATAATAAAATAAGTCGTGCAACATATTTTAAAAAAGCAATACCATGGATAAATTCAATCCTCAAAAACATTTGGAAGAGGGAAGCTGTGCACCTTTGGATCAGGCCGGGAATCCCAATGTAACCATTTTTGAGTGCAAAAGATCATGAAAAGGTGGGATGAATCAGGTTTGTGATTGCGATGGTACTCAGGCTCTGAAACTTTATTTTAAGATTTCAAAAACCAAAAGAACCCACATTTTGTTGCAAAGTTTCTAGTCATCATTAATAGCGATACTACCAAGTCAATGAGGCTCATACACAAGGACAAAATAGGGTTACTCTCTCATGAGTGGAGAAAAACATCCGCTACTACTCAGACAAACTAAGAAAGGGACAACTTCCTTCAGAGATTATGAAGTACAAGCGTAAGAAACGTGGGGCGAGGCTTGTCAACAAACTGAAGCATCCCCTTAAGTTGAGCTTGCTTTGCCTTTCTGAGAGATGGAAATTTTTGGCCAAACCGCGTGGTGAACTTGCAAAACAACCGCTGGCTTAGTGTGCCCCCAAAGATTTACTAATAATCATGATGATATTTTCGGTTCGCATCATGGTGTTTGGGGTTGTCAGTAAAGAAGAGCCACGTCATGACCCCGGCTATCTTTTGGTAGGGCTATATCAAAAGCCTGGAGAAGTTGGTATTGCCCTAGATACAGGAAATGGGTGATGGAAAGCTGTACGTGTAGTAGAGGAACTCACTACAAAGCCAAACAAGCAGGAGGATCCAATTTTGGCTGTCAGACTATTTCATTTACCAAATCACTCCAAACATCCGCCCTCCTAAGTCTCAAGACTGCAACTCCCTTGACTATGATGAGGAGGTCGTGATTGAGAAAAAGAAACAAGTTCCCGTGCGCCTAGAGGCCGCGGTTGATGCCGGCGGTAATTTAATTGCATAGAATATATAATACAATCCTACAAGTCTCTAAGATGTAACGTTATTAAATTTATCTGGATAAATAAACACTCTGAGTATTTTTCTTTTACATTAAAGTTAAGCAACAAATTATCTATCGTGCAATATAGTCGCAAGTCTCCAACCTATGGGGAGAATCCACGATTCCTTAAATTTCATATCTATGTTTTAAAGAAGCCACTTGCGTAAATCATGAAAGAAAGAAACGCCGGGCGCTTCTAAAATAACAGATCATATGAGAGATAACGTGTTAACTAGTAGGTAAAACTATCAGGTATATATATTCAAATGGGGCCTATTCTTTAGGGGAAAATTTGAGTTCGTTATTATCTGACAGTCGATGAAAGCTGTCCTAAGTTCACGAGTTTGTTGAGAGAAAGTATTTTAAATGAAGGGGCAATTTTCACTAAAGGCAGACGAGGAACATCAATTTCCAGGGTACTTTTTATCAGTAGATGAGAATTTTATTTATAGACCTAATGTATATCTTTAATGAGCGCGAGAGACTGATGAAATAAACCCAGCATACCGCAAGAATGAGAAAAGGGAATAATTTCTTATCTTTGGAAAGTTATTTCCTGATTCGAAAAAATCCGTACTTGGGTAGGATTCAAACTACGTACACTGAGGAAGCGAGCAACCGTTTTGATCTCAATTAAGGTGAGCACTTAACCACTCGGCTACGCGGAAAAACAATTCTTTCCGAATAGACAAGCTTTTAACGCACGCTTGACGAAAAAGCGTGGCTTAAAAGCTTGTCTATTCGGAAAATCTTTGCTCTTCCACGTAGCCTAGTAGTTAAGGGCTTGCCTTAATTGAGATTAAAGCAGTTACTCGCTTCCTTAGTGTACTTGGTTCGAATCCCACCCATGTACGGATTTTTTCGAATTAGGAAATAACTTTCTCCGAAGAAAAAAAATCTCTCTACTCTTTCATGCGGTATACTGGATTTATTTATGCAACTAAATATATTATCAGTTATTTATTAATCTAAGTCGTGGTATAGTACACATATTACTACCTTGAAGACGTACTGGAAGAAATAAGTGCAAACGCAATCTTGCGAGGAAAAAGTGAAAATGTCCGGTGAATTGTATAATGCTGATTTGTCTTTAGGTGTAATCTTGTCGCTTAAATCTCTTTCACATTCCTTCTCAAACATTTGTATTATTCGATTCCAATGTTTCATTTTTACGGAGCTTAACACCCTTTTTCTGCCGTATTCTGATCTATCCTATGGTGTAGTACTGGCAGTGTAAATAAAGATGGTAAAAATATTAAAGATAATGCTGGGAGAAGAAGGGAGTTTTGGGCACTTGTCAACGTAATTATCTGAAATGGAGTTATTTTTAATGGAATATAAATAACGTGGTCAAGTCAAAATTTTACTATTATACATACATGGGTGGATTATACAATCTGTGTAGATGAGGAGATAAGTTCCCTGTAAAATATTCTGCGAATTAAATTTAGTAATGAACGAAATATTTTGTTGAGCAACAAATTTAATATTAATTCGTCTCATTCTCTTACAATAATATTATGAAAGTGAATAAATGAATGATTGAGTATATGTATATCACATTGTCAAGCGGGAGATAACATGTGCGAAATCCTGAGCGTTATCAAAACAAGATTTGACCTCCTTCGCTCGCAATTACGCCTCTGAAGCTGATATTCACGCCTTAGTAGATTGAAATAAGCACCATCATTGCACATTAAAACAATTAGAGGTAACACTCTCATTTAGGAAGAAAGGTATGCGCTACAACATAAGCTTGCAATACATTTCCTCAAATTAAATTGAACTTTTCATCAAGTAATTGGCCCAACATTTCAAATATTTATTAAGTGTATCAAATTTGGCGTATATAAACACTTTTGTAACATTTCTATATCTTTTTGCGCAACATTTATGGTAGCATAGAAGCTAGTAATGGGAATGCCTAATACCCACGAAGAAGTAGAGCCTAGAAACTACAAAACCTATCAAAATCTCTGTTCATAGATATTAGAGCTACAATATAACCTCAAAACGAGTAAACTTAAGATCCTTCGTCTATCTCGATCTCGAAGGATTCGGGATTCAAGCCACACATAAACTTTAGTATAAAAGCTTAATTCTCAAGAGCGCTCTCAGATATCTAAGCAAGTTTGTTGTTTCATCGTCAACATATAAAAAAATGCAATTGATTTTATTAATACGCCATTGCATTTAAAATCCAATCAATGTTCAAACTTTATTGGAATTAGATAAATTTAGGAAACGCTAATGAAGAGAAGCAACAGACCCGGAAATTAGGTATATAAACGACAACCTGCTGTTATGTAAGGGAGAATACGAATAAAAAAATAAGTACAATAGTCTTATCTACCTAAGATGCTAAAATGACCTAAGAATAAGAGTTTGAATAATATTTTAGAGCCTAATAAGGCAAAGAAATGCAATTGCCATCACCTAAAGTGGAAAGGGCTCTAAAATGTGAATTCTGATATCCAAATTGATTTTTTGTGGCCATTAAGCATTTTAGGTTTTGAATATTACAAATATTTAGCGACCTACGCTTTATTCTGACATTACGGGAACAAAAATATTGCAAAGTATGTTAATGTAATTTTAATTACATTATTAAATACATGATTGTAATTAATCGTCAGTTATGATCCTTACTAACTCTACTCCTAGGTAGAAATAACCATCTTGTGTTTATGCCTCTCAATTTTTTAATTTCATTTGTTAGACTGATAAGTTCACTTTTTAGGGCAGAAACAGAAAATCTCAAAGGTACGCATAAATATGTACCAAAAACATACATAGACACGAACTAACCTTACTTGTATAGAGATGCTAAACAAACTCTTCCATTAAAACAACAAGTGTTACTGAGCCAAATACGCGATAGTTTGGTTGAATTGCTATAAATGTTTTACTACAACATCTACTTGAAAGCAGCTCGATGACAAACTTGTAAACTTGCCAACACTCGCTCGACATAAGTATTGCAGGTGATTCCTGCATTCCTTGTTGCATTAATAAATACTGTTATTTGATAGTTACATACTTAAAGCTAGGTATGGAATTTTTCAATGGATGCTTTGAATGAAAGTTCTGAAAGACCATGAAGAAGAAGGAAAGAGTGAAAATGGTAGAAAGATGCACATATAACCAAAATTGTCGTAAGAGAATGGTAGCTTGCCCTCTTGGGAGTAGAAGAACGCACAACTATCCAAAATCTGCTCAACCTCTTCAAGTAAGTCTCCTGTCAGTTTTCATTGAGGCCTTTCTTTCTTTTAGCTTCTAACAAATGTTTATCGAGCTTCATTGTTTAGACTAGGTATAAAGTTTAAAAACAGGTTTTACATTATTTAAACCTTATATCTGCCGTCTCATGTAGATCTTTAAATTTTATATTAAAAGGAGAAACCGTGAAATTAAAAAATCAATTCGTTTAGTTTTGACAAGACCAAATCGGTAGTATTCTTGCCAATTACTTTATACTTTCTCAAATTCATATTTCGCCTATTATTTAGGAATAGCAAATATCCATTCCAAAAGAACGATGCAAATATAAACTTTTGTCGAGTTCAGAAAAATGAATATAATTTTGAAGACACGACTATTATATTTTAAATTTACCAGGAAGCAAATATTCCCTGTGGAATTTTCGCTGTGCTTTAAAAATAAGTACAAAAATAGGATAAAAAGAATCTCCTTTGTTTGTTCGCTTCTTTTTTTAGAGCCGAACTGGAGTTAAATTGGAGATGGACTAAGTTTGACTTTGGCACAAACCAAATTAGTTAACTTTGTGCTCAGAATATTTAAAATTATTTTTAGCTCATCAATTATCTTAAGATTTGAGCTTAACAATGCAGTCAGGAGCACAGGAAAAATGTATCTCTTGATGCAACTTTTATCACCTATTTGCTCTGTTTGATCTCGATCTCAAAGGAAACCTATTTGCAGATAAGCGTGTAGTCCAAAGCGAAAATCACTTATATGGCAGATACCTTAAACTCCATCCGAATTAGTACTACCATTCAAAGAATAATCAGATTGAATGGGACTTAACTCCTGTGAATGTGATAAATCGTGTCTACAGGGAATACAATAATTAAATATACATAAACAGTTATATGATCACTCTTTTATTCATATTTTATGCTATTATTATGATTAGTAATGTTTTCATATTTTTAAAGTTTAATATTATTATAATTATTGAACCTATTTAGAAAGCAATATTCCACAGAAATTTTTAGACTTTCAAAGAGGTTGCATTGTTAGTAAATCTAGAGGTGAAATTCCCAAAGACAAATCTGGGAATCTTGGAATATCCTTTTCTTCTTTTAACAGAATTAGAGTCAATGTTAAGAAAAGGATTAAAGTATCAGCACAGTCAAAGATCTTGTTCTCTTCCTGGGCCTTCTAAATGAGGTCTTTGCGCTTGTAGATGATCCTTTCAGAAAAGCCCTCAGTTAAAATCTTCTAAAGTGGCAGATGCACACCAAATGAACACATAAATAGCAATAGATCAGCTAAACTACATTTACTATTATAGAGGTGTAGCAAGGAAGAAGCCTATTTTAAAAATGAATAATATATAGAAGAAGAATGAGTGGATAGGAGAAATGAGTGACAAGTGTTTGGCATTTCGTACAACAAAATTTGTTCAGGGAAATCAAATTTTGCTCACTTTCTCGAGATTTGAAATGTATTGGTCTAAAGATTACTTTTTTAAGAGTTTGGTCTAAAGAGGTTTAGCCTACGGAGAAACATGGTGACTTTTCTGCTATGGTGTGAGAACTAATTTGTACTAATGGAATGTGAGAGTTGGTTAACAGTGTTGGTAATATTAACTATATATGCAAACTACATATTTATAATTGTTTTATTATTTTCAGTTTAAAAAAGAAAGTTGTTTTTTCAACCGAGGATACGCCCTTTATCATACTGTAAAAGGTACAAAGGGTGAGAGGACCAAAGTGGCATTAAATAACCTCCTTGGCTGAGTCAGTCTACTGACGCGAACCTAATAAAGGAGCACACTAAACAAGACAAGTAAAGTAAAATAACAGGAACCTTGTCTGAATTGGTTGAATGCCATATACCAAACATGAACAGATATACCACAAACTGTACTCTGAGAACTTATTAATTCGTAGCCTAGGCGAGTTTCAGCATTAAAAACAGTTAAATGGAAGTCCATAAAGTATTCATTATGTCCTTTCACTGTTCAATATATATTTAATACCTTAAATTTACAAATAAATGTAATTTGCTAATTAACTGGGTGTAGATTTATTTCTTGCATCTCTCCATAACCTTGGATAGTCCTTAGAGAATATGGTGAAAACTAAAGAAACCATTGCTGTCGATGTTTCGGAGGTTAATATACACGTTGATAAACGGTTGCTTAACAAAACCCACTAATCCATATTTTTTGCTGGCCGCAATTGCCATAGAATCAACGCCATAGTTGCCACCCTCACTTTGCACCTAGGGTTAGCTTTTACTCAACCTTCAAGAAGTAAATTATCTACGCGAGCTGAAAGCCACACCTAGCTTTAAGCAACCAATAATAATTTTATCCTGAACTTTTTAATAATAAATAATATTTTAATCGTGAACGTGTTTGTATAACCATTCGCTCCACTAGTTACTGAAAAAACGTACATTGGTGACCCCATGAACAAGTTAATCTCTCTCAAGTCTAGATCAAGCAACCTTATAGCTGAAAAGAATTATCCGTGCGCTCATCATCGCTATTCATAACAAATCAACCAGCAGTCTACCACAAATACGGAATTTATTTCGTTGATTCAATTACCTCAATATTTGACGAGTAAGACGAAATAATTGCTCGGTCTCTGAGAGTTGGCAATTAAGGCAGAAAGAAAACACGATAAAACTCTTCTACAAGAACATTAGGAGAACAGAATACTGAATAGCTGGAAAATAATGAACGAAATAATTAACCAAGGAGTAAAGCTAAAAAAAATACTGAGTAAAAAGTCACTTTAAACCAAATATTACCAAATTTAACGGACTGCCAACCTCATTATCAAGAAAAGTCAAGGGCAAATCCTGAACGCAAACAAAGGAACTCTAACAAAGATAGGAAGTCAACTTGATAAGCAGCTAATAACAGTAAACGGGTAGCCAGCCATCTATTCGAAAGCTAGAGACAAATGCATGCGATTACGAAAAGATGACTATCAAAATACAGAAAATAACAAGAATTGAATAAATTTTTAAATGGTGAAGAGCAAGGTTAATACAAAGGTAAAGGCAAGAGTAGCGAAAGTGGAAAAAAAGGCAAAAAGAATGGTGAGCCAGTCTATTTTGTAGTATAGTGTGCAATAAGCCAGCGATTTGTGCGCTAGTTGGTTTCTCACTAAAGATAGTTGTTACTGTTTATCTTTGATGTCTTATGTTGAATGCGTTAGCGATGGATAGTCGTCTGCCATCGATTTAACAGAGGAAAATGCTGGAGTTGAAGTTTCAAAATTTCTCGATTGAGTCTAATGGTGCGTTCAGTGTGGTAGCTAAGCATAGATGCGCAATTAGCGTTGAAATAACTCCTCAAAATGTGTCAAAATCCCCTGATATAATGTATGGCCTTGCGCAATGCCTTAGACGAATTGCAACTATATCTTAATAACTAGAAAAGCTTGAGAGAAAAGCATTTATAGAAATATTAATCGAAGAGATTGAGAGAGAACAAGGTGAGCTCAGAGATGGGCTACCCCAAGACAAATGCCCAATATATATATAGCGAAAATTCCAACCCCAATTAGAACACTACACTCGAGATGATATTCTTAGATAATGTTTTCAAAATCCTAGTTGATCCGTACCGAAACGCAGGCCCACAAGCATAAATGACGAAGAGGAAACTTCATAACATCGAAGAATATAAATGGAAAATCCAGAAGAAGAAAGATAGAATTACATGAATTCCTCTGTTCTTTAAGAAAATGAGAGGCTAGGCCTGAATATGTTAAGTATAGCTGTGGCCAAAATTTTGCGGACATTTGGAATTTTTCTTAGTTGTTGTGTATGTCTATCAATATGTTGCTATAGATTTGCATGCATGTGTCCAAAGTATGTGGGAGGTAAATTAAACTTAAAATATTCCTTATATTTTTATATATCTAAATTGGAAGATCTATTAAAAATGTATGAAATCCTAAAAACAGTATGCTGTATCTTACAGTCAAATGTCTTCGAATACGCATTATATTTTTTGATTAATATGTAATATGATATTTGTAGTCAACAGGATCTTATAATGATTTGCTAATTACAAAAACGCTTGCCTATACTGTGGATGTCATAAATAAGATACGCATGCTACTGGAGGAGGGAATCAGCTCTCAACAAATAGTTGGTGGTTCAGTAGATCAAATTAGATGTTGAAGAAATATTTAAGAGGCTCCGATAAAGTGAGAACTTCCAAGGCTGATCTCTTTCCGGACCAGAAATGATCCTTAACCACCGTGACTAGAATTTTTTTTCTTCGCATCAGCCTTCGATATCGTAAGAAACTCGCAGTCTATGTGCAACATCAATGGATAGAAAGATGGCATGCTAGTGCACCCTTATAACTTTCTATTGCAGATTGTTTGCACAAAATCTGAAGTCATGTAAAACTCGCCGAAACTGCTGATGAAACTTCGGATAATGCGACGTTGACTGGAATGCGCACGTTCTCACTGCAACTAAACTATGCGTCAGTGGGGATGTGTCTTATAGTCAGTGCTGGGCATCGCAAACGAATTTGAACTTCCCCTATCACAAATCGGCAAACTGATTTCATAACAACTACAATCGAAAATCCGATGTCAGGGGCTGGAAGTTGAGAAATAATGGAGTCTGGATTTTAAAGAAAAAAACTGAAAAATATATAAGATTAAAGAGAGTGAAAAAAAGAGAAAAAACTATTTATTCCAGCAATTTATTACCTTATAAATAATTACACACTAGAGTCCATACTTTATAGTATATTAAACAAATAACTTAAATTTAACAAGCTATGACCAGTACAAGTCATTTATTCGTCTTCTGAGAATGGGCTTAGTGGCTTCAGCAAATCCATATTGCCCTTCATAAACACCAACCGTTCAAAGTTTTCCGATGTTAGGCTACCCCTCTTAGGTTAAGGAATATCAGATCTCTGAGAAAACAGCGTTTCTACGGCTGCAGAGCTAGCAATTGTAGTGTTGTATTTTAAAAATACATCAACCCAGGCGGAGCGACGGAGGTTTGGGAACATACCCATGTCTAGACTGGTATTTTGGGGGGATTCAGAGCACTAACTGTCATACTCCTTCACCAGCTTGTTGGAGATCTGGCTATGGCTTCAAGACCCTACGACTTTTATCTGTTGCTCCTTGAAGAAGTCATCTTCCTCATCCTTCTCTTCTGCACTAATACTTTCACTGGCCTCGGTTTTGATGGTAATTGTACGTTCCTTAACTTTTTTCATTCGCCTTGTCTTTACTGCATCAGCCTTGCTATGGTTAAGGAAACGGACTACAAGAAACTTAAAATAGGGGTGGATGGTAGTAGCCATGAGCAAGTCAACTTCAATGAAAAGAGCGGAGAACCTGCTTTTGAAATACTTGGGTCTCTTCTCCTCATTAAGCGGGCTGCCAAGTAGGTAGTTAGCAAGGGCGTGGCGTACTTCAAATATTTAGTCTTCATAGTCTCTAGCCTTGACCTGAGAACATATATGGTGTGAAGCAGGACCCTCATTTAGGCTACTTTCTCCAACTCTAGTTTGTCCAAACTAGTCACCACAAGCTTCATCACAAACAGATATTCGGCGATGACCTGTTTATCTGTTTGGTTGTAGCTTGGTATGTTGTTATCCGAGCAGATTATATTAATTTCGGCCAGCTTAATGTTAAGAAACCATCCAGTACTTTCATAGAGTCATAGAGAGAATTCCAATGTGTGATATTGGGCGTCTTCAGCTTCCTGCCAACCTCTCTCCTGATGGTGGCTGCAGTGGTCAGCCTCTTATTTTGTTGGTGCCAAAAAGATATAGCTTTGGCCCTCACCTTCGAAAAGCAGGAACGGGTACCCTATGACCAGAAGGGGACATTCTCCACATCAACTGTGGCCAACAAATTCAGCGTGTAGGCGGCATATCTATGGTGGCTGAGAAGTAAGACGTCCCATTTCGGACTGTGCCGAGCATGCTCTTCAATTAGCTGGCCCAGATTAACCAGCTGAACCTCCTGCCTTTCTTCGGTGTCATCTTCGCCCATGGCCATGGGGTCGCCCACGTTAAATTCTTTCTGAACGGCGGCATCTCTAGATTCATCAGACTCACAACCACCACACACACTGAAGGCCTTGACAAAATTGCTACCATTGTTCGTAGTTGTCCTGGTCACCTGTCAGTCATAAAAAATTCAGTAATAAATTTGCAATTTATGATACTAATCTTAGTTATTACAGTCTTGTAAGGTTTCTACTTTCTCTCATCCCTAATCTATGCAACTTTTTAATGCACGAATTATCCAGTATCTTAAATTCTATTACTTCACACTAAATACTCAGAGACTTCCTGTTTCTATTATTCATTCTCCCTTCGACCTTAATCTAAGCGAGAAGTGTCAAAGACACCTTTCGAATTAAAGCGCTCCCACGTTTATTTATTTAATTTCCTCACTCTTCTCTTCACATAGTTTAGCATACTAGCAAGCTTATATTTTTTGGTTGCCCTTGTTCAGTACCTTTTTATGTATAAATAAAGGAATAAAAACTGAAAAAAATACTAAAATATTAAGTTCTATTTCTTACCTTGGCCTTAATTTGAAATTTCTGGTGGAGTCCTGTATGGTGTTAACAAAGACATCATAACCGTGAGCCACAGGCAGCTCCATACGGGTAAGGATGACTTTCTTTCTCTCCAGTGTCGAAGGATTAATCCAATGGGCAGTCATGCCAAAGAATGGGCGGTTGTGAGATGCCTAGTAGTCCAAGCAGATGTTAGTCAGTACGCCGTGGTGGAATTCGGCATTGCACAAATGGACCAAAGCGAAGGGTAGGTCTAAAATGGGAATCACGAAGTTGAGTAATCCCCCACGTCTTTGCCAACACTTATGGTCTAAATTTGGGTGCGTGCAGTAGCCTAGGCCTCTTTTGACTTTGGAAACCATCGATTCGGTGGGGCGAGTCCTGGCCCTTCTTAGGTCAATGCGGACCCCTAGATATTCAATAGTTTCCACTGCGTGAGCTTTCAATGAGATTACTCCTAACATACCTGGCACTATAATTGCACGTAAGACTTGTGTGATTGGTAATTAAAGTCGCAGGCTGGTCAGGATGTTTATAATAAATTATCGCATTCTTGTGCTGTGCGGTGTCTTTTAGGAATTCGTGGGCTTGCAGGTGGAGCGGTTCAGTATTATGACCGCTTATCTACCCTAGGATTCTTTGGGCGAGCTCGAGGTCGTCCTGCATAGCCTTGTCCGCGTCTTCTACACATGGGGGCTGATCGTTGGTAGACAACCTGCAGTGCAGGGCGGCTGGTCCATCCAGTGTGAGTGTTGACGGCCCGCTCTGAGAGCAAGGGTGAAGGAGTCGTTAGTTCTCGAGGGACACTGGTACTCGTTGAAGGCTGAGGGACACTCGAGGCCGCCGCGTCCTGGAGCGTAGCTGCTATCTGCCGTTCTAAGAGTGTAAGAGAAGTTGGAGCTGAGTCCGGATCCTCAATAAAGAACACAGCCGGGGACTGGTATCGTTCTTTTGCGCCTTCTAGTTCTATTACAGTGTCTTCGGAGGGATAGAGGTCTGCGTGGTAAAGGTGGTGAGCGTTTATTCCGTCGAACGTTTCTTTGGGTAACCCGCGAGGGAGCCCGGATAAGAAAAATAATGTATAGGGAAAACAGACAAAATATTGCAACGATATTGAGGGTTTGCCTTCACGAGGACCAGCGAACAAATAAGGGTCTCCGGAGCCCTCAGTGCCTTACATAGTCATAAGCCAGGCCGTGATGGCCAAACTAAAGACGAAGTATTCCTTCGGGAAGGAAGGTTCGAGACGGTCCGTCCGCCGGGTTCTTCTAAGTCCTGATATATCTTAGGTTGCGATATGAGTCGCTGTAGCGTATGAAGAGTAGGGCCAAGGTGTCGGCCAAAAAGCGATGAAGTATTTGCCCTGGTATATTTCCAGTCCAGTATTAGTAATTGCCGGAATGCAATCCGACATTATACGCGCGTATGGAAACAGGATGGTAATAAAGAGGAAGACCATTGATTCTTAGTGGAATGCGTATGGAGGGACCTTAAGGTGGTCTTTGGGGGAGGACCAGGCCTGGTTGGCGTGTACTATTGTCAATCCAGTGAGGCTCGCGTTGCAGCAGACCATTAGGGATAAAGAGCGTTTTCCCAATCAAGGGCGCCAGACGGGGTCAATTAACGTTCAGAGGGCAAGCAGACATTCGTCAGTGGCGCCGTGGTGGAATTTGGTATTTCACAACTGGAGCCACCGAAGGGTAGTTCAAAAATGGGAATCACGAAGTTGAGTAATCCCCCAGACTTTGCCAATACTTATGGTCTAAATTTGGGTGCGTGTAATAGGCTAGGCCTCTTTTGACTTTCGAGACCATCGAGTCGGTGAGGCGAGCCCTGGCCCTTCGTAAGTCAATACGGACCCCTAGATACTTAACAGTTTCCATGGGGAGAAGGATGGATTTCCTTATGTTGATCTGGAGAATTCCCCCTATGTATTGAGAACATTGTCCAGGGAGCCCGCGATCAATATGTCGTCTAAGTATCTGAAGGCTTGTGTATTGTGCTGTTTATCCCAGAAAGTGGTGAATGCCCCCATGCAATATTGCATTAAGGTATGGAGCGCCGCAGAATCCTATGGGTAAACGTTTAAATCTCCAGGTTGTCTGGCCGATTTTAATTCCAAACTGGTGACGAGATTTTGAATGAAGCGGAAGATGATACAACCCATTCGTCAGGTCTAGTTTAATTGCCACGACACCTTCCCGGGTTTTACGTAGCAATTTGCCTATATTTGGTAGTCAGAAAGTAGGAGACTGAAATACGGATGTAATGGCGGACTATCGTAGATAATGGGCATAGATCCGTCAGGTTTATGTATGCTGAATACTCGGTCTGCGCGAGTTACGTCGCTAGATTTTTCTAGAATGTCGGCCTCCTCAAATTGTTGCACGGCAGTGGGCAGTTTAGGATTACTAGCCTTGTAATGGTGGTATCCCTTGGTAGGAATATTTTAATTATGTTAGCATGTGCCGATTTGATCACGTTGTTGTCCGTTGGGACATTAGACAACTCCCCCAGCTTGGTGATAGTAAGTTTACCGAAAAACTTGGTAATTTTTTGTTGTAAGGGGTCCAGGATAGGGCTGATGGACCCGTCCTCATCCTACGATAGCCATTTTCCGTGTGCGTTTTACCCTTTTTCCTCTGGTTGCCATTGTTGTTTTCGTTGTTGTCTCCATCTTTGGTATCGTCAACAAATGTGTCCTGCTTGTCCTGATTTTCTTTTGGGTCCCTAATATCAGCGGGACAACTGGCAGCAAAGGACTGTAGGTGTAAACTAGAACGGTCCGTTGACGAGCCCCTGGAGTCCGCAGGTTCACGGACGTCTATGTCTGTAGGTACAGCCAAGCTAAGTAGTGTAACCACTGTAGCAGAGGTATGAATATGCTCCGGTGTGTTGATGTTTTAGATGTGGAGTCCCCCGAGCTTCCTGCCCATGTCCTCGAAGTAGTTTCGAATTTTAGAGGAGGCCTATGCCGGAGAGTCCCTATTGATTTTCATTAGCTGGAAATCCAAAAGGTTGATGTCAATCACCTCAGTGACTTGCACAATGGGAGGTCTGTCCGGGCTAAGTGTAAGAATGTCCGAAATATGCAACTTGCGATGTTGTGAGAAGATGTCTCTACTAAAACACTGGGAGCACTAGAGTAATCTGAGGCGTCTGAGTTCGAAAGTGACTCGACTCCGAGGTTAACAAACTCTCGGTTAAGGTTTAAGATGGAATTACTGCGTGAGCCTTCACTGAGATCACTACTAATATCAATGGCACTATAATTGCACATAGACATGAGTCACTGGTAGTTTCGTCTTGAGGGGGCCTTGAATTTTCGGTTAAGACAGCTGGTAAAGGCATAAACGTACGGGGACTCGATGAACTTAGCAGGAAGCATATTCCATAGCATGAAAAATATATTAGGAAAATTTTAACCAAGAGCTAGTTGACGTAGGATTATGTAATATAATTTAAACAATTGGCTGCATATAAAGTTCTTATAATTTTATGGTTATTTTGTGTAGTTCTTAAAATATATTGAAGATTTTTTTAGGCAGAAAAAAACATGTTATATTCAAATCTGACCCAATAATGAGAAATTTTGTTTACCCACTTTAAAGCCTTTAATTGATGAAGCTTTATTTGGTCTAATAAAGTTTTCAAAAATATGTAGTAGTGTCTTTGGCTTATGAGAAATTAAATTTGTGAGAAAATACTGCATTATGATTTTTACTACTAGTGGTTAAATATGACCCACAAATTATAAATGCCTTTGACGAGAGAACAAGTGTTAATCATGAAAATTAAGTTTCTTGGAAAATGCATTTTTAATTATTACTAAATAGTTTTATATAGGGCTAGTACCTATTATGTAACTATTATTTACCTGTATATAAGCTTTTGTGCCTTGCTATTACTCAATGCCGCAGATTCAGAAAAGAAGGATTGAATACAGGGTTGGTACATTCGTTTAGCCTTGCTGGTGTCACTACTGCTGGTAGAGAGAGGCTGGCCGTGCTTCGATCCCCACTTAATTGCAGCAAAAAGGTCGTTTCTACGGTCTGGGTGCATCTGATGATAGAAGTAGTTTAATAATAGGGTAGTGATATTAAAAAAATACTCTGAAAAATAGTGTTAATGTTAATGTCCAGTTTCCGTTAGGGGGTCTCATGTTTATGCAAGAATGTTAAAGACAATAATTATAAATAATGATATTGATACTAACAATCATAGTAACAATAAAAATCAAGTAATGTTTATAATACTCAGAAAATATACAACCGGATATTTGCCCCGAACATGAGTTTAAAGCTCGCCTCGGATAAGGTAATGCTGGCGAGCGCGATACTGGCTCATGTGGGATAAGACCATAGGTAAATTACAAAATAAATTATCATTTGTCACTCAGGAAAAAGAGAGAGAGAGAAAGCCCCATCCAAAACACGCTTTTATTGCTTCCGTTTTTTACACATTTTTTCCTCCTTTCATATCCGTGTATTTAAAGTTATATTTCGAAGGGATGCATGGAGGCATTCATCGATATACTCTAATCTACAATACCAGCGGGACTAATATCATCCCTTGACGTGGAAAGACTGTTTACAATCGTGCCTATCGCTCAGACCATCGACATCATTATAAAAAAACGTGTACCACCATCTTGTCTATATTCACTATATAGACAAACGAACAACCAACTACATCCCCCTTAATAGTTTTCTTTTTGCCTAATTTTGTCCGTAATATCAGTTGATACTCCCAGCTACACCGTAATAAGTTTAGTACTCGTGCAGATAAATTTTTATTTCTATTTTAGTTTGTCCCATTTATATCTAAATGATCTGATTTATGATTGACTTTTCCTTAATTTAATGCTTTGGTCGTCCTCTTTGGCCCCTGCATTATTGATTATTTAATAATTGAACTTTTGTGCCTTAGCCTACTCGTATGTATTTAATATTCAACTGCGAATATTCGAGTGCGGCAGAATTTCATATTAAAAGTCGACGTTGAGAAGATCTCACTTTTGATAAAGGAGTAACAACAAGGAGTAACAACAAGGAGAGAAGGTACCCTAGGAGACCTTACGGTCCATTCAAAGAGGGTACCTTTGGACTAGCAATTGAGCGGGCACAAGGCTGCTCAATTGTTTTGCGTCCCTAAACGGCCACTTTTCAAGACTTGGTCTAGTCTTGACTTGAACTGGTCAACAGATTCACTGTTGACAACTTCCACTGGAAGTGCGTTCCACATACCGCAGATACTGTAGGTGAAAAAATTTCCACACAAATTGCGGTTGTAACGCTTTAGTTCAAGTTTGAAGCCGTGATTGCGCGTTCTGTTCTCACTCAGTGTGAACATATCCCGGTAGTCAACATTGTCGAACCCTCGAAGTATTTTGAAAACTTCGATGAGCTGACCACGCAGTCTACGGGTTTCTAGCGAGAACAGATCTAATTCCCTTAGTCTATCTTCATAACTTTTATGTCGGATAAAGGAAATCAGCTTGGTTGCCCTGGCTTGTAAGCGTTCCAATCTCGCGATGTCCTTTCGCAATGAAGGACTCCAAAATTGTACGGCATACTCCAGGTGCGGTCGGACAAGAGAGTTGTACAGGCACAGTACAATCTCCTGGTTCCGATAACCAAACTGGTGCTTAATATAGCCTAGCATCCTTTGGGCCTTTTTCTCCGCCTCAATGCACTGTTTCGAGAACTTGAGGTCACTAGTGATTGTTACACCCAAGTCCTTCTCAGTGTCACTCGATTCAAGAGCAGTGCCCTTAAGGATATACTGAGATTGGGGGTTTCTGTGGCCGATATGCATCACTTTGCATTTACCCACGTTAAAAGGCATTTGCCACGTGTCCGACCACTCCCCAATCTTCCCAAGATCTTCCTGCAGGTGGGCAGTATTTCCCTCCTTTGCAACGTTCATACCAAGCTTGGTATCGTCGGCAAATTTGGAAATCTTGGCAATTATGTCACCGTCCATGTGGTTGACGTATATGATGAATAGTAGTGGTCCCAGGACAGAACCTTGAGGCACCCCGCTAGTAACGGGCACCCACTCAGAAGACTGTCCATTCACCACCACCCGTTGCCGTCTGCCACTTAGCCAGTTCTCGATCCAGCCGGCTACCTTCCTGTCTATGCCTAGCGCTCGCACTTTCCGGAGAAGGCGGCGGTGTGGTACCTTATCAAAGGCTTTCTGAAAGTCTAGGTAGACCACATCCACAGCCTTGTCCCGATCGTGCTCACTGAAAACGAAGTGGAAGAATTCCACAAGGTTCGTCAGGCATGACCGTTGCCTTCGGAAGCCGTGCTGGGAACTCCTCAGTAGCAGGTTTGACTCTAAATACGACGTCACTTTGTCCACCATGATGCTTTCCATGAGTTTACCGACTATCGAAGTCAGACTGATAGGTCGGTGGTTCGACGGTTGGTTACGGTCTCCTTTCTTGAAGATAGGAGTCACCTCCGCCTCACGCCAGTCTCTAGGAACGCATCCGGTCCGGATTGATATGTTAAAGATAGCGCACAGATGTCGTGATATCGTGATACTTCATCGCACACTTCTTTCAACACTTCAGGTAGAAACCCGTCCGGTCCAGGGGACTTATTCGTCTTTAGGTCAGCGATCTTTTTCTTTATTTCTCCTTCGGTGAAGTCCATTGCCTCCAGCTTTTTCCCCGAGTAGGAATCCGTCGGCTGGGGAATGGGACCACACTCTTCAGTAAACACTGAAGAGAAGTAGTCGTTGAGGAGGTTAGCATTTTCTGCATCTGAATTCAGTAATGTCCCCTCCTCATTCCTCAAAGGGCCAATCGTTCGACGGATTGGTTTATGGCTGTTAACATATCCAAAAAACTCCTTGGGATTCTCTTTACAGAGTCTCGCCACTCGGAGTTCCTCAGACCGCTTAGCCGCCCTTATACTGGACTTCCCTCTCCTGGCTAGCCTCTGGTATTCGTCAAAGTCACCCGAGATCTTCGATTGCCGGCACACATTTCTCTTCTCCCTAAGCAGTTGCCCGGTTTCTCGATTAAACCACTTTGGTTGAACAGAGGACCGACGAGGGCATTTCAGAGGGATAAAACGCGATTGAAGACCCATGAATGTGGTTTTGAAACTGTTCCAAGAGTCTTCAACAGCATCGCACTCTTCTAGCCTCGTGTCAGTCAGTCCCGCGCGTAGACCTGCAAAGTCTGCTCTTCTCAAATCGAGTTTCCTTGATTTACTAGTTGCAGGCTCTGCCTTGGGGACTTTGACTACAAATCTAATTAGTCGGTGGTCACTGCCACCGAGCTCTTCGCCAACAGAGGTCCTCAACGATGTCATCCTCAGAGGTGAAAACCAAGTCGAGGATATTGTCTCCTCTCGTCGGCTCTCTCACCCACTGAGTGAGGAACTCGTTGTTCGTGAACTCCAGGAGTAGTGCGTTCTCGCCACAGGGTTCTCTGGTTTCCCAGTCAACTTGTGTGTTGAAATCACCCATGACGATACACACCCTGTCTTTGACAAGTTCTCCTAGCAGCTGGTACAGATCTCTGTCCTTTTCAACGAGTTGGGCAGGAGGTCTATAAAGCACCAGGGTCCTGTATTTGGCAGGACCTATCTCTAGGTCAACACCTAGTAGTGTATGGTCGGATATGATGTTGCAATCCGTCGAGTTGACAGTATCCTTGACATACAACATCACACCGCCACCCTCTCTGTCTGGCCTATCTTTCTGGAAGAGCTGGTAACCGGGAATCGTGAATTCACCTTCAAAATCTCGGATTGAGGTTTTTATCCACGACTCCGTTATGGCCACCATCTCAGGTTCCTCTGTTACTACGAGGCCACAGAGCTCAAGAAACTTATTCCTGATTGACCTCGCATTGAACAGAAGAACTTTGAGGGAGTCCCCTAGTGTAGGACTCCCTACGCTCTTCCGTTTCCCGGCTTCTCTGTTTTCGTGGTCACACCCTTTTTGACGACCTCCGAGAAGGTCGTTCCAGGAGTGACACGGGCATGCTGGCGCACGTCCGCTTTCGCTCTGTTTCGAACGCTCCTTTGGGTGCGTTCCACGACATCTTGAATTAGATTGGCGAGAAAGGCCTTCCCTTTAAAGGAGAGATGTACCCCGTCCCTTTGGTAGAGGTCGTCTCTACCGATGAAGGTACGATAGGGTTCCACGAAGAAGACTCCTTCTGCCGTGCAGAGATCCGCCAACCTTTTGTTCCCTGCGACGTTTCTTTCGTGAGCGGTTCGGGATGGACCTCTTCTCGGAAGCATCCCAACCACCACACGTTTGCGGGTTTTAAGCCCTATGTCGTCCACGGCTCCCATCACTATTTGGATGGTCTTACCACTGAGGCCCACTTTACCCCCTCTGAGGTAGAGGTCGTTGCCGCTCACCATCAGAGCAACAACAGAATTCTCAGAAATCTGAGCTTTCTCTGCCTCTACTCTGATGGTGTGGTTACCCCGTCCTGACAGGCAGCTTACCTTCACGCTAGTGCGAAGGCGGGCCGCTAGCAGCGGCTGCAGATCCCGTGTTTGCGAGTCACCAATGAGGGTGACCTTCGGACACTTGGTCTCTGAAGACGGGGTCTTCCCTTGTGGAAGAGGCCTCCCCTTTTCCTCTTTACTCTCCACATTCTTATCTTTCTTTTTCTTCTTCTTTATCTGTTTTTCTTCTATTTTGGGTTCTACTTTTGTTTCAACTATCTTCTTTTTCTTTTTTTTCTTCGTTTCTCCTTTCTTCTTTTTCTCCTTTTCTCTCGCCTCAGCTGGCTTAGCCTCAGATGATGCCGGAATGTCCGCTTCATTACCAGGGGATTCCGAAACGTCATTAGGCGGCGCCTCTTTTAGGCATCGAACCTGAGCTACGTTAAGGGCTTCGAGCTTCTCCAACTTTCCCTCAAGGACCTTAGCTCTCTCCTCTGAGGCTCTATAGAGGTCTTTCAATTTTTCCACCTCTCGCGTCAATATGCAAGTAGTGCAGATACTTTTAGGGCTGCATTTTGAGTAGCAGCCCTCTGGAAAGTCAACGCACCACTTTTCTAAGTGGCATATTGCACAGTTGTGTTTGAGACGAACGGGTCCTTTTTCCCTGTCATTTTGAGGAAACGGTTGAGGCAAGGGAGGCTCAAAACGCCCAGTTTTTTTTGCCTCATCAACCCTACGGGGAGAATTCGTCATAGAATTTTGAACCGGCACCAAGACGACTTGATGTCGTGCTAACCCCCCCCCCCCCGCCCTCCCTCTACGGAGTCGCGAAGCTGAAATGAACTGATTTGCCACTCATCTAGTCTTGCCACAACTATGTCGGTCCACTTTGATAGACATAATTGGGGACGTAAAGGAAAGCAGGTTTGAGGATTAGCCCACTGTGGAACTTTACGAGAGAGACTGCCCGGTTACGAGGCGATGCTGAAAGCTTTGGAGAAGAGTTCGCTCTAATCTCTAAGGGTAGCTTCCGGCCAAGACCACAGGGGGACGCACAACCGTCCCTGTGTAAGTTGGAAACAGCATCGATATCCAAACCCCAGATGGGGCGGCAACCCGGGTGGTGGTAGTTGATTCTATCACCACCCATCATCAAGTCCGCCACTCATCACCCATCTGAGGGGCCTCGCCCGGGTCCACCCTCCATCATTCATCCCCCCCCAATTTGGCAATTCAGTTCACGTAAGCTTAGAGACGAAGTAGAGGGAGCCTCCAAATAACCCAATACAGAAGACCAAGAAGAAGAAGAGGTGCATCGTATTGAACATCAGCAAATTCCCTACAACGAGAGCATCTGTTACAAAAAATTAACAGCGCTGAGGGGCCACTCTCAAGAAGAGATGGCCCAAGACCACACGACCCGTATTCCTCTGCGGGTTGTCGACGGGCAACCCAATCCCAGCAGGGAATCCACCTTCGAGGCCGTGTACGGCAAACTGGGAATTGCCATGGTGAGGCTCCTGGATATATCGTCGGGCTACATCGCGATATGCGAAACAGAGAAGGATATCGAAAACATATCCAAGAAGAAGGCAGTCGAAGCCCTTCGAGCCATAGGACTGCAGCCAGCAGTGCCACCCCAGATCCTGGCGCACAGAAGCGTAGTATGCCGCCGGATCGACCCGTGGATTGGGCAGCATACAGCGGGAGAAATGAAAGACGAGATAGAGCTACGGCAGGCCTGGGCTAAGGTAGCCGAAATAATAAAATTTAAAAATAGGAGGGACGGCAGCGACTACACGCACGTGTTCAAGGTAATCTTCTCGGAGACTACCATGGCACAGAAGGCGAAAGAACATGGTCTACTGATGTTCAACGCCAAAATTAGCGGTGAGCAGGTGGAAAAGGGAGAGTTCACCCCGGTCCAGTACTGTTTCAAGTGCTACAAAATGGAGACCCACGCCACCAAGGACTGCAAGGAGCCACAAGAAACTTGCTTCAAATGCAGCCAGCTTGGCCACAATTGGCGCAATTCTGTCAGCACCATGGAGAAATGCGTGAGTTGTGGGCAGGGTCACCGAACAATGGCCATGTCTTGCCCTGCAAAAAAGGACGTAATGAGGAAAAAGCAGGAGGCAAAAAAGAATGAAGTTACGCGCAGGGTGAACACGTCCTACGCCCAGGCAGCAAAGGCAGCCATCTCAGAGGTGAGCGCCAGAAAAACGTACCTCAAAATTGAGAACGAGGGATCGACGAAAATCATGACGTGCATACTTCATGCGCACGTCATGAATCTGGCTCGCCCGGGCATATTCGCCACTGTGTTGAACCAGATGCTAGCCAAAAACGGGATGGAACAAATGTGGTTCCCGGATAACCCCCCTTCTGGGGATGTACTGCATTTTCAGATGACCCCAAAGGCCTAGCAGACTGCGGAGCAAGCTAACGCTTGCAAACAGCAATCCAAAAAATCGAGTAATGAAGCAGTCGAGGCGAAAACTCCTGCTCCCACCCAAACCAAGACAAGCACGGCGAAACATTCGAACTCGGAAACGAGCAGCTCATCGGAGTCTTCGGACTCCTCGGACGCGGAAGCAACCAAACCCCTGGAAAAGAAGGGAAAAAAGAAGAGAGCGAAGAGATTGCGGGCAAATTACATCAACCTGAGAGTATACGCCTGCGATCAATTCCCCTTCCCAGAGGAAATGGAACCCAGTCGTATCTTCCAAAGCATTAAAGCAAAGATATATAAATGGGAGTATGACTCTGAGGTAGACCCTGGAACAGTGGAAGAGGCCCTGCTCGCACAGAATTTCATCCTTCATCATAACACATGCGAGCAACTCTCTAACGCTGAATTCAGAAAGAAGAAGAATGGGAGGAAGAAGAACGTCACCCAAAAACACTAGGTGACTGAAAATGGAGAGAGTAAGCAACAGAATGAGGATTCTGACACTCAATGTGAATGGATGGGAGGAGAAGGCCACGGCATATGGTAACATATTCCGTGTGCTTGATCCCGACATCATTCTCATCACAGAGCACGGTATCGACACTACAGCTGGTTGCATTAAAATACCGGGCTACAGAGTAGTCATGAAGAACCATTCCCAGGAAAGGTTTGATGGTGCTGCAATAGCTGTCAAGAGGAACATCTCCTTTAAACAACTACCAGAACTCGATGAGTCCTTTGTGGCAATCGAAGTACACACCCTGGTAGGAGACCTCGTGATAGCGGCAGCATATCAACCCCCTCGACGAGCATATCTCCCGTTATGTAACTTTTACACACTGTTCGGGCACCGCAGAATGGCATTCTTAGGGGAAGACCTCAATGCCAGATGCCGAGCGGCGGGCTATGGTAGCACCAACGATAGAGGCCGAAACTTGGATTTGATTATGGGAAGAAAGAACATTCAAAGGATAGGGCCGGATTTTCCGACCTATATCACTTCCAGATCAGCAACTAAGCCTGCAATAATCTTAACAAGTGAGGGCTTCCCTTTCAACTACCATAGTGAGCCAGGCCCAGCAGTTCCTAGTGATCACATTGCGATTCTCACAACAGTATCTCTTGCACCAATCCAGCTCCCAGCCCCTCTCCGGAAAAACTACGCCATGGCCAACTGGGATCGCTACAAGCAGCGACTCAGTGACTATGCGCCAGCTGACCTCAGCACGGCGTCGTTAGAGGAGATTGACAGGAAGTTGGAGAGGATAACAACGTCCATACTAAACGCGGACCGCGAGAGCATACCCGTAACAGGGTATAAAACACCTCCTCAGCCCAGATGGACAGAGGAGATGAGAGATATCGCTCGCGTTCACAGGGAAGTGTATGAAGAAGTACGACGGGAGGGTCCCAGCAGGAAAAGGATCTTGCTGCTTCGACGCCTAAGCTCAGAGCTTAGAGAGGCCATCAACCTCCAGCAGGAGGAGATATGGAACAACTTGATAGCCAAAGTCGACAGTGAGCTTAGCCCGGCTAAGTTCTGGCGCCAAGTCAGGAACTTAAAGGGACTTACTCCAAGACCCAAGGCTCGGATAAAGGAGAACAGAGACTACTTAGAGAACCCTGGGGTTCTCGAGGATATGTTCAGGAACTTCTGGAAAAGCGTTTTCAGGATAACCCCCCAGGAAAAAGCTGAGTTCGACCAGGAATTCGAAGGCCAACTGATTGAACAACTTAATCAGGAAATACATCGCACGCACCCACTACAGCAAGTCAACGAAGGCAGGGAAATGGCGGGCCATGGACGCCCCATAACATCAGAGGACGTCATGGCCACTGTAAAAGCCTTTCGACAAAAGGCACCAGGCTGGACGGGTATTACCAGAAACAACTTGGTTAACGCCCCACAGCAGATCATTCAGGGTATCGTTAATATTTACAACACTTCCCTAAACACGGGCTACTTCCCGGAAAGTCTCAAGATTGCGAAGATGATCTTCATACCCAAGGGAGGTAAACCCCCTGATCAACTGGTAAACTACAGGCCAATCGCCCTGATGGAGTTCATTGCAAAAGTCTACGAGAGACTCCTAGCTGACAGGCTTCAAGAACAACTTGCCGAGCTGGGAGCCCACAACCCTCAGCAGCACGGGTTCCGCAAGGGACGAGGAACGGAAACAGCCCTCGCGCTTCTAGCGGAGAAACTCGCTTGCAGTAAAGCTGAGAGGCGGTACGTAGACGTGGTGCTGCGTGATGTAAAGAAGGCCTTCGACAAGGTTTGGCTGAGAGGATTACAGTACAAGATCCTCAACCTCCAGCTTAACCCATTCCTGGAAAGGATCCTTTGCAACTATATCTCCGATAGGAGAGCCCGAATTTCAATCGAGAGCTGCAAAGGACCCGAATTCGAACTCGAGGTGGGAGTTCCACAAGGCAGCTGTCTTAGCCCTCTGCTGTACCTCGTGTACACAATAGACCTGCCTGCTCCAGTGAGGTACGATTCGATGTATCTGCAATATGCAGACGACATCACCCAAATCGTCCTGAGTCCATTGAGGAACTCTGGAAGCCAGGCGAGAGCGACAGCTGTCGAAATTGAAAATATCAATAAATATGAAAGAAAGTGGAAAATTAAGACCAACCGCCAGAAGTTCACGATCATTCCAATGAACCGCAAGAAAGTTGATGACGTCGTCGTCAATAACGAGAACTATCCGTACTCCAACGAGGGTAACGTCCTGGGCTTACGACTCTTCAAATCAGGATATAAGACGCACATGAATACCAGAATCTCCCTAGCCTAAACGAGAGCTAAAGAAACTTGACCGTTTCCGAGGCCTCAGCGTGCCTAACATTAAAAAACTGTACATGGCCTTGGTACGCCCAGTCCTGGTGTACCCGGCCGTGATCACGCAGATGGCAAGCTGTACCTCTCTCAGAACGATGCAGAGAGTGCAGAATAAAGCCACGCTGCTGATTACAGGCACGCGAAGGATCGACCGTACTCGGCAATCGATTCTTCACCAAAGAATCGGTCTAAAGCCGATCAATACGGAGATCCAAAGGCTAGGGAGAAAGACATGGGACAAGATAGACCAAAATATACTCCCGAACATGAACCTAAATTTCAATATTCGAGCAAAGCGAAGACGCGCTATAGGTAGAACTGCTCTATTTCCAAGTAGTAGAACCTGCGCGAGAGAAGTGGTACTACCTATGTTTACGTAGGGTTAGCCCACTACTCTAAAGAATTATGTTTTTAAAACTCAAAAGTTTGACAAATTAACCCAACCAATCAACAACTTAAATAACGTTTGAAAAAAGAGGCGAAGTGCCCACATTAAAGTCCCCCCCCCCTATATATAAACATAGTAAGAATTAAAGAATTAAAACTAAATTTAAATATAAAACAAAGTCAACAAAGCTCAAAATTCAAACGATGAAAAGAGGCGAAATGCCCAAATTAAATAGATTACTGAGAACTCAAAATTGAGATTCATTCAGCCTGAAAAATAACCTTGAAAGGCTTGAATGCTTTGAAGGAGGAAATACATATTACAGAAATAAATATATATATATATTATAACGGAGGAAACTGGCTGTCAAAGACAGTCAGCTACTTTTTGACGGTGGAATTTTTAATGTTTAAACAAAACAAGATGAATGCTAGTGATGCCCTAACACCAGGGCAAACTAGGAAACATATTCACACCTTTATATACCTACCACACAATTTCACAACTTTAACCTAATTTGTAATTTGTTCGAGTGCGGCGGTAAAAATGAAGACGTAGACCGGCTCCTATCTGAAGAAGGGGCCAAACTGCTTAAGGCCATGAACATGGATGCAAAGACCCCACCAGCAATCTTTGCCAATACGACTCCTGCAAAAGCTCAGCGAAGAAGTGTATGAACTGCAAGGGACCTCATCGAAAGATGGCACTTAACTGCGCCAAAAGAAAGGACATAATAAAAAAATGGAAGAAGAAAAGAAGAAGAAAATGACCACCTACGCGAGCACTGTGGAGAAAAGTAAAGGAATCGCCTCAGCAATGGTAACCTCCTCATCGATGGTCTTTACAAATTACCTAAGTGCTAAAATACTTATTTGCATTACCCATACAAACGTGGCAAATGCTGTAAAACCTGGATGCTACAACCAAGTTTTAAACGCACTAGTAAAAGCAAATAACTTGCCATCCATCATCGTGCCGGATGACCCCGAATGCTCCAAGGCATTCAAGGATAGTGTTATCAGGAACAACCAAGAAAAAGCCACCGGAGTGAAAGAGGTTATCGAATCTCCCTTATCGGAGGAATCCGAAGAGGAAGACGATGAGGCAAATGAAAATAAGGAAGAAGAAAAAAACACATCTTCGGATAGTGACGAGGGCCCATGCACTCGCACTAGAGCGACAAAGAGTCAGTCAAAGACTCCAATTGCTCTCCCAAAGAGCGAAAAGCCTGGGCACGCCAGACCCGCCCCACAGGTCAAAAAGCGCAAAAAGATGAAGAAGAAACACAGGTAAATACATCTCACAATGGAACGGAGCGCACTAAGAATTATGGAAATTAACACTAACGGCTGGACAGCGAAAAGAACTCTTTACGGAAATTTGTTCAGGGAGATTGATGCAGATGTCATCCTGATTTCTGAACATGGGATTGACACTTGTAGCCCTGAAATGAAGATCTGGAACTACGACGTATTAATCACAAATTACTCTCAAGAGCGGTGAGCGGTAAGACGGTGCCACCATCGCCATCAAAAGAGGGATCAAGTACAAGCCAGTAAGAAACCTCGAAGAATCCTATCTTGCAATAGAGGTCGAACTCGATATAGGTAAGCTGGTCATTTCCAACGCGTAGCAGCCGCCGAGGCGAGGATATTTGCCTATCTATTCTATCTCTGGCCTATTTGGTAAAAGGACCCCCACTATATTATTGGGGGATCTTGATGTCAGATGTCGGAAAAAAGGGGGACAGGTCCTTCAACGGAACTTGAAGGTGCCTAGAAACTATGATAGACTGAAATATGGTCCAGAGAATAGGTCCGTACTTCCCAACCTATATTCGAGGAAAAAGTGCCACAAAACCAGACATTTGTCTGGCTAATCGTCAGCTGCCGTTCAATTATTACTTCGAATTAGTCCAGGTACCATGTAGTCATCATATAGGGATCCTACTTACCATCAACAGGAACCCTATACAAGTCCCAGCTTCAGTCAAAAAAGAATACAGGAAAGCAGACTGGGCACGGTACGCGAGTCTTCTCGAGGCCTACCGTCCACCAAATCTGGACGAGGCAATTCTCGAGGAGATAGTCGAGGCACTCGACGACCTCAATGAACAACTTATAAATGCAGATAGGGCTTGCATACCAAAAACCCAGTATAAAACTATCTCAACATACAGATGGACTGGGCACATGAAAGAACTCTATAGATAATTGAGAGTAATGTACGAATTAAAAATCAGAAACGCATCAGTTGACTCGCTACAACGAAGTATAGAGATCAAGGAAGAGCTCAACCAGTGGATCCTCGAGCAACAACAGAGACAATGGGACGATGCGTTCGAGAGCCTCGATCAAGATACATCCCCCAAAGACTTTTGGAAGAATGTCAGAAGTCTCAGAGGATCATCTGGAATAAAGAAGAAAATGGAAATCCAAAAAGAAGATGGATCCATTGAGACAGATGAAAGAAACATCGAGTTAATATTCCGGCGTTATTGGGAAAGAATCTTCAGTATACCCGAAGAAGAAAACGAAGATTTTGACATCGATTTCGAAAATAACATCATAGACGAGCTTAACACAGAAATACATAGACCGCATCCTCATCACCAGGTGGACAGACTGCATGACGGAGACGCCGAGATCACCGAAGAAGAGATCCTTGGCGCATTACGCTCATTCCGCCAAAAAGCCCCAGGCCAATCGTGGCTTGCGAAGCTAAACTTTGAAAAGGCACCAGCTACCATCATCGAAGAAATGAGACGTATTTTCAACGCATGTATAAATGCGGGGTACTTTCCAGATGCTTACAAGACGGTAAAGATGATCTTCTTGCCCAAGCATGCAAAGGCCCCAACGTTGAGAGAGAGCTACCACCCAATTTCACTTCTGGAATTTGGCGGGAAACTCTTTGAGAAGATTCTCAACGGAAGGCTGGTGTCTCACCTGGAAGAAAACTCCCTTTACAACCCTTGCTAATACGGGTTTAGAAAGAAGCGAAGTACGGAAATGGCCGTTAATGTCATTACGGAAAAGCTTGCCCAACCTAAACGGGACAGGAGTTACGTGGATATTGTTTGTCGGGATGTATCAAAGGCGTTTGATAAGGTGTGGCAGCGGAGCATGCAGTATAAGATCTTACGGCTAGGAATTAGTGAAAACTTTGAAAGAACCCTCTGTGACTACGTCATGGAGAGAGCGGCGTATGTCAGTCTAGGGTGCACGGACGGACCAAAGTTTCCGCCCACTGCGGGCCTTCCACAGGGGAGGTGTCTGTCCCTCACCCTTTACTCGGTTATACACCGCGTCTGTCCCAGCCCCTGTGTACCCCTCTTCCCTCAATATTCAATACGCCGATGATTTCAGCCAAATAATTATATCTCCATGGAGGAATGCACCGTGGCAAGCTCGCATGAAAGCGATAGATATCGCGAACTTGAACAACTACGAGGCTTAATGGAAAATCAGAACAAACCAAGAGAAGTTCAAAGTGGTCCCCATTAGACGCACCCTAAGAGCAGACGTGCGTGTGAGGGATAATTGATATCCCTACACCAACGAATGCAATGTACTCGGTATGAAAATCACCTTTACCGGGTACAAGAAGCACGTCGAAGAAAGATTTCTCGAGCCTCAGCCGCTGTCAGAACTCTATATTCGTTCAGAAATCTACGTGAAAGCAACAAGAAGAAGATCTGCAATGCCCTTGTAAAATCTACGTTGCTTTACCCCGCCTCCACCCTCTCTTGTGTCTCGAAAACACAAAAGAGGCGACTTCAAGTAGTGCAAAATAAAATCATGTACCTAATCACAGGTACACGCAGACAAGAAAGAAGACGGCAAGAAGACCTGCACAGAGAGGGGAAGATAATTCCCATTAACAAAGTCATCAAAGAACGGACCCTGAAAATGCAGGATCTGGTTAATCGAGAACTAAGTGAAGAAATTACTCAGATGATTAACCAGAACAGAAGAGCAGAATGTCGCGCCAGATTTCCGAGCTTCGCCAACCGAGTGGCAGGCGGGGACGAAGTGCCGTTCTACGCATGATAAGAACCTAAGAAAACAACCAAACTAAAGAAAAAATTCACAATTATGACTAAAACTCACCAAAGAAGACAACTCTAAACCAAGAAAGAGGAAAACCCCGAATACGACATGAACCCTACCGACTATGAAAAAACAAAAAAACTAAAGCACACACACATACAAAAAATACCAAAACATTAAGCACGCACTTAAAAGTATAAAAAACAAAAAAATAAGCAATGCATAACACACACAAAGCTAAACTAAAATAATTAAGACAAATGGCTTGAACGCCATAAAAAAAATCAACAGAAACAACTCAGAATACTGGCTACAAAAAAATAATGAAAGTGCTAGGTCTGATTACCAAGCTCTAGCATCTCTTTGCACCCTACCAGACTTCTTTCTCTTTTTACCGGTTGTATATTTTTTTATCTATCCACACACCCTATCGTCCTTCCATACATGCACCCACTTTAACGTAATCATAATCATAATCACTTAACGTTATTGAATTACTTGCTTCGCCTATCTATTAATATCCACTTTGGTTACATACCCCCTGATCTAACTTATTTTGGATTGTTCGCCCTGCCCTTATAATTCTTTCTGGCTGTTGTTGATATTGAATTTCTTGTATTCCGCTTAAGAATTCGCTGATGATGGTCATCGTTAATAGCCGAAACGTCCAAAAAAATTGTATGTTCATAACCGTCGCATATGTCATTATATTCCTGCTACGAATAAGGTTCCCAAGGAATGACTCTATCACTAATATATATATATATATATATATATATATATATATATATATATATATATATATATATATATATATATATATATATATATATATATATATATATTTATAATGTAGATTAATGCTGGGAGCATTTGATAGAAAATAATATGGGCGAGATCGTTAAATCTTCTTCGATTTATACCCTTTTAGGATTACTAGCTTCGTTCATCTTCTGTTTCTTTTACTGCCTTTCGGGATTAAATTGTGGCTAACATTCCACTTTTCTACACTGTTCAACATCTGCCTTTGCTAAGTTAGTACTGTTTTCTGAAAATAGGGATTGAATAAAACTAAAATTTTATTTTAGTGTTGTTTATTAATCTGAAAAACTTATAATCCTTGTTATGTTTTTCTTAAATGCCTAAGCTAAAATATTTTACAAAGAAAATGCTATCGAGTATAAAGGAACTCAAATGGAGAAGTTTGAACTGATACTGCTTTAGTATAATTATTTCTCACACAATATTCTAATATAACCTGAAAGTTAGCCATTCGAATTAGATGATGTTAAGTATTGCGGGGTAATTTATTTTGTATACTCAGCTACAGAAGTTATTTAATAATCATAGCAATATGACTTAATTTCATATTTTTCTTTGGTTTACATTGTTTATACTTATTCCTGCTTTGTTTTCCGCTTATTCACCGTCTATATCAACTATACTTCTGGAATAACTATTTTAAAAATAGAAGGTAGTCATTTTCTTCCACATCTGCCTGATTTAAGTGGCTAGATTATCTAAAATATTTCATTAAATCACTAGTAGGTCATGGCTTTCGAAAGAAATAGAAAACTCATCAATAACTAATTTTTAAAAAAGCAGCATACAATAAGAAAATCATTGAAAACTTACAAGGGTCATGTTTAGTTAACACTGTAGGCATTTAATGATGATGGAATTTATACATTTCTTCCCTTTAGATATAAGGAATCATCATAACATATATAATATCTGAACATTATTTCTTTCAAGTGTTGTATAACATCAGCAAATTCAAGATAATCATAATATCAACATCAGGTAGCCTTTAACCTTTCTTAACAATTAAACAGCAACAGAGGTCAAGTAATGAGGTTGTCACTAAAGTCAGAAAAGAGAGAAACTCTTCTTCACGGTCAGATCCTATTGCCTCCTTCCCCAGAGGAATAATTGCCACCTCTACAGCATACTATAGCTGAAGTGATTGATAGAATATAGTTCTAACTAAAGAGATATAAGCTATATGAGGTAATAAAGACAAAAGAAAGTATGAGTTAGCTTTAAAAATTAAACCAGTTCAACCCAAAATTATGGGAGCAGTGGAAAGGTATTTGCTAAAAAGGTGTATTTGATATCTCCCTTACAACTTTGTTTTGAGGATAAACAGGTTTGAAGAAAGGGAGGATTTAAATATGACAACAAAAATTTAAAAAGAAGTAATAGTCAAAAAGATGAGGATTGTACCGTATGTATCTAACAAATCGGATTACTCTTAAATGATGGGGCCGAGCGCATCCAAAGCCTCCTGAATAATAATCTCACGCATATGCAAACGAACGTAGAAATTTGACTCTCTTCTCAAGTTGACGAGTGTATGTACGTGTTTTACAGAATTTCAGCCGAACTTCTCTCTTAGACGGAAGTTAAATCATGTATTATGGAGCATTCTGCTCTACGAAGCTTTCCGCCTGAGTTCGGCCAAAAGTGGTGATTAATTATTTTTTATTCTAAAAGGGAACAAGAGTTGGAAGGGGTATCTTTGGCATTTTTGTTCGCTGATTCAAACAAAGAAAACCCCGAACCGATTTATGAGTAAAACAGAATAGGGGCACGTAACAATTTGGGGGATAATGTGGATCATGACCTGGAATTTGGTTTATGGAAGGCAGAGGAAGATGAAGTGATATGGTTGAAAGCGTGGATCGAGCATGGGTTAGTTTGAAAAGTTATATTTAAACGTAATGATTTTGGAAGAACACCGTCTCTTTCATACTTTCTTGGATAGATAAAAACTATTTAATACTTAGCATTCGTTTATGAAAGCTCAGAAAGCGACATGTTTGAAAGTTTTGCACGGTTTTATTTAAATGTTTGAAAGAAGACTGTTATATATGAGAATAATTAGGCAATGAACGCTTGGATGACTTAAACAAGGAGTGTTAATTGTTTAATGAAAGTTCGGAGGAGAGAGATGTTTGAAAGATTGGAACGATTCTATTTACACTTAAATCTGTTTGGAAGAACACCTTCTTATTAATGCTGAATCATTAGATGAATTAAATTGAGTGATAGTTTGTTAATGGAAGTTCAGAAGGACAGAAAACGAAATAGTGAAATAGTTGTATTGAAATGTAAAGAAGTTTGGACGAATAGTGGCTCTTGTATGGTTTCAATTATAAGAAATATAAATTCGGGTTAAATCTAAATTACTAGGGTTTGGGGAGGTATGGGATTAATAAGAGGTGATATGGGTTGAAAAATGGGCACCGCTAGATTAACAGGTAAAACTGTTTCGAAGACTAGTCCATTGTATACTGTATTTGCTGTATTAAGTAATGAATGATTATAAAATTTAATTATCCATTGTGTGAAAGGGAGTTAATTCTTTTCTGAACTTTTAATTTGGTCATTAATTTTAATCAGGAAGTAATTGTTGTGGAGCGAGAGGAGTCAAGGACTAATTTTCTGTGTCGTGAGACTTTTTTATCATCTCTTTCTGTCATTTTTCTCTTATCGTCTTTTGCCCGATTTTTTCCTGCCTGGTATCCAAGTAGTGGTTGCCACTAAAATTTACTAGGGCTAAAGTAATGGTCTAAATTGTCATACATTTTATATTAACCCAATTTAGGGAAGAAAGGTGTTTTAGGGACACCATCCACCGATAAACATATCAACAACCTTAATTAATAAATGATCTCTGGTACCAATTTTATTAAAAATTCAATTTATTTTACCATGTAGTTACTCTATGTAGATTAAATATCCCTTAATACTTTAACGTTTAATAGCAAAGCTCGTTTCACCCTTAGAAGACTTTATAAAGCCATTCGGTATCCTCAGATAAGAACGAACGACTTTCAAATAAAAATTAATGGAGAAAATTTTTGTGCTATCTCGAAGTCTTTACATTTATGGTTCCGATCAAAAAAGAGGAACCGGAACAAGCCTTAAGCAATTCCAGAGCCTTCTATATAGAGATAAGATTACATTGCAAATTATCCCTAACTATATTTCAGGAAGGCAATTTTTTAAACAACTGAATTTTGAAAAATTATCTTAGTTCAAGGATGACTTTGTATATTATTGTAATTTTATTAAAAAAACACAAACAATGAAATATTTTCTTTAGGCATAGAAAATAATCATGGATGTGAAAAGATAGACCAAGAGTAAATTATTACCTGATATGTACTGAAACCGTTTAATTTTTTAAGAACAAGCCCTCATTGCTAGAGTCAGATAGGTCCTAGACCACAGACCGAAAGTCTGACTGCGAAGGCCAAGCTATTACTGTAAGGAGTAGTTGCAAAAGCGCTCCTCTTGTGGTCATATTAATTTAAACAGTTAGCAACAAACAATAGTTACACTGACATGCTTCATATCGTATTTTAGCGAAAATATAACTTTCCCTAGTTCTTACAGAAGTTAATATGTAAACAAATTATGAGAATCCTAACACAACATCCACTCTTAATATTTTTAAAAACAACCAACCCCACCTGATATTTACATGACACAACAAATATCTCATAACTTGCAAACCCAAACAACTTTTCTTTAGCCTACTTAACACATTAAACAACTCATAACCATTAAATAAAACCAGACAATCCAAAGAATTTTACTTAACCTACTTGAAACGGCAAAAACTCATAACTATTGAATAAAAACAACGAACCAAAACAACATTACCTATCCCTCTTAATACGCAAAATATCTCACACTTATAAAATACAAACTTATACCCTTCCCAAGCAACCCTGGAAATCCTGCTCTGAACGCATCCTTAAATATCAGAGCAATTACACTATTGGAATTCTTTAATCCACGGATTGATACATAATTTGGTTGAAGTAAATATTATTTTATCATCAGGCAGTTATATTCGTTTAAAAAGTATCCTCATTTTTAGCAGTATACTTTTTGAATTAGATTAATTTTTATAAATTTACTCGTCATATGAGAACAAAATAAGAATTTTATGTTTTGAACTATATGTATTTTGGCCTGATTCTTGTTATTCATGAATGGATTTTATGTTGCAAAAAGCTAGTGTGAAATTCAATACATTTCACTCTGCACTAATTGGACTTAGCGAAAACTATATGGTCAATCCAGGCACCAATGAAACATGGACCACTGCACATAAAAGAGTCTATAAGACATGGATCATTAAGATGGAATGGGAAAGGTTAGTGGAGATAAAATTAGAGAAAGAATATTGCATTAGATCTGTAAATACGAATCTACAAATTTATTTTTGAAAAAACTAGAAAGCAAGTGAATCTCCTTTAGGGAAAAATAAAATAAAAAATATGGATTTATTTTCATGGACCTTGGAATCCTCGAAAAAGAATGAGACTATCGAAATTATCATTTTATACTTTTCCTTGCCAACTTCTGCAGGTTAGTCGCAGACCAGCTTTGGTCCATTCAACAACGATCGGGAGAGAGATAGCTTACACCAACTCTCTTTACTCGAGCTAGGGATGTTTATTTTAACATGCTTTTACTCAGTAATGCATTTAAATTTTATACAGAATGCCCATTATTTTTTCCTTATTATTTATCATTTTTCGCCCGAGTTTAAGAATCCTCCACCATACCAAACGCGAGGTTTTAAAAAATTATACCCGGTCTGAATTGCAAGATGAAGACCCAATGGATTACATGGGTAGGCTACGGTAAACGGTTTCCCACTTTAGCACCCTTTTCTCTCTCAGTACTGACGTCAGGTATCTTATTCATTAGTAGGGAGATGTTCCCTTCCTTTCCGATTTCGTGAATCCATCCCTAAATAATAGGAGGAGCCTACTGATCTCTAAGAAAAAAAGGGAACTATTTTGAATCATATAAGGCAAACCTGTATTCTTGGATATCTCGGGAAAATGCCTAGTTTGTTTGATCAGGCTATGTTTACTTATCAAAAAGTCGGTGTACTAATTCCTTTTATGCTCCGTTTAAGCGCTGGTATGCCTGAGCATAGGAATTCAGCCAAGATTTAATGCAGTTGTGTGCTATCTCATGGCATCCTCTCCAAGAATATATTCATCCAGCTTCAAAGCTGGATTTGCTGATTGAGAACCACTGCGACGTGAACGGGGATCCTTAATTTTTAAATAGGTGTCTCAGTCCTAGTGGCTTTCTATGAAAAAACATCAAACCTGATCTTACTCCTTGGCTAGCTATTTCAAATTGGACTGAGTCCCGGTGGAAGTAAAGAAAGATATTTCTCAACATTCATTAGGCGCTCTAGGGGCGTGTAGTCTTTCGTCCATTTGGCTACGAAACAAGTCGAGCCAAGTCCCTCTGCCTTCATACACTCTACATGGAGATAATAGAAACGTGCGAAACACACGCCCTCCTCAACCAAAAGTAATGGTCAGGTAAAAAGAGCTGAGCCTTAAAAGAGATATTGATTAACTAAGAGTTTCCTAGGCATTTTTAGCCTTGCATTCTTCAAGCGCTTCCATGTTATCCGTTCGACCGACGATAAAGTGTTATCCAATAGATACATGTTTGATAGAGTCACACTCTCCCTGGTATTTTGGTAGGAAGCAGAACGGCTCTCGTTTTTTAGATGAGGCCCTTCAGGTTAAGTAGCAAATCTCGTGTTTGAGTGTCCAAGTTCATGAGCTTTCGACACTTATTGATACACCTACGCCAGTGATCTGACAGTTAAATCTGACCTCCGTGAACGAAGTTATTTCTGCAAGAGAACTGCTAGAATTCTGCATTGAGTAATTAATGAAGAGTGGTGACTACCTGTGGCTGGATGTGAATGAGTAGTCTGTTGAGGATAAAGAAGCATCAATACCCACTTTGCCACTCATCCTCACGCTGACAGAAATAGGCTTCCTGAGTTGGTACATGCTGGCTGGCATCCCTAGTCTTAAGACTTTCGTGCCTTAATAGTGATGGTGTTTCACAACCATCGCAATCAGCATTACACAAAAATTTTGACGACGTGCAAAATTTCTCATCTCCTCTTCGATTTGAGCTAGTCAAGCGTGAGGTTGGTAAAACTGTTTTCAGCACAGCCAAGGGTGTAAAGTACTTGTATGTTGAATGAGACCCTGCATCAACTAAGGATTTCGATTCGCATTAATTCGATCACTAGGTCCTGTCTGTCCAAGCTACGTCCAGTTTCAAAAAAGGCTAGCTAGATAGTATCGATGAGGTTTGACTATAAGGACCGAACAAGTTCTCTCAATGCGACACTGGCCCTTCCAGGCCTACCAATGCGAAATCTCCAGTGCCAATGTGGAACCTGTTCTGGATTTTACAGCCTCAACCATAAAGGTGGAGCTTGATCCACATAAGAAACAGTTCGCCCGTTACACGAAAGGAACTTCTCGGGGAATTGGTTGTAGCCGTCACGGTACTTGTAGGTGCCAAACTTCTCGAAGACCCCCCTTCTCTCCTACAGAGTCAGAGGTTACACAGGACTTCCCTTTGCGGATTACCCTGAACGTGGCTAGGTAATCGGTTTCGGCTACCCACTCCAGGAGCCGAATAATCGGACAGTCACTTCAAGGAAGAAGAATTCAGATTTGAGCCACAGTTTGGCTCGCCTCCATGATCCGGCATAGGATCAGTATATCACGGGTCTAGGATTACCTCATCGTTCGGTAACCTTAGAAGGCCAGACTAGGTGCAATCATCGTCACCAGAAGATCTTCACCGTCACTTTCATAAATACTTACGAACTCAAAGGTATCGTTAATTGAATTATCCCCTCTCCTAACTTCACCAGTTTATTTGTAAACTAGAATTCCCATCCCCTGTCCATAACCTCAAGTATTACAAGTGCTTAATTCAGTGTTTAACTCAATAATAATATTCCATTCGTTCTGCCGGGTGCCATTAAGATGCAAGCATCCTAGTGAGTAATTTTCAAATAATCCCCAAGACATTTTTGTAGACTTACTTACTCAGTGCTAGATTAATTCTATTTATATCTATATACGAGGGGCGGTTAATAAGTTTTGCAACTCGGTTGGGCAAAACAGAGGAAGGGGGATGGCTGTTTGTGGAGGTGTTAGGACAAGTTATGACAAGTCAATACCTGCAGCCACACGCTCAGGCCTCGTCTATTTAAGAAGCAGTAGCTGATCGTAGATCGTCAGTCACAAATATTTCAACAATGGAGAAGGTTAAGCACCGCACAGTGATCAAACTTTTGACCAAGGAAGGCAAGAATGCAAAAGAGATCCGTGAACGCATGGTTGCAGTGTACACCGACACCGCCCCTTCCTATGCAACCATTGCTCGCTGAAATATGGAGTTCCGCAGTGTTCGTGAGTCCCTCGAAGATGAGCTCCGTCTAGAACGCCCGTCATACGTGACCAGCGAGGATAATGTGGCCCGTGTTAAGAGGATGATCCTAGAAAATCGACGGGTGAAGGTTGAAGAAATCGAGCGAGAACTTGGAATATCACATGGAAGTGTTATGAACATCATTTTTGCCATGACGAAGGTCTCTGCCCATTGGGTCCCTAGAAACCTCATGCCCCATGATTGACTTCAACGTCGTCAAAGTTCGGAGCAGCTGCTGCTTCTGTACAACCAAGACCCGGCAAATTCGAGTCACGCATAGTGACAGGTGATGAAACGTGGGTCCATCACTGGGATCCCCTAGCAACTACTTCTTATTCCGCCAGCTCAAAACTGCATTGCGTGGACGCTGGTTTGAATACAATGAATATGTCTAGCTCGCGAATTGCAAAACTTATTGACCGCCCCTCGTACGCTGTTGCTTATTTTAAATTCATGTACATTAAAGATTATTTTTGTATCTGTGTGTTTAACTATTTTGGACGATCCTTTGGCAATTATTAAGCAATCCACTCGGCTTAAATCTCAATATTACACCGACCGATCCATGACCGGCTTTTACTGAGTGACGATATATTCAAGGGATCATTATCTTAATTTTGATCAAAAGGGAAGCACCGGGGTTATTCTTATTCAGCGGAAGTGGCTAAAATAGGTGTATTGAAAACACTTCACCTCCGCTTCACCTAGGTGCGGTAATAAATTATATGTCCAGGAAATAGGACTGGGATTACCCACTCACTAAACCCCCTACAACTATCACCTCCAAATTTAACTGTTGAGACAACACATCTTAGATCATAAGCTTTTCTAACCCCTCGACAAACATAAATAGCACCAGGGGTTCCAAAGTTCTGAAGACAAAATAAATTTTACTAATCATATTTAGTATCCAATAAAAGTTTTGGTATCCAATTAAAATGTTTACAGGCATAATAAATTGGTGGAAAATAATGTGGAGAACCTAGCTCAAAGTTGCTTTCATCGGACCAAATAACTTTACTCAATCATTATCAATACAATCTTCATGGTCTTTTGCCTAATACAATCGTTTCTAATTCTTCATCTGAGCTCAGCTTCTAATAACTTTCTTTTCACCGTGAGTCTTTATATCTCTTTGTTTGTTGGTGGCAGAAACTCAGCAGCTACATCAGAAGAGGTTTTTTTCTATCGGCAAGAGATATTCTTTTCAACCATCTCTCTACCTTGGAAGCTGTACACCTTTTGCAACATTGACCATCACGGTTTTTTAAGCAATTGGTCTTATTCTACCATTTAATGGTTGTTTGTACACCAATTCTCGAGCATCTCAATTTTCTTGCAATCCCTCTCTGGACAATATAATGATTTTAGTTCTTCGAGCTTTAAATATCTGCTTCTTTAGAGACATTTTTAACATAAGATTAACACTTGTAAGTTAACAATAAGATAATCACGGAAAAAATAGGAATAAACGTTAGTATCAGGCATTAATATGCAAAAAGGCATTAGACCGGTTATAAAAGCAAAGTGAGGACACATAAAATATTTATTATTGATAGAATATCCGTCAAAAAGTTTATTTGTATTATTTCAAGTATGAAATAAATGAGTTTCAATCATATTCTTCACCTTTTCATACCTTGCAATTCAGTCTAACTAACAAGAGTTACGAAATAACGTCTCATCACCTTCCCTTTTAGTTCTTACTTTAGCAGAATATATTTGATAATCTTCCTCTGTACACTTCATTCAGAGGTAAAAGATGTTCACGAGAGCATCCCTAGAAGAAGGTAGATATATGAAACTCACAGAATGTGTGATAAAGACATTATTTATTTGCCTCTCAACAGCTATGCTCTTTATTCTTCACCTCTCAGCCCATACTATTAGACTTATTAGTTCACCTTTACTTAAATAACAGTTTCCCTGCTGTATATACCTCACTGCCATCGTCAGCCTAATTAGATGCGTCATAGGATGATTAGTGATGCTTTTTTTCGTTCTCCACCAAGCCAGGACTACTATTACTTATCTTGTCTGTCTCTCCTATCTCTCTCTGACATCGTTTATCAGATCTCTCAACTCTCTCTCCTCGAGCCCCATAATTCAAAACCCCAATAAATTACGCTGCCTTTTCAACATCAGGAATAATGTTTCAGCGGTACCGTCCTCTATTAATTACATCCGAGTAATATATAAAAATATAAATTCTCGTATTTTTGCCAATTTTGGAATAAATTTTGACAGAGAACTATCTATTCGTAATTATTGTGGAGTTGTTGTTGTTGCTTTAAAGGGCCAGTCTGATCTTATTAATTATGAAATACAACAATACTTCAATATTGTCTCAGTGGACTTTGTAATTACCTTATTGTCGAGAGAGTGTCACAGCTTTTAATCCGTTTCAAGGAGAGAGCCCGTTAAACACGTAAAGGATCCATTGGAACACCAGAATTATCCAAAAATAAATATATATTTTAAATTTATCAATTAACTAAAAAATGAAAATATTTATAATCACCTTATAAGTTTAACGAGGATTACCATACTTGAAACAGGGCATATTACAGAATCTATTCATGTGCACATCTAAATAGGCTCCTAGTAACCAAACCAATTGCCGATTAGTTATTTTATAGTGACAATTTTAGATTAGCATTAAACTCCAATTTAAGCTTCACTCGTCTAACGGTAAAAATGACGGGGTTCAATAACGATTGTCTCTACTTCGGATAATTTGATTACCGTAATAAACTCATAATAAAGTAATACAAATATAAATGGTCTTTTTGACTTACATGAAAGAAAGGATCAGCGGTTGCCAGAGATCACTAGATGGCTTTTGCCCTCACTTCTCTTACCCTCGTTTTTTTTCTTTAACGAGATAAGGTGGAGAGAGGGTGGGGCGATGTCAACTTCGCATTACAACTTTGCCTCCTGTTACGTTTAAAAGACGGAGAGAGGTGTTTTGCTCTCTAGCTCAAAGAAATGCTCTTTTGCATGCTCTTGGAGCCCATTTGTATCGTAGTCTTTAACGCTGGGTGCCAACTAGTTTTAGGGTATACGAGGTGATTTCTACCGTACTTAACAAATGAAAACCTCATTGGAGATTTGTTCTTCTCCTCTTAGTCTTACGGAGCTTGCACTGTGAGAGTCACTCAAGGGTGAGCTGGTTTTCTTTTTTCCAGTCAGACTTCTTCTAAGTCTGTAAAGGATTCTTCGGTATGGCACCGGTACAAAACGTGACGTTTAAAAGTTAGTTCTAAATTGTGCGAAGGACCGATCTTCTCGAACTGGTCCTCTATCGTCTCTCACCAAATAATCCCTTATTTTTCCTTATGGCGTTTATTTATAGCCTGCAACATCCCCATCTAAGGGGGAAGGAGCAAGGCCGCAGAGGGAATAGCGAAGGGTGAGGGGAGGGTGGCACCGCGGTGCCTAAGTTGGCTTCTTACTTAGAGACACCGACAACCGTCACCATCCTTGTTGTTCTGTTTGACTGGCAGCGCTTTTTGTAGCGATTTAACCACGGGCCTCCAGATCTCGTAGCTAATTGGATCCTTTGAGCGCTGCGTAATAGCCTTTGGTGGTCACATTGGCACAGAGACTCGCTCCCAACTTCCTAAGCGGCGGAGAGATCAAAGAGGGTAGGCCGTTTGACTGTTATTCCGCCAGCTAACGTTCCCACGACTCTCCTCAGGTGGCTCGATTTCCCTGCTTTCTCCGCAGGTGGGGGACTTTAACGTATACGTCCTTCTGGCCTTCCAAGAGGGTTTATGTTATAAGTCCTCTACATTTACCTCCCTCCTACAGAAAGTAAAGGGAGAAATATTCCGGTCCGACCCTTTAATAATGCACAAAGGTAACTTACTGAACACTATATTATACATTAAACTTCGAGTTCTCAAGGGAATGTCTCGATAACGTTTGCACCTGAAATACAATAATGCCTACCTTGCTGTCCCAGCTTAGGAGATTATTATCTACAATTAGGGAGTCACTCGCTCCTTCTTAATTACAATTCTAACCATTTACAATTAACTTCACACTTATTATAATACATTAGTCGGCATGTTCGTTAATCGTCGACAGGATTCCGACTTAACGATTCGGCCATATAATTGTCGGACCCTTTTATATAGTGGATGGAGTCCTGTACTCCATCAAGAGTAAAGTCCATCTGAGGAGCCTTCCATTCTTACTCTTATTCTTACTTATGTATGACAACGGTTTATGGTCGCATTCCAACTTAAATTCGCGCCCTATTAGATAATATTGGAATTTACCTATGGACCATATTATGACCAAAGCTTCAATTTCGATCGTGGTGTATGCTCTTTTTCTTCTCGAAAACTTCCTACTGACATAATTATGGGATAGGCTGTTTAGTCATATTGGTATTGAAGCAATACTCCACCTAATCCGTTTTGACTCTCGTTAGTTCGTCAGTGCGAATTCCGAAGATCTTGTTTGGATTTGGTAAACGAAGAATGGACAAAATTACGAGTTTTCATTTAAGAACCTCTAACTGAGTTATTGCATGGGGGTTGCACGTGACAGGGTCTTACGCTGTCTTTTCTAATAAATCATTCAATGGGGCTGTGATGGAAGAAAGTGCAGTACGAAACGCCGGTAAAAAGAGGCAGCTCCCTTGGAAGATCGAAGTTGTTTCTTTGTTTTCGGCCGGGGCATTTTGACTATGGCGTCCACTTTTACTTGCTGGGTAGTCAAGTACCTTTGCCATATTTTGAACCCCAAGTAGTCAATGGATTCGTAGGCGAAATAACAATTGGTAGTCCCGGCGGTTGGTCCTTGTTCTTTTAATTTCTCCAGCAATGAGCGTAAGGCGTGTAAGTGGGACTCTTACGTACGGGTAGCTACGTACACTTTGTCGAAGTAAAACGACACGTCACTTAGGTCCGCGATAATTTTCCTCATCTTTCTATTGTAATTGATACTAGCCGTAATTAGCCCGAATTGTAACCTGGTAAACTTTAAAAGCCACCTCTCGGTCGCAAAAGCCGTCAGCTTTTCTGACTCGTTAGCGAGAGGTATTTGATAGTACGCCTTACATAAATCCAATTCGGTGATGAATTTATCGTCTTCAAATAGATGGAGATTTTTATCTATTATCAGGATGGGCTCGGCGTCGAATACCGTCACTGAATTTAATTTTCGGTAGTTCACGCACATCCGAAATGATTGATCAGGTTTCTTAACCATTACGATGGGGGAGCAATAATCGGACTCCGATGGCTCTAAAATTCCCTATTTTAATAAGTTCTGGACTTCATTATTGAAGGCTTCCCTTAGGTGTATCGGCAAATTATATGGTTTACTAAGCACCACTAAATTAGTTTTTAGTTTTATTTCATGGATGAAATCCTTGGCACATTCTGAGGTTTCTGAAATGACTTCCGGGAATTCCTTGACCAGATTCAACATTTCCGCTTTCTGTTTAATATCTGAGTGGGTATTTATCCTTAAATCCACCCGAGTGTCTTCCTTGGTGAGTGAGAGAGAGAGGGCTGTTCGTATTCCTCGTCTTCTTCCACACATACTGTGTTTAGGACTTGTAGGGGTGTACACGAGTAAGTGGCGTCCATCGGTTCTTCTTCGTCTAGTAGGGTAATATTATTTATGCACGCGCGGCGGTGATATTTTTTCGGCATGTTTATGTGATAAATTCTTCCCCCCTGTTAGGGTCTCTATCAAGTAATCGACTGGTCCCCGTGCCTCGATTACTTCAAACGGTCCCTTTCATTGGGCCCATAACTTATTATTTTCGGTCGGGAGTAATAATAAGACTTCATATCCTGCCTTCAGTTTTGGCGCCTTCGCTTTCATATCGAAGTAGTCCCGGTATTTGGCTAAATTTTTCTCGGCGTTCTCTCGAGCTAATCCTGAGCAGTATTCTAGGCGCTCGCAGATTTCTATTACGCATGCGTTAGAAGATTTAATTTCTTAGTCGAGATGTGCGTTGGTAAATAATTCTTTAAGAATACTCATAGGACCTCGCACATTTCTCCCGTATAATAGCTCAACGGGCGAGAATCCCAGCATCCGGTGAGGGATTTCTCGGCATGAGAACAGGACTACAGGCCTGGCTCGCAGTTGTTTTTCAAAGTACTCCATCAATTCTGATGTGAACTGGCACCCTCTATCAGATTAAATTTCTTTAGGCAGGCTTACGCAGGCAAATATTGAAATTAGTGCTCCTGCGCAGGAAATAGTGTCAATTTTCCGTAGTGCCCCTGCATCTGGAAAACCGGTAGCACAATCTACTAGAGTGAGGATGTAAGAGTGTCCTCCGCAAAAAGGGGGGTGAATTATTCCCACCAAATGGATATCCACCCCAAAAAATGGTTCGGTTATAACGGGTACTTTTTGTAATGGCGCGAGAGGTACCCATTCTCTGGAGGGATCCTTCAAAGACATTTTACATGATCGGCAATAGGACACAATTTCCTTGGCAGCCTTAGGCAAATAAAAGTGTCTGAATATCCGCTGCGACGTTTTATTGTGCCAAAAGTGTCCATCATGAGCGGTATGCAAGATCTTTGCATGTATTCTTGGGGTACACACAGTGCTTTGTTACTCTCCTTATTCTCCTCGCTGAGAGTACGGTAGAGAAGCGAGTCTTCTACAATATATTTTATTGGCTTCTTTCAATAGGGGTTTAAGAGTGGGGCATTCATTCTGAGCAATAGCGAAGTAAGTCAATTTTAACCCATTGTCTTCGAGGGTAAACCTCGGGGTTAACTCAGCAGGTTGCTTCTTCGACTGGGCTTCTACTTGTTGGGCCACTTCTTTCTCATGAATTTGGGGATTTTGTCCGATTAGCACTGCGTAGAACTTAATCGGGGCTACTAGTATATCTGTCTAACCGGTGAAATATCGGCTTTTTAATTAGAGACACCGCTAACAGTCACCATCCATGGTTTTCAGGTTCACTGACACCGCTTTTTGTGGCGATTTAACCACGGGCCTCCGGATCTAGTAGGTAATTGGATCCTTTGAGCGCTGTGTAATGGCTTTTGGTGGTCACATTCGCACAGCGCCTCGCTCCTAACTACCTAACTTTTAGTATTTTGGTTTCTTAAATGACCACTATGTTCTTAGATATAATAGACCAATTGCAGGTTTTTTAATCCAAGTGGGGTTTCTTAGACATCCACTAAGATTTGCGGGGATTTCTTAAACCACTAGGAAGAGAAAAATATGTGGGGGAGGAGGTGAAGAGTGGGAAATGGTGGATATGAAAGAAGGGAAAGAATAAAGAGGTAGATAGGGGTGGAGAGCGAGGTGCGAGGGAGTGACCCCGAGACGCTGTGGAGCAGGGGAGCATGTGCTTATTCCGCGATTTCCTCATATCCCAAATGATCTCTCGTTTGATTTCAAACGACTACAGTTTCCATTGAGTCCAAGCTTTGCAGACACTATCAACAAATTGCAAGTTCAAACCCTGAAAGTAGCTGGAGTCCAGTTGGAAGAACCATGCTTTTACATGGACAACTATACCCGGCATGCTCCAGGGTTGGTAGTGCCAAAATGTATACTTTAACGCACCAGGAGGAAAAATGAAAGTGTAGCTTACACGGATGTTCTAAGTGACTTTAGAGTATTGTTTACAACATAACTGCAAGTGAATAAATTATCATTTACTAGAAAGACAACCCATGCCAATCAAACAATTTGGCAGCTCTTGTTAATTGTCATAAAAAATAATTAGTAGTAGAGAAAAGTGGGGAGAAAGGTAAGGAGGATATAGGGGAGACGTAAGAACGGGTATGAGATGAGGAGAGAAGGAGTTGTTAGGAGATGAGGGAGATGAACGAGATGAAGAGAATAAGAAGGGAATTATTTTTTAAAGAGCCCATCTGCGACAGCCTACTTGGGCAAATGTCGTATCAGGGAAGAGGGTGGAGGAGTCGGGATAGTGAGAGAGAGTGAGAAGAGAGGGAGTATGGGAAGAAGGGGAGAGGAGGAGATAGGAGACTGGGAGATGAGAGCTATTTTGTCATGTAGCGGTAATTAGAAAACAAGTGGAGCGGCTTTTTCACTCCTCCTTATTTAAGGAGCTTGCTCTTCCTATAAGTGGGCCTTCGAACTATCATCTACGGCCTATTTTGCTCAAGCAACGGGATTTCGGTCTAAAAAATAAAATATTTTCATTACACCTTCGATAATACTTCACTCTATCTAATTGTTCTTTTTAATACTTATGTCCTAGGCCTAAATGCAGAAAAAAATCTTTGAGCTGAATTCATTTCACGCGAGGCTAGGAAGCGGATCCCTTTCTAGATCTGATGAAGAAGAAATGCAGAGGGACCTCGATTAAATTGTAAACTCAGCGGAGAAATGTCAGATGGGCTTAAACATAAGCAGATGCAAGGTGCTGCATTTAAGAAGCCATAACTTTAAAGCAAAATCCCCTATATAAGGTCGAATCTTCCATTCCATTAACTTAGAAAAAGACGTCGGGGAGATTTTAATCTCAGAGGACCTTAAAGTATCGAAACAATTAGCAGAACCTTGTAAAAAAGATATAATCCTACCGCTATACAAAGTTTTAGTTCAATTTTTGGTTAAATCTTTGGCCCTTACCTAATCAAGGATAAGTGTAGTTAGAAAAACTTCAATGTAGGGATACTAAACTAGTCCTTGAATTAGAAACAAACCGTACGAAGAGAGTGCGCTCATTGAACCGCCTATGCCTTGAAAGTAAACGATTACGTTTGCAGTTGAACGAAGTGGTGTTCGAAATCATAAAGTGATTTACTGATATTAATTACAGAATACTGTTCCAGATGAACGAAACCGCCAATACACCCCAAAACGGTTTCAATTAGTAAATAAGCGCTTCAACTCTACTACAGTACAGCTAATAATTACTTCATTTTTAAGATCATGCAAACGTGGAATAGCCTTTCCCACAGTGCAGTAGAAAGCACGTAAGTAATATATCCAAAAATTGACTTTATGAGTATTTCAATAGTGTAAATATATGTAACATAGTAGGAGCATATATGAAATCATCATACATAAGTATTTCAAAAAGAGTTAAAGAATATAATAAAATGATAAATAAAAAGATGACAGTCATGTTTCCCTACATGACATGGAGTAAAGGTGGTTTGCCTCTTTCTTTTTCTGTCTGTTCTATACGTTTTTTTTATTCTCGTCACTAGCAGGCGAAGCCTGCCGGAGAAAAGAGTAGTGTCCTATCACCCCCCTCCCCACACCAACACACCGTTTGAATTATTGTGTGCGTACATTTGAGAGAAAACTGAGCCTACATGACATAGGTTACACATGGAGATAAGCGTTTACCATAGTAATGAAATAGTTAAAAAAACATGTAAAAAAACAGCGTGTATTACTAACATTAGGTGTTGGTAGTTTAACACCGTCTGTGTAAGCCGACTGGCCTTGAGTTGATCTTAGGGTCTTTGCTGGTCCTTGTTTCTTCAGTTCTGTAATATATACAAACACCACGCTTTAATGCTGTTTTTCAAACTCTAAACAACTCTTAGAATTAACTTTAATAAAAGCTTTGAATTTCCCCCAAAACATAAATAAACTGTTAGAAAGAAGTTGGAAAAAAGCATTTAATAGACGAAAATCCATCTTTTGTGTGCTAATAATTTATCCATGGTCTCTTTTTCTGGTCTATCTTAATTTTCTATGCTGAGAGATAAGAAAAAAATATAAATTCTTATGAAATATGGAATAAAAGAATCCTCAGGGCATATATTTTCCCATGTATATTTTATTTAATAGATTTTATGACTTTAGTGGTTTTGAGGAGAGGGTAGCTATTTCCTACTATAAAGATTAAAATGGAAAATCTATCTTAGAAGTAAGTATGATAAAATATTTGAATACTCGCGAAAAAACGAAAATAAAAAGCCATATCTTAATTTTAATTAATTATCTGAAATTTACCATTTAAAATTCGTATTTGAGTTAAAAATTACAAAAATTTTAAAAATCCTATTTTTTGTCGCGTGCGATTCTAGTCGCATATGAGTCTAGTCGCGAGCGACTCTACATCTCACTATGTTGGTCGGTCCCCGTTTCACTTTGTCTTTGTTTTTGTAATATTACCATAACTATACGGCCGATTCTAGCTAAATTTGAAACTCTTATGTTGTTTTGTATTCTCTTTCGAATGATATAATTGCGAAAGTCCTCCGAAGGCATGGCCATGAACTATTTTGTTTTTGAAATAACATCATAACTATTCTGCCCAATCTAACGGAATTTGAAACAATTATTTTGTTTTACATTCTCTTTCAAATGATATCACATCCAAGGTCATCCTAAGATTAGTCTTTGAATTATTGAAAGTTTTGAAGTTCGTAAGGTCATAAATCAGAATAATTGAGAGCACTGACTTTTTGGTCAGAAGACCTTGCTTTTTATTGATCTTTTTCCTTTGCTATTGGTCAATTTGTTCATAGAAATTAAGAGAAAAAACATTTATTATTAATCGACCCATCCACAAATTTGGTTCTAAAAATATAATGTTAGGGATGTAGCATTAAAGTAAAAAGCCCAAGGATCCTTTTTGGCAGAGTCAAAATTTTTAAAAAAAGAAGCAACATTAAAATGATTTCACTAAGCCACAAAGAAACAAAAACAGCCACAATTCGAGAATGTAGAAAAAGTCTCCCTGTCTAATAAAAGACAAAATTAAACTTATAATCCCTGTCATAAGGGGTGAATAAAATCGGCTAAGTAAGGAGAGCTACAAATTTTGATCCTACGCACGAAATTGGGAGGGATGGACCTGGCTGCCGTGGACCTTGTCCAATCGTGCCGGTTAATTTGTTTAAATTTTGAAGAAAGTGGATGTGCGGAGTGTTAGTGTATGTGTGGTGCGTGATAGGAGCGGTACTAAATGTGTTGAGGGGGCAAGATTTCAGAAAAATACACTCTGTAATTTATAGATGAAATGTAATGGAATGATTGTGTGAGTTGGTGTGAATTGAGTGCAATTAATTATTAATGATAGTTGTAAGGGCGAAGAGGATGTGTCAGTACTTTTGAATAAGGAGCATAAAACAATGCATTGGGATAAAGAAGTGAGCTTGTAAATTCTGTAGGCAAAATTAAGCTTTGCATAAGTGATACTGTACTTGGTTGTATTCTATTGAGCTTTTAAAAATAAAATGTAGGTAGGAAAGAAAGGTTTTACAGTGACTTCAAACGAGTATTGGATGAAATTGAGATAAGGATATCTGTTTAGGTTTGGAGGAAGTAATTTAAATGGAAGAAAAAAAATGGCAAGGGAAAGAAGTTACGAAACATGAGTGTACTAATGTTCGATTCTTATGGAAGTCCAAAAAGCACTTTAGATGGCCCAGTTATATCACTTACGATATGAAAAGATTGAGTAATTGATGATAGGTAACAGAAGAATCACTCAAAAGTAGTTCAAAATAAAAGACAGGAATTCAAAGAAACAAAGAAGAAGAACAGCTCTCTAAGGAGAGCACGGCGTGGCCTGAAACTCTCTCCGCCTCCTCAACCCCAATTTAAGCCAATTAGGCTGGATCGAGTTAGAACTCGCTCGCCCTACATATGAAGACACGTCACGAATCTTGATTCGGCTCCCCCTTGACGAAACAACTTTTCCATATTTATTTTTGCGCGTCTGTCTATCTAGACCCTGAATGTTTCTTAGGTCAAATTGTTGGTAACTGAGCTTCTCCTTTGGTCATTTTAATCCTCAAGCGGGTTCTTAGCATCCTTAGCTTTTCTTATCCCCTGAAGGCTCAATTTTAATTTGTGTGCATTTTTGGTAGTGTGGATTAATTTAGTAAAGCAAGGCCCCTGCATTTAATTAGGGCATATTATTTTCGTATAAGGATTTCACATTCATCTAAGTGTTTAACCTTGTGGCGTGCCTGGGGTCAATTGAACTTTCTTTCGACCGACCTAAATTCTTCATTATGCACAAGATGTCCTCTTTCGAGAAACTTAAATTACAAGGAGAATGTTTTGGAGATCTTCTTTCTTATATATATGAAGAAGAAAGGAATGAGAGAGCCGAGAGAAGAGCTCACGAAGAAAAAGAGTAACAACAAGGAATAACAACAAGGAAAGAAGGTACCCTTTGGAGACCTTACGGTCCATTCAAGAAGGGTACCTTTGGACTAGTAATCGAGCGGGCATATGGCTGCTTAATTGTTTTGCGTCCCTAAATGGCCACTTTTTAAGACTTTGTCTAGTCTTGACTTGAACTGGTCAACAGATTCACTGTTGACAACTTTCACTGGAAGTGCGATCTAATTCCCTTAGTCTATCCTCATAACTTATATATCGGATTGAGAGAATCAGCTTGGTTGTCCTGGCTCGTACGCGTTCCAATCTCGCGATGTCATTTCGAAATGAAGGACTCCAAAATTGTACGGCTTACTCTAGGTGCGGTCGGACAAGTGAGTTGTACAGGCACAGTACAATTTCCTGGTTCCGATAACTAAACTGGCGCTTAATATAGCCTTGCATCCTTTGGGCCTTTTTCTCCGCCTCAATGCACTGTTTCGAGAACTTGAGGTCACTAGTGATTGTTACACCCAAGTCCTTCTCAGTGTCACTCGATTCAAGAGCAGTGCCCTTAAGGATATACTGAGATTGGGGGTTTCTGTGGCCGATATGCATCACTTTGCATTTGCCCACGTTAAAAGGCATTTGCCACGTGTCCGACCACTCCCCAATCTTCCCAAGATCTTCCTGCAGGCGGGCAGTATTTCCATCCTTTGCAACGTTCATACCAAGCTTGGTATCGTTGGCAAATTTGGAAATCTTGGCAACCATGTCACCGCCCATGTCGTTGACGTAGATGATGAATAGTAGTGGTCCCAGGACAGAACCTTGAGGCACCCCACTAGTAACGGGCACCCACTCAGAAGACTGTCTATTCACCACCACCCGTTGCCGTCTGTCACTTTTCCAGTTCTCGATCCATCCGGCTACTTTTCCGTCTATGCACAGCGCAAGAGAAGAACATGAGAAAGCGGAGAGAAGAGCTAAGGAAGATGAAGAGAGAAAAAGAGCAGAAAGGAGAAAAGTAAAAATTAGAAAGAGAGTCCGACAATACGAAGTGAAACTAAATCACGCCAGGATTGAGACTCTCTCCATTAATTCACGTACGGAAGCCCATCAGTCAGCGTCATTTAAGCTCCCCATGTTCAAGGAAGGTGAGGACTTCGGAACTTACCTCATCCACTTCGAGAAGATCTTCGAAGTCAATCATTTGGTCATCGAGCGAGACGGTGTCGCCAAACTACTCCTCCCTATCAGTTCCCAGCTCCCGGATATTTTCATTTCCCTTCCGTCGGAAGCCATCATTGACTATGTCACCCTCAAATATGAGCTTTTGGCGGCATATAACATGACCCCTGAATTTTACCGTTCTAAATTTCATCATGCCCGAATTCAAACAAGTCAGCCCATCCCGCAATTTAGTTATACTCTCCAGCGAAATTTTAATTTTTTGTTGAACGCTTCCATGATCGCCAATAATTATGAGTCCTTAGTCAAATTGGTTCTAAAATTCGCGCATTCTAAAAGGACTGCAGATGCTACACCTTCAAAGAATGTATTGAAGAGGCGGATGTCTACGCAGCAGGCCATAATTTATCCCTGAAAGACAATAAGAAGTCTCCCCCTTCACCCCCCAGTCCAAAAGGAGTGATCAAAGGTTCCCTCCTCGCAACTCCCACGTGCTTATCAAGGTATCGGGCCCTCTAGACCCAGAAGTTTTCCTACATCGGAGCCCCGAGATATTAAGCCTCTCATTACCAATCCCCCTGTGTCGTCATTCCCCAGGAGACCCTTTGTTTGTTTTTCTGCGTAGTAGAAGGACACGTAAGTACGAACTGCCCCCAGAACTTCCAGCTCTAGAATAATCCTGTTCACCAGGTTCACCAAGTAAGCTCCGCTCCCGCTCTCCCATTATCTTAACCTGAAACCCTCATTTCTCTCTTGTCTTCCAGCTCTCCCGGACATCAGGACAATTTCCTTTTTGACAAAAGCTCGCCAAGAGGTTTAAAATTTGAAAATGGGGCCGTAGATGTCTGTGGAGTCTCTACTCTCGTTCGCGATACAGGGTACACCTGTATCGTGGTGTCCAATGAACTGCGTCCGTCAGTGGCCTTTGACCACAAAATGTTTGCGGTAGTCCATGATTACCTGGGATGCACGAAACGCTTCCCCATTGTGAATTGCCACCTGGAATGCCAGTATTTCACCGGTTGGGCTGAAGTGATTTCATTTCCTATTAAATTTGTTCGGTTTTTGTCGGACAGTGGCTCCAAGTGTCCTCCAACCTTGTGGCTCAGCTCCTTGTTACATAAGCCCAGGCAACGAGGGAAACATAGACACCAGCTCCCTTCAAACCCCCTGCGACTCTAATTTCAATGGCGTTATGAGCGAAGAATTCGCTTGAGACCAGAAAGAGTGCGAGACCCTCTTTGCTCTGTAAGAAAAAGCTCGAAGGCACGAGCAAGACTCTGTCCGCCGCCATAAAACGTTCTCTTTCCTCGTAAAAGAAGGCCTTTTGTACCGCACTTGCTCAGATGGCAATAACCCAGAGGAGTTTTCGTTGTGTCTCACGCTCACACGTTCCGCTCGTCCTTAAAATCGTCCATGATATTGTGTTTTCTTGCCTCTTTAGTCATAACAAGACTGCGCGAGGATTTCCTGGTATTTGCTTTTGCCAGGTACTGCCGTTGCCATTTCGAATTACTGCCAATCCTGTGGTATTTGCCAGAAAACTACGGCAAAAGGGCGTATCAATCCTCCCTTTTCCTTCAGTAGGGATCAATCATTTCTGCGCCCTTCTCTCGCGTGGCCATTGACCTCATTGGCCACATTCAACCCCCTTCTAGCCAAGGGCATAGTTATGTCCTCACCCTCGTGGACTTTGCTACTCGCTTTCCCGAAGCAGTGCCCTTAAAGCGAATTGACAGCGTCACCTGTGCCCAGGCCCTCATATCCATTTTCGCTGGGGTAGACATACCGAAAGAGGTATTATCCGACAGAGGTAGACAATTTACTTCAGAGCTAATGGAGCATGTTGGAAAGCTTTTGATGGTAAAACCCTTTTTACCAACCAGTTTCATACCTCCACAAATGAAATTTGCGAAAAATTAAATGACACCCTGAAATCTATCTTAAAGAAGTTATGCGCTGAGCAACCCCAGGAGTGGCATCGCTAATTGCTGGTACCACTATTTGCATACAGGGAGATTCCCCACCATACACTGTGATTTGCCCCATTTGAGTTACCCTACATGCGTAATGTGCGCAGGCCTCTTAGTATTATGAACGAATTATTTTATAATCCCCAGCTCGATAAGAAATTCAGTCTTCTGTCTGCATATTTACTGGATCTTCGACGAAGACTAGAAAAGTGTGCCGAAATTGCCTATCAGTATGCGGATCTTAATTTAGAAAAGTACAGGACATACTTTGATGTCAAATCGAAGGAGAGAAGGTTCAAGCCCGGTGACAAAGTTTTGGTGCTGCTACCCACCAAGAGCAACAAGCTTCTTAGCTAGTGAAAGGGTCCAATGCCCGTTCTCGAGAATCGAAGACCTGTGGTCTACCTCATCAAAACACCCACAGGAGAGAAACTTTTTCATCTTAATATGTTAAAAAAGTACCACTGCCGGCGTGAATAAACAACATAGTGACCCTCGATGAAGAATCAGATATGGAGGTTGATTACCCCATGGATTCACTGAATGTGATGCAGGTCATGTGCGTGGATCCGGATAAGGATAAGAATCTCCCTACCTTGCTCAGCGCACTGGAATTACCACCCACTGCCAAAGCCTTGACGCACGGCTGACTCCCGAAGAAAATAGTCAGCTGCAGCAGCTGTTAAATAGGTTTGGAGACGTAATCTCAGAAATCCCCGGTTGTGCCACACAATTTGAGAACTAAATTACGCTTATCACTCAAGAACCGAACAGTTTGAAACTGTATCCCCTCCCTATTCACTTTAAACAAGTTATTGCTCCCCTATAGAGATGGTATGGAAGTCTGAAGGTACGTACCGTGATTGTCTTTGATGCTGAGCCAATTCCCCTAATTGACCAGAACCTCCACCCTTTCGTAGAAGCAATCGAAGTTCATCACCGAGTTAGATCTTTGAAAGGTATATTATCAGAACCCCCTTAGAAAGAGCGTAAGAAAATAGACAGCTTTTCCAACCAATAAAGGCCTAATACAGTTCCGTTGGCTTCCCGTTGGTTTAGTAACGGACTGCAGTAATTATAATAGATGCGCAGAATCCTGGACTGGTTGTCAAATGTCACTTTCTATTTTGACAAAAAATACGTTGCCACCCATTTTGGAGACAAGCAATTGGTTTCCCTCCAAGCACTATTGAGTAGAATACGCGAGCATGGCTTCACAATTGGCCCCAGCAAGTGCCACTTCGCTTAAGATACAATTAAATATCTTGGTTTCCACATCGGGAATAACCAGCTTGGGCCACAAGAGGACAAGGTCAGGGCTATAGTCGAAATGCTCCTGCCGTGTAATAAAAAAGAAGCTCAGATCCTTCATGGGATCCAGCTCGTTTTACAGGCGATTCGTCCGCAATTTTGCGTCCCTTGCGGCTCCCTTATGTGAGCTCCTACAGAAGTCTCCGGATGACATCGTTTGCAATCCAAAGACCACTTCCCATTTCTACCAGTTAATGGGCAAATTGGCAACCGCCCCCATCCTTGGGTTGCCCAACCCCAGTAAGCAGCTCGGAATCCGGACGGATGCGAGTATTGAGGGCATACATAGGTTGCGTGCTCCTGCAGTATGGAGACGATGGCGGAAGCTAACCGGTTGCTTACGCGAGCTGCAAGTTATTACCGCGGGAAAAGAATTATGCAGTCATGGAACAGGACGACCTCGCTATAGAAGTGAGTTTTAAAAGTTTAAAATGTATCTGGTAGGGAACGAGTTGTTAATCAAGACGGATAACCGCCCTCTTGCGTATCTCCGTAATTTTAAGAATAATAACAGACGCAGCATGCGCCGGAGCTTATTCCTACAGGAACACCCGTTCAAAATATCGTATATTAAGGGGTCAGACAAATGCTCAGCGGATAGTCTCAGCCGTAACCCTTTGGGCGCTAACCCTAGTTAAATATATAGTAAAATTGTATAATGTATAATAATTGTACATGATAGTTAAAACCAACGTATTGGGGGACGGTTTTCTCCGTTTTCTCATTAACTCCTCCCGCCAACTGGTCGACCAAGCCAATTGGTGTATTTGCATATATATATATATATATATATATATATATATATTGTCCTCATTGTGCATATTTTTCTCGCGCTTGTAGGTTGTAGGCTAGAAAAAAAACAAACCCGTCTTTGTAATGTTAACATTTTCTGTATATTTCATTGTGTACTCTTTTGATGCCAAATGTTACCCTGTGTATATATTTCTATTTATAGATTTCCTGTCCATTTTCAATTTGTATCTATTTATTATTGTTAATTATTTTTTTATTTTATCATGTATGTATGTCGGGGGTTTTTTTTTCCTCGATTCGTATATAATTTTGGGGGGGTCTCCTTAATTAACCAAAAGAATTCAGCCTATAATCAAATATTAACTGTGAATGTCAACTACTTTAGTTTTTCTTAATTTCTCTCATAGTTAATGTAGCGATTTAAATAAATTACCTTCTTTTTTTGTATACATATCCTCGGGTCAGACGATCTTAGCGGTGTAAACCTGTTCAACTCATGTCAGAATTTACGTTTAAATTGTAAGCATTTGACCATCCCCGTAGAAAGCCCCTTCACTCCCCCGAAACGTAGAAAAGCGGCTTCTTTTGGAAGGGAGGAGATGTGGAAGAATAGAGCCTTGAGGTCCTTCAGAAATACACGTGGCCTTAAACTCGAAACAAAGAGCGTGAGGAGCAAGGTTGAAAGAGGCAGGAATCTGATCGATACGGCTTTATTGAGCACAGCTCTTTACTCGAGGAGACCTACCACCCGCGCTTTGATCTCTCAACCTCCTACCCTCGAAGCGAAAAAGAACTTAGGAGAATATTCTATAGGCCTCCTTATCTCGAATTCCTCGGCTGGAAGTTGGCTATTATCCCAGCTCCGTATTTGTCTGAAGAGAGCACGCCGTCGCTGAAAGCTATCTTTCCGCCTCCCCAACCCCTATTTAACTCAAGGTTTGGCTGGATCGAGTTAGTACCCGCTCCTCCTACACAGATAGACACGTCACGATTCGCGATTCGGCTTCCCCTTAGTTTATTCGAGCACCGAAGGCTAAAATCTCTCCGCGTTAGACTCTTCCACAGACGATTGACAAGCTCCCTGCAACGGCCGTTCTCTCGTGAATTCGCACAAGTACTCCCTCAAAAAGAACCCTGAAGTAAAACCCATACTTTTGCAATTCTCGTTTCCCGAATTGCTTCTACCTTTCGTCGCTTCAGGCTTCAGCCGCGCAAGACGTCGTCGCTCGCAGATCTTATTATAATCTGGTCTTCTCATATTAATAATCTTTGTTTGTATTTCGGCTTAACGTGGCCCCTTTAAAGACGCCGTTGCGAGTCAGGTCATTAACCTGGTATAATCCCTTTAACTTGCCCCTTATACCGACACTAAGTATCATTTTTCATATGACGAAATATTTTCATTTAAACCCACTTTTGTAGATATTTAATCTTACCTTTTTATGTTATTAAATATAATTTTTGTCGTCATTTTTAAATAAACTGAAATGCACTCAGCCGTAGCTTTTAGTATTTAAGAGAATCTGTACTCGCTACCTTTATAGTTAAAACCCATGTACTGGGGAATAGTTTTACCCCCCTTCTCATTAACTCATCCCGCCAAGTGCTTGGCCAAGCCAGCCCATCAGTGTATTTCTATATAAATATATAAATATATATATATATATATATATATATATATATATATATATATGTGTATATATATATATATATATATATATATATATATATATATATATATATATATATATATATATATATATATATATATGAAATGAATAACTCACAAAGTAGCACGTGAGGTTCGCAATGAATGCAATGTCCCGCAGGAAAAATAAAAAAGGTGCTTCCAAGTACTTTCAAACTTTATTCAGTTCATTCTCAAGGATAACTACAAGAGAAAATATTATAATATAATAAAAGATAAAAGATCGCCTCTAAGACAAGAAATCACTAATGAGGAAGTAGGAGAAAGAGAGTTAAATTCACATTAATAATTTAGCTATAAGAGGTAGAAAGGTCATAGCCAGAGGGAGAAAAAGTCAAGGATAGGGCCAAAAGGGTTAAAACGATTAACGGATAAAGCGATAGTCTAAAGAGAGAGATTAAGAGAGACCTAAGAAGTAAGCAGATACGTAGGATAGAGGTGCAAGGAGAGAGAGAGAGAGAAATAAAATAATCTGAATACAAAATAAATGCAATAAATATATATATATATATATATATATATATATATATATATATATATATATATATATATATAAATCGTTAGGAAAGCAAAAAGTTTTGGCACACTACATTAACTTCAAAACTGTAGGTTTGGGGAGCTTCTACAAATCTTGAGCAACAATATGTTGGTGAAAAGAATAGAGACTTGAAATTAGAAACATTAATTCACTTGAGGGGTTATGCAATTAAGCACTCTGCCAACAATCATTACATGTTGAAAAGAAGTAAGTTTTTAAGTAATAATAAAATGAAAAGTCTTATATTTCTGAAGCCGACTTCTTGAGACAATTTATATATTTTTTCGTCGCTTTGGTTCAGTAAAGAGTCGAGTTTATAAGCTGTAATGAGTGAATACTGGCGGTGAATAATGTTAGACCACAAATAGTAAAGGCGCGATGAATTATAGCCAATTCTCCTTCACTTTAAGTGCTTGAGACTATTGGGGATTAAAGATGGTTTATAGGCTGTTATTTAGGTAGAGAGAGCCATTGCAATTAAATTATTATGTCGTAAAAGTAATTTATTCCAGTAGTGTACTGTCATAGCCAAAACATTTAAGTAATACATATCTTTATTATTTCATTCCCTTTTAAAATTTACATAATACGAATAATTATAATAATATTTAAATTACTTTAGGAAAATTATTTTAGGAAATTGAAAATTGCGGTCTAGTTTTGTTCCTGTAAGTAGTGAGTTTCAATGTCTAGATTTTGTTATTCGATCAAAAGGGTAAAATAATCACATTATGCGTTAAATGAATGATGTGTAATTATAGTCTATTTAATAAGATTTGAAAAAAAATAAAAGTTTAAATCTTTCTAAATTCCAGAAACGGTATCTTAATAAAAGCGTGCTACTATTGTTGCTCAGAACCAAATTGGGCAGAAATGCAAGGAGATACTCGTAGTTGTTATGTGTATTGCCTCAAGAACCACTGACTTTATGATCCTTAATGATTTCAAAATAAATTGGATTCACTCCTAAGAAGAACGGGTCTGAATGCCCAAGAGATTGTAATTAACGCAAAGATTGCATCCTGGTAAGGTTTCAGCTTAAGGATCAGGCTGCTTCGAGTGCCAAGCTTGCTTACAATTGGAAAGAATTGGGTGTGAACCCTTCAGCGTGCGCTGCGAGGCGGAGATTTTTCAAAAAAAGGTTTCAAGTAAAGAAAGGCTGCAAAGAAGCCTCATCTTACCATGAAGAATCATATAGTTAGGTGCCACCTTTGTAGGAAATATAAAGAATGGGTTGAAGAAGACTAGGAAAAATCGAAAATCTCTGATGAAGATCAGGGTTGGTTGGGAAAAACCAATTCAATCTTTTACCCAGTTTTTCTCGGTTAAACAGGGCAAAACTGGACAAAACTGGGCAAAACTGGGAAAACTGGGTAAAACTGGGAAAAACAGGAAAAAAATACAAAAATAAAATTTCATGTAAGTATAATATTAATATAAGATTAAAGAATTAACCTCAGTGGTCTTTGCTATATAGGTTCCATTACGTTATCAACTTGGGTTTTTAGCAATATTTAGTCCAAAATTTTGAAATTTTACATTTATTATTTTTTATTTTACTTCAGCTACTAATGTTGTATATCTTTTATATTTTACTTCAGAATATTTAATATGCTAAAATATACAGATTTACAGAGAAATCATGGTATTCTTTTTGAACGGCCAAAGAACTCATTTTGGTCTGAATATGAAGATATGTCTAGCAATAAATTTCGTTACAAAATTGTTTAAGAATAATAGCTAAAAGAATTGATCGAGTAGAAGACCATCATAAAAAGTGTTTAGTAAACACTTCAGGCCCATCTGTAAACGCCGAAGCTATTAATCCTAACCAAAAAATTAATATAAGCAACATTACTCCCATGGATTGTCAATATGCTAATGAGTGCACCACCGATGATATAAATGTAACAAATGAAAGCAATGATCAAACAAGTTCTACGAGAGAAATTGAAAACTCAACCGATTTCAACAGCATCCTTCTCAGAAACGTCTGATTCTGATATACTGATTTCAATCAACCACTCACAAATTAGTTCAACTCCAGCTATAATTTGTAGTAGTTCTGACGTAATTTCAAGGCTAAAAGTTATTAAAAATAGCAGGCACAAAGGAACTATTAATTATATTGACGAATTTATCAGACAACAAGGGATGAGAAATTTAAAGTGATTCAACGGAAGTGGTCTCAATTTTCCTACAAGGTAAGTTTCCAAATTAAATATGATTAAGAATAGGGTAAATTATGTATTTTTATTAGCAATATCTTAGATTATCTGGAGTTGCATTAAAAATCACTGATAGAGTTCCTATTATAAGTTTTGATTTATAGTTCAATTAGAAATTTGATTTGCTTAAAAGATTACCCAAATATATCTATACATTAAATTTTGTATCAAAAATAGAGTGAAATTTATTATTTTTGTTTACTTCTAGAATCGTATTCCTTTTTGAGTGGCAAGCAGTTCGTTGGTCAACTGCTACATGAAACTTATCCAGAAGTAAATACAGAAATGAAGTTACTATTTAAAAACAAAATGTGTTTCGTTTCACAAGATGGGTGGTGTAAAATTCACAATGATCCAATAATTGTGAACAAATATCTTATCCACTTGATTTTATCTGTGCAGGAAGTCAGGGAAAAACTGCTGACTATTGTTTTGAACTAGCAAAGATCAACATTTTAAAAGCAGAGACTGAGTATGGAGCAATTGTTTTTGGATTTGTGTCAGATAATAAAGCAAAAATGAAACTCCTTCGTAAGGTTAGTATTTTCTAAACCGAGCTAAAATCATTTTCTTTGGAATATTTATTTATTTAATTTAACTATCATATATGCCTGTATAAATTATTATGATTTCATTTATTTATATGTAGTTGTAAATATACTCATCCAATTGCAGATGGTTGTTGAGTGAAGGCCGACTATAATAGCATATGGTTGATGGTTGTAGCGCACATTATTTGGATCTTGTGGAAAGCGTAGCAACTCCAAAACTAGTTTTGGCTACCATAAAGGATGTGCAGAGGTATTTCCTTGATCACCACCAGCCAGCAGGTTAGTTAAAGAAATTTAGTGGTGTCTTATCACAATTTCACAATAATACAAGGTATATTTATCATTCTAATTTTTAATTAAAAATTTAATCAAGTTGGAAAAATATTTTTTATTCCCAGCATGTACATTTTCATGGTAACATATTCTTGATATTGCCTCTTAATTTTCAAAATGTTTCGCATGTTTAAAGATAACATTAGTTACACTTTTAGAAAGTATTGTAACTTCTGGTTGCTTAAAAAAAATATTAAAATATCTAAATCTTAAACAGTTTATTTACCTCTCAATAATTGAATGATTGCATGGGATTACAATAAATATAATTTCATTGCAGATGGTCCAGTCAAAGAGCAGCTTATAAAGATGTGTAAAAAATCATCCGAAGTATGTAGAAATACGGGACAGAGAAGCTCATAAAATGAGTACGAATATCATCAATCATATTGACAACCGATCTCTACTTGTAAAAGCAAGAAACCTACTGATGCAGCTTAAGGCAATTTCTATTGCTCTGGATTTCTTCCAAGTGAGTTTCTAAAACATACAATAATTACCAATAGACAAAATCAATGCTATAATAAATATCATGCAAAGCATTTTCTTTAATAATATTTAATTCAATTTCTAGAGATTAAAATCAATCTTTAAATATTACAGTAATTAGCAATTGAAAAAATAAATATGAAAATAAATAAAATTCAAATAAGTGTGTTTAATAACAATTAATATAGGTAATATTTATTATATTTTTTTAGATCAATAACATTTAAATATATTATAAATTATATTTTATTGACATGATAATCACAACAACCCGTTAGTCTTTGTTATTGCTTGGCTTAATCTCATCGCAGATAGAAACATAAATGAAGAAATAAGAACTGAATTAAAGAAAAGGTTTAATAAATTTGTAACTCCACAACACCTCCTTGCTTATTTAATTGATCACCGAAGACGAGATGCCATTGAAAAAATGAAAAGTGGATTGCTTTACCAGGCGAACAACAAGATATCGCAGGTAAATATGTTGATCATTTGGATGAAAATCTAATGGTTGTCCTGGCAGCATATGAGACAGAAGACAATATTTCTAAAAATAGCTTTCCAGAAATCTCTGAGCAAATTATTTTCTCAAAAATATTGGCGGTATATGATAAAAGTTTCTTCATTAGATCTAGTTAAAAAATTCTGCTCTTTGATGTTATTTATTTCATCATGTCCACTTTTTAGTGTGGAGATTGAGAGGTTGTTCAGCACAATAGGCCTTATTCATACAAAGCTAAGAAACAAACTCAACAATGAACGTGATGCTAAGCTTATTCACGTATACAGGCACTTTGGATGGAAGGAACCAAAAGATAATGAAGATAATAATAGCATCATAAGTGAAAGCACATTCCAATCAACTTCTCTATATTCAGAGGATGACCTTACTGAATTCATGGATTTCTGATAATCAGAATTATGTGTATCTTTGTTTGTCGGGGGCATCGTTTAATTTTTCCAACTAGTAATGAAAACCTATGTTGCGCTAACTAATATATTATCATTATTATTATGAAGCTACAGGTATATAGTTTAGTCTATCTGTTCTAATATAGTAAATATATCAAACCCAAGTGTATAAATTTATTGGTAATGAATTAAAAGTTCAATTTTTCCTATTATATACTTTTTACTAGTTTTTCACAAAAAAAATCAGTTTTACCCAGTTTTTCCCAGAGAAAAACTTAACTTTTTACTCGGTTTTTCCCAGTTTTTTTCCTGAGCAAAACAAAAGTGGGAAAAACTTACCTTGCCAACCCTGATGAAGATTCATTTCGCTTAGTCGAAGAGTCTGGATTATTTGTCCTTAGAAGTAGAAAAGGGGAGCGCTTTCACGAGTTCCCGCAGTGGAGCATACAGACATTCTCTATGTCTGCGGCCGCTTCTCATATTAGAGAACTAGAACAATAACAATTCTACCTAGTAACACTGCCATGAACTCAAAGGGATACCTAAACGTGCTTCATCAGCACCTAGTCTCAAGAGTTCAGGACCATGTTGGAGATCATCACTGTATTTTAATAAAATAACGCACTTTGTCTCAAAGGAAAATAATAACAACGTGATTGGCTTAAAATAACATCGAACATTTGGGATCTCCTTCACGGCAATTCACCAGATTTGAACCCAATTGAGAATTTGTGGCCGATAATCAAACATAGAGTTGATAAACAGAAGCTATCAAATTGCAAGCATTTTCAGGTGTTTATTGAGCAAAAATGGATCAATATCATTCAAGATATCATCAGAAACCGAACTGAATCAGTCCTGAATTTAGAAGAACATTAGTGTAGAGATTAACTGCTCACATCCATTCATTGTATTTATAAATAAAATGTGTTTGGGCTCTATTTTTTTTATTTCACTTTTAATTATGATATAAGCAAAGTGAAACAAAGTGCAACCTTTGCTTAGTTCTATTATTTTTTTTAAATATACTTGTCTTGAAAAATATTGGCCAAGAGTTTACATAATTTATTTGGTATATTGAAATGACTTAAGGAAACAAATATTCCAGCCTTGAACAATCATGTCATATTAATATTTTATAATATTCGTCCAAATGACTATGAATGGCAGATTATTATATTGCTCCAATATTAATTAAGTTTCTGTATTTACTAATGTTAATTTCTCCTCGGGCAACATAACTTTGTAAAGAAAAAAAGGAATGTAAACCTTCTATTTAATCATGCTAAATCACTTGATCACTTTGACCCTCTATATTCGTCCAATTGTTTTTCTCTGATTTAATTCGACAGTTTAGTCGATTTGGTCACAAGAACTGTCAGTTAACATTACCATTGGGAAGAAAATTGCCCCTGTCTTTGAATGTTTGCCGATAAATTTTTCATTTTCAGATTAATACAGAGTCTTTCCCCATAAAAATTGTTTATTACATTGCTGTTTTGCGGATTTTTTCCTTGCTACAAAGAAAAATATTGTAAAGTGAAGCAATACTCACTGAATAAACGAAAACGATATCAGAAGGCGAAATTCGGTTTCAATTATGTCTATTACATACAAAAATAAACTTCAATAAAAGCTGGGAAGTTTGAAAGTTAGAAATAAAGGATCGCTTCTCAGTTCCTATAGAGGCCAGCAGTGAAAACAATTTCTACATATTGAGTTTTTTAACTTTATTTTGTTGTGCTAAATTAAAATGAAAATATGAGACAAATCATACTTTTACAAAGATTGGCCTTTTGGAGGAAATTGACGTCGAGAAAATGACAGATATGCAGACGTTAATCATCAAAGGCAATTTCTTCTTATTAACAGATTGAGCAAATTTTGTTTTATACTAGCGAATTGACATTTCACACCCTGTCATACTATTTCTAGAATAAATTAAATTTGAGATTCTTATTGTGGTATAAGTAATCTACTGTAGTGATCGATGTTTTGGCTAGTGAGATATGCGTGTATAGTTCAGATAATTTTATTACTTGTATACTGAAATTGTGATGATGAAAGTGTACGGCAAGTATTTTGTAGTTAAACTAGGAGACTTAGACAAACCAGCGGCATGCTAGAAATTAATTTTATTTGCGTAGATAAGGAAGTGTTTAAATAATACAAGAATCCATTTGTATTTAGTGGTGTGAGCTCAAATTCACTGTGTCATGTGTTTTGTTTTTCTCTAGTATTGTTAAAGACTATAAAGAAAAAAATTACCAAAGTATATTTTATCCAAATTTTCTATTCTTAAATGGGGCAAAACTTAATTTACTGCTGGAACATCGATAAATTTGTGTATAAGCCAAGGAAATCTGTTAACTCTATATGTAGTTTTTACTGGTGGGAATTTAGTACACTTTAGTGATAGTGATAGTTTGAGATAAAATAATAACATTGAATTAAACGCAAATCAATGGAAACTTTATAATGCAATGTAAAAGAAATATAAAAATTGTTTGCGAAATGGGAATAACTATGGCTCTGTACCTGTTTTTGACATGGTATAGATGAAAGAATTTGCAATTAGTTCTCCCACAATAAAAAAATGATGATCATCAGTAGATTATTTTAATGCCTTGCTGCATTAGTTCTCAAACCCTTGACTCCTTAATACACTGTTTAGAAAGTAAAATAAAACATTTAAATATTAAAATTAAGGAATGCAATATAGAATTTTAATGCCTACCTTTCTTTAATAATCACGTCTGTGTAATAAATAATGTGTTCTGATAAGATTTTAATTTTGGCAATTATGTGCGTTAAAAAGAGTTATTTGTTCTTCAACGCATTAAACAGTTTCTTCTTATTTTCTAATTTGATGTTATTAAGTAATACAAATCTTAATTCACACAAGTATAATTTTTAAAACTGATCCAAATAAGTAGAGCATTTTTAGCTTGAGAAGGATATTCAACTCTGATGGATCGGAGGATAGAGGAAAATTCTTCTTCTTCAGATAATTTTAACGGCAAGATCATTTGGAATTTCCACGAAAGGATTCCGAATCAAATCGTCCTGTTCTATTTTAAAGCTGTTTCGCTTGTATTGTTTTCAAATACTCTACTACATACAACATAAGTCCTTTTGAGAGCAATTTTACTTACTGAAAGAAACATATAAAGATTACTATCTATTGCCTTTCTTGACTCAATTACTAATCTTTTTTGAATGATTGCTATCTATTGATAGAAGTAAATTTTCATATTCACGTTGCATACTTCTCTTCAAGATATTAAGAGGCTAAAATACTTCTGATAAAATATTCGAACCTACAAAATGCAAGATTCACATCGAAAAATTTAAGGAAGTGTTATTTTATTTACTTACTCAAAAAATTAACAGCTCTTTCCGTAGTTCTTGCACACAGCACAACAAATTTCTCTTTGGCAACCGCCTCACTTCGGTACGGAAAACGACTCTTTTAATATTCTGCTTCAAATTAAATTAACCATTTCAACAAGTTATTTAAAACCTTATCCAATTTAACTCTAAACGTTTGCTATGGAGAGACTAATCGGATGTAATGATTTATGGATTTTTATTTTTTACGACAGCTATAACAGCTATGTAGAACTTGCCTTTTGTCTGTATTGTCTGTTGAATTATGAACTTGCAAAGTAAAACGCAAATGTTAGAGCTTATTATAGAATACATTTACTTCGATGTAAGCAGAAATTTACAAAATGCCCCTACAAAAATTATGATTTGAGAGAGTATCTTTACTTATTTGTTTAACAGCATGATATCTTAATATTGTCTTAAAATCTTTCTCCATGCAGGCAGAATAATTGATTCAGATAAAGTTGAGATTTTTCAGAAACTGTTTTTCTATGTAGTTTTTAAAATTTGCTTCATTTGTATTCTACTGTGACATTTGTTTTAATAATTTAACTCTTTTCGTTAAAGATGAAGCGATTTAGTTTCGAAAAGTCTATTTAATTTGCTAGTTACCATTGAGTCTTTTTACATTTTTCATCCACGTACCGATTGAGTTGGGAAGGCTGAATCTTATTTCCTAGGTCCAAGTAAAACGTTACCTTAAATATCTCTCATAGTATTTAAGATTAAGTTTAGATAAAACATTTTAGAAACGAGACTTTATTACATTTGAGGCATGCTACTATAGGATTCATATTTAATAAAGCAACGTTGATTTTTAGAACTTTACCCAATTTATAATAAAATGTTGGTGTATGCATTAAAAATAATCAAGCAAACTGAGTTGAACAAAAAATAGCCTTTATCAGTAAATGCACTGTATATACAGCTTATAAAACATAGACATTCACAAGACAGATACATATCTGATTATATGGTAGTTAAAATTAATAAATACATACGTTCAAAGCTTTAGAGGCATAGACGAAATTGAATATCGAATTTGCAATATTGTGTTACTCCTCAAAATTGCGTTGTAACGATAAAAATTTCTAGGCCTATCTTCAGAAATTGGAAAAGTTTTTCTTATAAGCTGTAAGAATCTGACCCCAAATCAATCTAAAGTGTCATTTGATATAAAAATAGATGCTTTTATTTACTATTAAATTGTCACCTAGGTATGATAATAATAAAACAATAAGAAATATGTAAAACGATGACCTTTAATCTTCATTTTTTTCAAAGAAATATAATCTTAAATTATAAATAGGTGTTAATTACCCAGATGATAAAGAAGCTCCGTCCCCTTTTCTCTGATTGGTTGAGGTGAAACAACAAACGGGATGTTGGTTGAAACTCATAAAACTTTTAAAAACAGATAATCAACAACAGACTGTCGAAATACCTCAATGATAACGGCCTAAATAAAATCTACCAATTTATCTTTTGGGAAAAACGGAAGCATGTAGCTGAAACGATCCAGAGTAGATACAAACCACACTTCTTGTTTCGGATTCCAAGTTAAGCTTTAGGTCCCACAATTAGTAAGTCCATTTTTTTTGTCTCCTACTATACTTATTCGTCGTTCTATCCTTAATCTTTCTTCTTCCCCTCCATCTGACTCCTGCTGACCGTAGTTACAGTACATGAATACTGTTTAGCCTCTTGACATTGGACCTGCGGAGGACTACAAAGGAGAAGCTGCCCCCCCCCCCTTTATCCATCCTTAGCCAGTCTTTTAAGGGTTAAGGGAGAGGAATTCGCTAGATCGCGGTAACTTTTGTCTCAAACTTTTCTTTTGATTTTATTACTTTCGCTAGCTTCAGCCAAATTTGAGACAATAAGTGGTTTGCTAGGAATTCTTTGCCGATCGGACGAAATAAAAGGATAATATTTTTAAAAATCTAATGTTCACTAGGGAGGAGCGAAAAACATTTTTTTCTGAAATTTATTTTCCCACCACTATTTTTATGGGCTATCTGTCAAATTTCACCCCTTAAAAAGATATTTTGATATATAATTTTTAAAGATTCTTCAACACTATTGAAAATTGAAAATAATGCGATTTTCAACTAAATTTTGAATTTCGTTGATTATTTCTGAAAATTAAATTCGAATTTTGAATTGATACCTCTAAACAAATAATTATTGTAGTTTAAAGAACAAGTAAACGAGATTTGAAAGTAATCGATTGATATTTAGAGGTTGCTCAATGACATTACAGCGGCGTACGTGACACTTATGTTTCAGTAGCGCGGAGGATCTCGTTGAGAGTGGATCTGTGTGTGCGTGTGGCTCTGGCTAGTGTCTATTATTTTTATCCCTTTTTTCTATTTGTATTTAAGAACAGTTATTTATAGTGTCCAACAAATATTTCTACACGTTTTATTATACTTCAGAGCTAAATATTATGTAAGAAAAAATTAAAACAATATATAATTATGGCATTTAAACCTAGAACGCGTCATGAAATTGAAAGCCCGTTTGCGCCGTTAGTGAACCGGTGCTGCGAACTTATAAAGATGTTATAAAATATATTTTGTTTGAGCGACAAAAGTAAAAGAACCGCAATAGAAAAGACCCGACAATTAAACAAATTATCACATTAGTAGCGGAGAGTTAATTTCTATTTGGAAAGCGGCATCAATCCCCTGTGTGTGAATACAGGCAGTTAGAAAAAGAATTGTAAATTATTATTTAAAGTAGGGGACTTAAATGAGCAATATTAGCAGGAAAAGTGTGACATCATTCAAAGAGAAATGTGACGACAATTTTACAAAGAAATCAGAACAATTGTTTAATATTTTTGATGTTGTAAATACGATAGCTTTGAAAACTGTTCTTGTAGCAAAGAAAAGAAGTTAAGGCCATCGGAGCAAACCTTTCTGGATGAATAACGAACAACTATGAAAATGGCAATAGCTAATATCGATCAAAATCAATCGAAAAAGAATATTCAGAGTGCAGTTTAGAAGAATCGTGAGTATTGTCTCTTAAATAAACCATCTACTTAGACAGATAATATTGAAGTGATTCTTCCTTCATCCAGCACAGAAACAGAATCGGCTGACAAAGGTAGCGACTATGAGCTTATTTCCTCCGTGAAACGCAACGAAGTAAACAAAAACAAAACATTTACATCCAATTACATCCAAGACTCTATCTAAACGAATAAAATTGTCAGAATTTGCGTTGGCATGTGACCGCACTGGTGTGTCTTATTTAGCTGCAGCTTTAATGACAAGTTTAATCCTTAAGGACTTATCGTCAATTGAAGTCAAAGAAACTTCTGTATTATTTGACAGGACAAAAGTTAGAAGAGAGCGTATCAAAGAACGTATTACACTCCAGCAAGTAATTAGATCGGATTAGCATTATAATCTATTTATTTTGATGGTAGAAAAGATAGCACATTTGTTTTTGAGACGATGAATGGAATTCATCACAGGAAGAAGATAATGAAAGAGCACATTTCTATGATAGAAGAACTTGGTTCAGAATGCCTTGGACACTTGACAATAAAGAGAGATCCTGCAAAATCTATATGCGATGAAATATTCTCGTATCTAGAAGCAAATAACATCACAACTGATGAATTAATTGCTGTGAGATGTGATAGAATGGCAGTGAATACAGGAATAAAAGAGGTGTGATCAGAATTTTAGAACAATAACTTAATAGACCACTGCATTGGTTTATTTGCCAACTCCATGCAAATGAGCTTCCATTGCGCCATCTCATCAATAATTTAGATGGGAAAACAACGGTGTATTTGTCTAACCTATAGGGAAAAAACTGGATAAATGTGAGACTCTAATTATTGTTGAATTCGAGCCAATTCCAACTAACTTACCATCTGCTGACAGAGTAAATCTGAGTACAGATCCTAAGTATCTGTTTGATATCTTTCTCTCTATCTCACAAGGTAAATATTTTGTTGAAATGGCTCGTAAGAGCCCTGGAAAAATATCGCAGGAACGATGGCTTACAACGTCAAATCGGATACTTCGATTATACGTTTCGACTTACAACCTTCTGACAGGCTAAAGTCTATTGTCTTATTCATCATAAAGGTGTATGCACCATGCTGGTTTGAAATAAAAGATAACTCTTCTTCGCAAGATGGAACACTAAATCTCTTCAAGGCAGTGAAATCACTGCAAGGGATGAACAAACAGATTAAAGATATAAAAGGAAATAAATACGCACCTTCAAGATCCCAGACATAAGCATTGAAGCTGACGACTACATCCACCTAATTAATTGGCAGCAGACCGTTGTGGTCGAACCTCCGCTGACGAGGACACTCTCTGATGATCAACTTAAAGAATTTATCCTTCAACAATCTAAATTGGACATTCCGAAGTTTCTTTGTCAGACACAAGCGGTTGAGAGGTGCATCAAACTGGTTACAGAAGCGTCACTAGCAGTTTGTGGAGAAGACAAATGGGACGGCTATATTAGGAATAGAATTAAGTCCAGGAGAAAAATACCCTCATTTAATTCTAAAAAGGGCTTCGTATTGAAAGATAACAACAGTACAAAAATCTAGCTGCATTGAATAAATGGATATTGAATAATAGTGAAAATTTAAATATTCGACTGTTAATTGTTCAATTTCTTCTATTTCAGAATGATGATAAAGCCCGACTCAATAAAAATACAAAGAACGAGGCCTACGTATCTTGTTTGAATGTTCAAAATTTTCCCTTTTCCTTTAAAATTTGAAACGATGGCTAACATTTCAGGTCACTTTCGTTTCTGCAAATGTGCCATGTTTATTTTAACCTATCGAATTACGCTCTCAGGAGATGACCGCGATAGATTGAGTTTGAGACTAACTTTTCCTTGACGCATGAGAAACCCTGGTGGTTTGATGGTTTTTTTTTTACCAAAAATATAACCTAGAAAATTAATGAAAGTAGAGATTATTGTTTATTGTTGAATTATTGTTTAGAATGAAGCAAATAAATGAATAGAAAGAAGAGAAGCAGATCATAATTCATCACAAGGGAATGCAATACAATAAATCCAATGCAGCGCAATAGGGCTTAATGGAAACTCTATCATCGCCAGTGATGGAGTCGCTAACACCTTGTCGTGCTCAGCATGAATCAGCAAAAGAGAAAAATTTCACGTAATCAGATCGGGTCGTTTGGTGAAACTATGTGAATTGTATCTTCATAGGAGCGCGTTGAAAAATAAACATAAGATTAAGGAAGCAAATTAAACTCGTCAAGTGAGGAAAAGCATTTCAATTCTCGCGCCATGATGAGGGCGAAGAGTATACAAGTTAGGATTATTACTCTGAAGACTGACAATTGAACGAAAAATATCTCGATATTCATTTTAGGAGTTTTAATTTTTGCTCGCTTGGTCACTTTACATTATATATCGCTAAAGGATTGAACAGCAAGCGCAAATAACTTCCAGTTTAAAAGGTTGATTCAAGACAAGGGTTTCTTGATCACTTGCTTTAGCCCAAGTGGTTTTTTTTTTCCTACCTTTTGGTGAGAAAATTGCTTTGTGACCCATGGTGTCAAATTTCTCTACTGCTGCTCTAATCGAGATAATTTTACGTCACATTGGTGTGTACTACCACAGTCTTCCATGCATTTTTATTTCCATTAACTTTAGAACATCATAAACCTTTTTTGTCAAAATGCTCTTTTTGATCTGTTTTTTTAAAGAATTACTATTCTGCATTTTAGCCCCTGTATTGTTTGATTTTATCTTTAATCCCAAATTGACCATACTGGCAAACCCTAAAAGCTACAGCTCATTTTATAAGCAATGTGTAAATGTTAGGTAGTAAAAAGAGAGGAAAATTTCAAGTTATAATTTATTTGATTCCTTCAAGTACTATTTATAGCCTGCGCCACAAAATCAAAACATTTGGAGAGACCCAGGTGCAAAGAGGAAGGAGAAATTGACGGAAATCAGATTATTATTAGGGAAATTAACATATTTAAGTACAGGAGAAAAGCTCTGACTATGAAAACTATATGGTTGGACAGAAAGTCCTGACTCACTTAGGAATACGAAATAAAACAATAAATGTTTTTCGAGCAATACCAACATTAGTTTAGTTTAGCCTTATTCATTCGACTACTGTACATTAGGTTAGGTTAGCCTTACTTATTCGACTACATTAGGTTAGGTTAACCTTACTCATTTGAATACCAGCCTCCGTAAACTGTTATTATTTGCTGTTCCTGCACAGTTTACATATTTTACTCTGTGTTACCCTCAAATGACTGACAGAAATGAGTTTGGAAGAAAGTGGAATTAGAGTTTTGATTTTCTACTCTTACAAGCGAAAACTTTCCTCAAGAGTTACTGTGAAGGAAATTTGCTATACTAAAGGAGAAGGCACAATTTGTCAAGTGAAGGTCTCGAAGTGATACAGACATTTAACCCCGTGACGATCAACCACACTCTAGCCGACCATCAACCTGGTATCAGGCACAGATTCCGATGCTGAATGATCGTTGAGGGAAGATCTTAGAGAATGATAGACTTTATTTGGAAGAATAAATGTTGCTATTGAGAAAAAAAATGTATTGTTTTCTTTCCGCTTCCTAAGTGAGTCAGGTTTTCTGGCCAAAATAATGCAAAGGTGCTTGTTTAGTGGTTTTAACCGGGAATGAATCATGGATGGACAAAACTCTAGCATACGTAACGACGGAGATCCAAATGCGTAGCAAAAAAATGATTGCCTTATCGTTCAATAAAGGTATATTAGGGTAAGGAAGGATAGGTATTTTGGGGGAGCATCAAAAGTGCCAACCTTAACTGGTGTGGCAAATGGTTATCTGTTAATGCTAAATAAATGCTCGCGCCTCCTTTAAAAAGTAATTAGATAATTAGATAGATCATACTTTTCCCAAACTTACGCTATAATATATGTATAATGTAATGAGAGTAAGGGGTAGTGAAAAAACTTAGTGTTCCATAACTTTGGTGCAATTTGCTGTAATCCAGCCCTTATTTCCTCTATTACCATTAATCGTCCATTAAGAATTCACAGTACTCTTAACGCCATTTGGCCTTTAGGAAAAGACTTTAAATTCGATACTTACAGCCCCTACGTGTATTACACATGAAAGAATCCATTACCTTGCTCTATTAACGACAAAGCATTTGTCACTCTGCAGCATCAAGATTTTCAGAAAGAGGTATGTGCGGTATTCTTTGGGGCAAACGAGATGTACTTTCTTCAGATAGATTTTTTCAGTTAGGACCGTCTATTATCTTGATGGCGCTTTATTTTGGATTGGTTTTCATCTTTGAAATATCCATTTTTAATAATGGCTCAATTTGGTCATGGATTCGTTAAATGGTCCAAATGCAATTTTCTATTTAAGTTTACAAACTCACAACACAACTGTATATTTCTAGAGTTGAAACAAAGAAAAGCCATCGTAAAACTCACCTTGTCTAAACCATTTGAACCAGTTTAGAAGATCGAACACATTACCATGCATCGAAATAATATTTTAAATATAATTAATGTATTGCCATAATAAATCTGAAATTAGGATAAACTTAAGCAATTTTGTTTTAAAGAAACTCAATAATGCATATTCGGAGTGAAGATGTTCGGCGCTACCATGTGAAGAAGAATATGACGACCGATGATATTTATGGTGCCAAGAGAGTGAAAATGATAAGGCAGGAAACGAAAAGACTGTGATCAGTTATTGATAGGGCCGAGAATACTTCAGGTAGAATCAGACATAATTTAAAAGAGAAAAACGAATTGAAGAACAAATATGCTAAGAAGACTGAGTGTCATAGGACTCTAGTGTCTGCATAGATTGTGAAAAGAGAACAATCCCTTATCTGGACTTAAGACGAAGAGACTATGTTGCTTATCAAATATAAGACTTCAAAGTTAGTGCATTCATTTTTTTTTAAATCTGATGCCCTTTACCAATAGGCTATCGAAAAGTTAATTCATATATCTTAAAGAATGCCCCAGCCATTCTAAAACTTAAATACCAAAGAGAGAGGTTAAGCAAAAAAACTCGCAAACAACTAAACCTTAACCTCTCTGCCATCCAGAGGCTTAAATTTAAAATAGGAATATATTTCGGCCTTTCTCATCGATTAATATCGACACAAAAGAAACCAACAAACAAATTAAAAATATCCTTTGTTTCCATGGTCTCCACTTCGTATTCTGCCTTTTGTTCTGCCACAGCAGAATTAACTCAGAAGTTTTTTCCTAGATAAAAAATTCACTAAGGCAATATTTTTTAACCGCAGATGACGGAAATGAATTATTCCGCTATAAATCCATCAATTTATGTCTGATTGTGCTGGAAGTAAAGTAAAGAACGCGTCAGTTGGATACATGTTCCTTTGAGATATTGGTTTTTGTCTCAGGTTCGGCTCCAAATCTGAACGAAATATATTGGGATAATTTTTCGATCATAAAAATTTGATTCTAGAGAATTACGGCCCAAATAATGGAACAGGTATGCAAATAAATAGAGAATTTATGTACAGAAACATCGCAGAATGTGCTTGCGAAGAGGTCTGAAAAGAAATGAATTCAGGGAAAATGTGATGATGGGAAAAGTCTTTAGCCCGAATTGATAAAATAGAAGCAGACTTATGGCATATTTCTACCTCCTCCAGTGGCCTGTGATTCTAAACTATATTAAGAGTAACAAGATTTTTCTTTGCCAACCCTTCTCACATCTTGACCGAGGCTAAATTTTCAAGCTAGTTACAAACTAGCTTTCATCCAGTCATCCTTTTTCTGCTTCTTAAGGGGAGAGATTAGTAAATTTGCCACTTTCTTCCCACCATTTTCCCTTCCACTTCTTCTATCCTTCTTTTCCATTATATCTCTCACAAAGGGGCTGACAGTTAGAGAATTGCGTGCCTCCCAGTCGCAAACGCGAGCATAGGCATTCCCCTCCCTCCCTCAATGCGTGCACACATTTTCACTCCAACATCCTCACCACATTCTTTACGGATCCCTCATTAAAGTCATAATGAAGGAAATGCCTTCGATGGTATTCAGTTTTTATTATTGGGGAGGAGGGTAATGAATAGGGCAAATGGTTTGGTTCGCAACGCTCCGGAGATTCCTTGAGTTTTTCAACAAAGGCAAATAAGCAGCAGCAGTTGTTGCTGCTGTTGCCGCTGCCGCTGCTACTGCTGGTCTTGCTACTACTAGTGTTGCTACTACTGTTACAGTTTCTTTTTATGCTTCTGTTTATTTTGCCGATCTTGCTGCTGCTTCTACTGATGTTGGTGATGATCTTGCTCTCGATATTAATGTTGTTTCTCTTGCTCTTGTTGTTGATACTGTTTCTGTTGCTGTTGTTGTTTGAACAGTTGTTGTTGTTGCTCATACTACGACTGGTGCCTTTGATCGGTAGGTGTATGTATTTATGGACTCGGTTGGATTCTATGATCTTTGAAGATGCCAGCAATGAAATGCTGGTCAAAGGAGAAAAGTGAGAATGAGTCATGGAGAAATAAAGAAGTAACACAACCAGCTTGAATCGCACAGGTGAACCAAGGATATAAATGTAGGTTTTTATGTGGAATAAAGATTTCAAGTACACACAAGATTGTAATCACTGCGAGGCAACGGAAGAAGCGATCAAGGAAGGGAGAGAAAAGTTCTTCGAGATGATCCTTGTGTGCGTGACACCGAATTTTTCTTCGTTCACAAGAAAGATGCCGGCAACCGCTTGACAATGAGTTTCCACGGCTCCCTTAAGGAAGAGAAAAGATTGTTATATATTGTAAATATCATGATTGGGGCTTGTAGGCACTCAGCATTAATAAATAATTTCAAATACGGATACACTAGCTTCAATCCATTTTCTTTTAACGTTTTTACAAAAGTCCGGCTGCAAACCGGTCTGTATTGCGCCTCCCAATACAGGTTGGAATCGATCAACCTGATCCATTCTCTGTCAACTCTCTTGTTTTTAACTTCATCCGTTTAAAATAGCCTAGTAATTAATCAAAGAATATATTGTATGTTCTATTTTTTCATTTCACAAAAATGTGCACCTATTTACTAACCCTGTTCATCTTTAGGTAGAGATATTTCTGTTTCCTCTTCCTAAATAGTTCTATAGGATAATACTACTAATTCATAACTAAGGAAATATTTTGTTTTCTCAATTTACTTATGTTTCTAAATAAAGATAATATCATAATTAAAGTCACTAAAAGCAATTTTATCATCGTTGCAGCCGTTTTTGGTTAATTGTTATTTTGCCTTTCAATTATGTTTATTTTTAGGTCTCTTAATTTAAGGTTTATCTTTGTGATTTTGGTAGCGGTACTCTCTTTGAATTGCGTCAGAATGGCTGGTGTTTAAAATAACGCTTCCTTTTCCAATTGCTGGTGATCATAATGGCACTGAGGGCCACTCCTGCTTTTAGGGGCAGGACAAAGAGAGCAGTAGTACAGTTTTTTACCTGCCCCTCCCTACCGAGCAGAAGATACTTCTTGATATATGGGAAAGTCAGCCTCCGTCATAGGTGTTGAGGTATAGACACACTTTGATCAGATTCTGGGACCGAAGAGTGATATGGTGCTTATGCGAAGATGTAGGATGTAAATCGAGTTGTAATGTGATTAGCTGTGTATGGATGAAGCATGAGAAATGGTCCTGCCTGTAATCACACGTCCGGAGTAGCAGGGGTTCAACCTTATTTCTTAGGCGTGGGAATTCGACCCTTTATACACTTGCCTAACGAGTGTTCTAAAGTCTATATGTCTTCGTTGGACTTCAAGATTTTACTTTAATGTTAATTAATGTTGTGGATTGGAATAGAGTTTGATTTTTTTCTTTATATTTATAGCCCTAACTCTCTAGGGCATGGATTTCACCATCTTTCCGAACTCAGGTTTTTATGTTTCTCCTTCAGACAGTGATTATCCATCGGAGCACGGCGATGTCTTTCTGGATATTATGAGCAGACTTCTCGACGTTGTTCGACCAGTAAACAACAATGACGACAACAACAACCGACAGCAGGGCAACAGCGACCAGGACCGGGACCTCGTGGGCGAACAGATGGACTTCATCAACCCCCAGCTTGATCCCTTCGAACTTGAGGTGAGGCAACTCAAAATTCCAGTGACTTCACTCGTCCACCCCTCTTTCGAAGTAACGACCTCTATTGAGAAGCAAATAAACTACACTAACGACTCCTCTCCGCACAAGATTTGATTGTAGGTATTTCGTTTGGATTCTCTGGGTAAATCCCACTAATTTATGTGGGTAATTAATTCTATTTTCATGTCCCCGTCCGTTTAACGTAGATTATTTGTATATCTTAATGACGATTTTTTTAAAAGTAAATTGTTCTCCCTTAAAGCAACCAGAAACCGAGTGTCGGTAACTAGACTCAAGAAACAATTTTAAGTTATATTTTGCACGTGTATATATTAATTTTGTTTGAGTTGATTAATGTACAGTAAAAGTTTATTTTGGTTGATGTGTTTAAATTATCCTTGAACGAATTGTGTTGGCAGTATTTAGTATATTAAAGATAAAACTCCGCTTTATATTCATTCAATAGAATAAAAATAAGAAAAGCGCTCTTAGGGATCGATCCTGAAGCGATCACTGGAAGTACGCATGTACGACCCACTATATTAATCATAATAAATATAAGCCTATAATCTAGCTAACCCACGACATATTTAAGTGTTGTCAGTTTATTGCGGTTACTTCAGAAGAACACAAGTGTAAGATTATCTTAAAAACCCTTGCTAAGAACAAATAATTGCCAACCCGTTCGAGGAAATTTTAAATATGGATGAATCAAACAGGTCATAAAGTCTTAAGTAGGAAAGATAATTTAACGAAGAAGGTTTTGTTTTGTTTTGTTTTTGGACAGGGATAATTCAATTAAGAGTTGTCAATGAAAGGTAAGGTTAGGGTAGGAAAGACTAAGTGTCTCAAAGTTGCATACGTAACGTTCGTTACATCGGTGAGATTTCGACGAACATAGCCAGAATGTCTTCGTTTGAAATATTCCGCAAAAAAGGCCAAATTCTTGGAGTAACGGGCAAAGAACTCATTGCCTACGTCCAAGATCAAGAAAGAACGGAAAGTGAAGTAAGGAGAGAAGAAGCGCAAAGAGAGGCATAATAGAGAAGGATACAGACAGAAGTAAAGGGAGAAGAAGCTCAAAGGCAAAAAGAAGACAGGGAAAAGATACGAGAACACGAGAGAGCCTTGAGCAAGGACCAAGTGGAAATGCAGTTCATGCGGTCCAGGCCTGAAACATCTCAGGCCTTAACTATGGTTCTTCCAGCGTACAAGGACGAGGACGACCTATACACGTATCTCTCGCACTTCGAAAACCTTTTGAAGTGAACCACTGGGATATCGAAACAGACGGTAACGCCATACTACTCCCCCTTCTCAGTGCGCGCGTACGAGATATATTTGTATTCTTCCCCTAAGAAGCTTCAGTAGACTACTCTATCATCAAAGCAGAACTACTGGGTGCCATTAATCTCAATCCTGAAGATTATCAAATTAAATTTAAGCAGGCTAGGATTCAGCCCGGACAAACCTACCAGCAGTTTGGGTTTATCTTCAGAAGGCATCTCGAATTTTGGTTGGATTCAGCCAAAGTGAAAAACGATTTCGACTCACTCGTTGACCTTATACTGAAGGACCGACTGTTATGCACCCTGCCTCCAGAATTAAGGGCTTTTGTCATGGACAGGAGAGCCGAGTCCTTCGGAGATTGTTTGTCCGAAGCCAATTTACACTTGTCAAGTCACTGGTTATATCCGAGCGAGGGAAACAAGAACAAGCCCTCGTCCCCAAAGAAAAATGGTTACCTTCTTAAACAGCAAATAAAGAAACTCCTTAAGTTTGAAAGGAGCTTAGAACCTTTCAAACCCTGGTTTTTTCCACAACGGGATAACACTAAAAACCAACCCAGGGTTAGTACTACTCCTTCGTCAGTAGCATATCCCAGAAACCCTATTACCTGTTATAATTGCGGGTCGACGGGACATTTGAGTAACCACTGGAAGCAGAATTCCCAGCTTAGAACTACCTCGGCACAACAAGTAGATAATGTCACAGCCACGGTTCTCCTAGAACAAACCCTTGCTGCCACGCCTCCTTTGTCTACGGCGAACGCCCCGGAACAAGTGACTTTTTATTTAACAAAAGTTCACCGGGAGGATTAAAGTTCGAAAAAGGTGCATTAAATGGTTGCAGAGTCTCAACTTTTCTAAGAGATACAGGGTGTACTTGTATAGTGGTGAGCGACAAATTGCTTACCCCGTTAGCCCAAATCATAAGAAATTTGCCATCGCTCAAGACTTCCTTGGTAGAGTAAATAAATTTCCCGTCGTCCGATGCCACATCCCTTGCCAATACTTTAACGGTTGGTCCCAAGTGGTGAACACACCGATCAAATTCTGTGCATTTGGTTAGGGCAGAGCACCCAACTCTCTCCAACAATAGTGGCTCAGCCCGTAGTTACGAGGATACAAGCAGCTAAGACAGCGTCGCCTCTGACCCCTCTATCTCCTGTGTATCACCCAGAATACGAAGAGGTCAATTCTCATGCCTTCGCGACGACGCAAAAATAATGTCCGGCTCTCAGTCCCCTGTGAGATGAAGCGGCGAGCGGAGAAATTTAGACAGTGCGCGGAAACAAGCAGATAAAGTATGTGACAGAGAACTCACTACTCTTCCGAGCGGCAGCCCAAGAAATCCATCAAGCGGATAAATGTCTATGCCTCCCCAGGTCATACATTCCCCGTATATTAAAAATAGCCCACGACGGCTTATTGACTGGACATTTCAGTCATAATAATACGTCGCAAAGGATTATTAAATACTTCATTGGCCCGGCGCTGGTAAGGAGATCACCGTATATTGCCAGTCGTGTGATGTGTGCCAAAAGGCCACCGCTAAAGGAATAATCCCCCCCCAGTTCATTTACAGAAAACTCAAGTTATTACCGAACTCTTTCTCAGAGTAGCAATCCATTTGGTTGGACCCATTCACCATTCCTCGAGCAAAGGACACTCGTATATTTTGCCGTTGGTAGATTGCGTCACGCGGTTTCCCGACGCTGTAGCTCTACGAAATTTAGATAGTATTTCGTTTGCCGAACCCCTCATCTCAATTTTTTCGCGGGTAGGTATCCCTAAGGCAATTCTATCAGATTGAGGCTGACAGTTCACCTCTGAACTCATGGAATAGGGGGGCAAGTACTGCTCATCAAGCCCCTTTTCACCACCCCTTATCACCCCTCTGCAAAAGGGATTTGCAAAAAATTAAATGGTAAGATCAAGACAGTGTTGAGGAAGCTCTGTCAGTCTCAACCTCGGGAATGGCATAGATACCTCCCCGTCGCCCTTTTTACATGCCGCGAAATTCCGCAACGGACGCTAGGCTTTTCGCCTTTTGAACTGGTGTACGGACGTAACATACGAGGACCCATGAGTGTCATTAAAGAACTACTTATTAACCTCCAGTTAGATAAGGAACTTAAATCCTCATATGCGTACGTACTCGAACTCCGAGAGCGATTGGAAAATTACTCGGAATTTGCTTGCGAAAATACGGAACGTAACTTAGAAAAATATCGGATATATTTTGATTTGAGAATCAAGTCTCTAAAATTAAAAGCCGGTGACGAAGTATTGCTATTATTACCCACGGAGACTAACAAATTGCTTGCCCAATGGAAAGGACCTTTTCCGGTTATAGTAGCCCGAGGATCTTTGGATCACAGAATTACAACCACCTCAGGTCCCAAAATGTACCACATTAATATGCTAAAAAAAATACCACCGACGGGCCTGTGTCAGTAATATTTTCACTTTGGATAAGGAAGGAGTATTTGAAGCCTTGTACCCATGCAAGCCTCTGCTATTGGTGAATACGGTCTGTGTAGAGGCGGATAATGAATATCCGTTACCTTCTTTACCCTCCCCAATGAAGGAACTCCCACGGAGTTGGATTTAAACCCCATCGTCGCCCGTTCGAGAACGCTCAATTAGACTCCCTATGTCATGAATTTCCCGATGTCATTTCGGAGAAACAGGGTTGCTCCAAGCAGTTTATTCACGTGATAAAGTTAAAAACACGGGAACGCATCAGGTCGAAGCCGTACACACTCCCCCTTCATCCGCGATCGGCTGCTTGTGTTAATAATCTGTTAAAGAAAAATTCTCCCGACCCAGTTAAATGGAATCCTAAAGCGATCTCTCAGTTTAAGTTGTTAAAAGAAAAACTAGTGTCAACCCCTATCCTACGTTGGCCCAATCCCCAAAACGAAATTTGGGATACGCACCGACCCGTGTGGAGAAGGCATAGGGTGTGTCTTGTTGCAATACGAAGAAGATGGCACTCCATGCCCTATAGCTTATGCCAGCCGAAATCTCATGATGTGGGAAAGAACGTATGCAACGGTAGAAGAGGAAGCATTAGCCATAATTTGGGTTATACAGAAGTCCCAATTTTATTTAATAGGGCAGGAGTTTAACGTAGAATCTGATCACCATCCCTTGATGTATTTAAGGCAAAACAAGAGTAAAAAGGGAAGACTCATGCGATGGAGTTTGCAATTAATGCAATAACAATTTAATATAGATTATGTAAAAGGATCTAAGAATTGTATCGCTGACTGCTTGAGCCAAAACCCCATCTAGAACTAATTAAGCCACTATTAGTCTCGAGACTAAATTGTTCTGTTTTTGTGTGTGTGGAATGTATAAGGGTATCTCTATTGATTTTTTGCGTATTTCGTAAAATTATTTCTAATAAATTGTAATTATGCGCACGGTGGACATATTAAAGATTTGATAAGAGTGATAGGAAAAGGCGCTACCCATACCGGTCTATTCTCTTTTGTGTATGTATTTTAGTTTGGCTCTGAGCATAGAGCACAAGTGACCCCCCTCCCCAGGATCATCTTAAGGGTGGAGGAATGTAGAGATATACGAGTTAAGCGAGGCAGTTAAAAAGTTGCGAGTATATATATATATATATATATATATATATATATATATATATATATATATATATATATATATATATTTATTGAGGTCTTTCACATGGCGAGGCGAAGAGAAACAATGAAAGAAAAACAAAACCCACCTAGGTTTCTCTAAGCCACTCTACCCAGCCTCCGATAACATACAAGTACGATAAAATTGGTAAATTTAGGAGACAGTTATTCCTGACCTCTGCTTAAAAGGCCTACCCTCCGAGAGTGTATTTATAAATAAACAAGTCAAAAATTTAAACTCTCAATCTCGTATTGCGCTCTCCCAGAGCAACACAACGCCAGGCACGGCTTAATTGATACTCACTTCTGTCGTTTCAACATGAGATCCAGTTTCACTAAGTTCAAAATATCTAGGGAGAGAAATAACAGACGCCCAAAAGCCAGGACACTCTAGGGTCTCCCCTTGCTATCACTCTTCCCTTCCATTACCCCGAGGAAGTAATCATAGTTTTAACCGTTCGTCAGGAGAAAAAGAGGACAATTGTCGTTTCGTCAAGACATCGATAAGAACTTGCCGGGATAGAATTCCCTGAGCAAGTTAAGAAGGACTTTCATTTTCTTGGGTCATAACAGATTGCACCACGTATAATCGGCACAGTTCGATTACCAAAGATCACCAAGTGATTTTAACTCTAAGTACCGTCGGCACAGTTTGATTAACAAAGATCTTCAAGTGATCTTACCTTCAAGTACCGTCGGCACAGTTCGATTACCAAAGATCATCAAGTGATCTTACCCTATCTGAGTTTGGCACCCCAAACTAGATCGATTTTTCACCAAAAAGAGAAGCTCTACAAGCGAAACAAAATCGCTAGAAAATCATACAGCTATCTTCAAGCCTCATCTGAGAAAAACATTTCAAGTTCATAAACGCCAGACGCATCGCTTCTTCAATCAGTGTTTTGTTTTTATTCCCTTCTACTACGCCGACTCGAAATTCCTCATGACGTCACTCGTCCACTCCTCGTTCGAAGTAACGACCTCTATTGAGAAGCAAATAAACTACACTCACGACTCCTCTCCGGACAAGATTTGATTGAAGGTATTTCATTTGGATTCTCTTGGTAAACTCCGCTACCTTATGTGAGTAGTCAATTCTATTTTCATGTCCTCGTGCGTTTAACGTAGATTATTTTTATATTTTAAAGGCAAATTTTTTTTAAAGTAAATTGTTCTCCCTTAATTACGTAGAAACCGAGTGTCGGTAACGGGAATTAAGAACCAATTTTAAGTTGTATTTTGCACGTGTATATATTAATTTTGTTTAAGTTGATTAATGTACAGTAAAAGTTATTTTAGTTGAAGTGTTAAAATTATCTTTGAACGAGTTGTGTTGGGAGTATTTAGTATATTAAAGACGGAACTCCCCTTTATATTCATTCAATAGAATAATAATAAAAAAAGCGCTCTTAGGGATCAATCCTGAAGCGATCACTGGAAGTACGAACGTACGACCCACTTTATTAATCTTAATAAATAAAAAATATAATCTGGGCTAACCCACGACAATAATCATAAGAAAGATTGTGAAGAATATGTCTTCTTAGGTTTTACAAAGTTTATATTGCCTGAAATTGTATGAACTCATAATAGACATTCGAATAAAAGTTGAAGATTTACTCTATTCTTACCCCAGTTTTATCCTGATATTTTTTAGATTTTTTTGCCACAATTTAGAGTTAAAAGAACACGATAATTATATAATTACATTTTTAAAACTCATGAATACTATCAGAGTCGGGTATCAAATAAAAGGGAAAGCGATCAAAGTTAGGAAAAATTATTCACAATCACTGGATTTTCTTAACCGCCTTATTTAAAGTTAAATATGACCTACTTTGGTCTGGCCTCGAATAGAGGGGCTGCTTCTTGTGGGTTCAAACATGTTATTAAATGAAACCATATTGAATACCCAACCCCGCGTCACCTCTTTACACAATTTTTTTCTAAAAAATACTGTCAAAACCGATTATATCATCTCTTTCACTTCGTATATTAGGTTGAGGAATAAGTTCTTGCGTTTTTTTTTTAATTTTGTGTTGATTTAAGTTTTGTTGACGTGATTTGTGCACATATTAAGAAACAATAATAAATAATGAGCGCAAAATTTGCAAAGGTTAGGCTACGTCTCTTAGCGTAGACTATTAGGCTTTTGCTTAGGCTACGTCTTGTGTTAATTTAATTTTTGCTCTGTGCCCTCAAAATGGAATGTCAAGTTGAAAGAAAGGAGCATTTTCGACACTTGTTATTTATTTTCAATCGAGATGGGAACAATGCAAACGCAGCTAACGCTCGTCACCATATTTGCGCTTTATACGGAGAAAATGCTTTATCAGGAAGGACAGCTCAATGATGGTTTTCACGTTTCAAAAACGGTCATTTCAATCTTAATGACGAAGAACGTTCTGGTCACCCCATTAAGTTGAATGAAGATCAATTGAACGACCTTCTTCATGAAAATCCTCGTCAATCGACTAGAGAATTTACCGTAAAATTGGCGTGTGATCAGAAAACTGTAGTGAATCACCTTCATTCGATGGGGAAAGTTAAAAAACTCGGTGCATGGGTTCCGCACGCTTTGAGCGAAAGCATCAAGCTTCACCGCTCTACGATTGCCGCTGGTTTGCTTGTTCGTCACAAGGCTACTCATGAATATAAGGACAGATTTCTTCACCGCATTATCACTGGCAACGAAAAGTGGTGTGTTTATGTCAACATAAACTATCGAAAACAATGGTTTAGCCCCAATAAAAAAAAACACTTCCGCGTTTAAAGCAAGGACTTTATCCACGAAAGACGATGCTGTGTGTGTGATGGGATTGTGAAAGCATCATTCTTTATGAGCTCCTTGCGAACAACGAGATTTTCAATGCAGAACTCTACGTTCAACAAATGTATCGACTCTGCAATACGACAATGCTTGTCCGCACATTGCCAATATGACAAAAGACGCCATCCAAACGCTTAATTGGGAAATTCTGCCGCATCCTCCATATTCGCTAGACTTGGCTCCATCGGATTTCCATCTGTTCCCATTGCTCTCCAACAATTTAAGAGGCGTTTCGTTCAATACGGATGTGGAATTAAGAACCTGGTTAGACGAATTCTTCGAGTCAAAGTCCAGAGATTTTTATTGCAGAGGCATCGAAAAAATAATTGAACGTTGGGAAGAAGTCGTAAATAACAACGGAGAATACATTATTGATAAAATTGCATATTGTTATCAATTAAAAATGAAGTTTTTCAAAAATTTTATTGTGAATGAATAAATTTGATAAAACCGCAAGAACTTATTCCTCAACCCATTATTTTAATTAATCGCCTGAAAAAAACAGCCCCTAAAGCTAATCAACTGAGTATATTACGCACCCAATTCAGGAAAGTGGGGTTTACAGAAAGTGTTGACGTTAGGTAGAAGAGGTGAAGATCCTCCAACTCTGTTCATCGAGTGGTCAAACATTGGAATGCGAGTATTGTTTCTCGACTCATGATATGCTCCGTAAGGACCTGAAATTTGCTCGGTTTTAGACTTTGAGCATTATAATTATTTAAATATTAATGTTTTGATAGTCCTTAGCTTATTTGCATTTAAAATATATTCACCACAAATCAACGAGGGCACCTGTGAAACACAAAGTTTCGAAAGAAATGCGGGTGGTTAGAATCGTGAATTTATTTGAAGTGAAAATGTATGTAAGCTACATAGCCTCTTAACCTAAAAACAAAACCTGAATTAGTAATTAGGGAACGAGTTTAGGAACTAAATGCCTAAATTCTACCCAAATATACAGTCATGGGTCTTCGTTTTAGTTGGGGCAAAGTCTGTATTTCTAACTTTGTTGTTTCAGATTTTTAGATTACACATGAAACATCTTACTCTCCAATTAAAACGATACCAATTGGGAGGATATGTTTGGAATACGTAGCGTTCAACTCCTGATTTTAATCCTGAGCGATGAGTCCCCATTCTTACCTTAATAACGATAAATGTTTGTCGTCATTTGCGTGCTTTTTCTTCTCAGTGACTCTTTAGGGTTCACTCGGAGGTCTCGGTTAGAGTAAATTCACTGAAGTTGTCTGGACACGAATCCATGTAAGTATGTGTTTTGGTGTCTGATCCAGTTAATTATTTGTATATGCTGATACATGGCTCTTTGTTATTCTGGAAAAACGTATCACTACAATTCGTATAGATCTTTCGTAGGAGTTGATCTTAGAGTAAATTCCGGCATCATTGTTTGTTTGCAGTATAAATTTGTTTAGGAGATGTTCTGTAAAAATCTTTCGCCATGAATAAACTCAGAGAAAATAAGGATATTATATGATTAAGAAGGATTTGGGGCTCGAATTCTTACGTATATGCAAGCTCATCTTGTTTGTCATTAAGGTATTCATTGAACTGGTACAAACATATTTCGCTACTGCAGTTCAAATTTTGAATTGCATATCTTTCTCTCACAGATGAAGTTTTTTAACCTACATTTATAAGGCATAACTCTCAAAAACAAATCATCACAGGGAAGGGTTATTATCAATCCACATTTACAGACTAGTTTGCTAAAATATCTGTACTATATTCTAAAAAAATTGCCTAACATCTATTTTGAAAGCGTTTTAATCCTGTCTCGCTTTATTTCAAGTGCTTGGAAATGCCACACAAGATGAAGAAAAATAAAAGCATCGTCTAACATGATATGTAATAGTGATAAAAAATAAATCCCAGAGAATGTAAAGAGAAAACACAAATCTTGAACATAAGACTTGATACAAAAGTACAAATTCCATTTATCAACGTACGCCCCGTGTTTAGAAAAAAAACTACTAATCTTAAAATCCATAGAATTAGTGACCTGGTGAATTTTGGCAGAGGTTATGGACTTAGAAACATTTAGTGTTTTCTCCCTCAATTATACGTGAGGGCGAGGGCGCTTGGATCTTCTGAGCGGAAAGTTGACGTGATGACGGTTCTCCAAAGGGACGGGATAGGTAACGTTTGGTCCAGGGGCGAGTATTTCGGCCACCCGAAAACGAATAGGGAACGAGGATGGCTTCGACAGGAGTTCATGAGTGGAGTCGGAAAAATCGCTCGGTGGCGATTGTCAAATGGAATTACCTTACTGGCTGGGTTAATTCCAACACACGAAAAGTTCAGCCGTCACTTTGCTTTGTTGTTAGCACCTGACTATGAACTAGGGAAATGCTTCTTCTTCCTGGCGGGACTCCTCAACTGTGTCTTTCACATGGAAGACGAGCCCTACATATCCGAGGTTTCCCCCGCAGGTGGGGGGGGGGGAAGAGCCTCGAATCTTCACGTCGAGGCGATTCTAACTCGCGATAAGTTGGTTCGAGGTGGAAGCGGTTCGAGGCTACCGCTTGGGGATTGGGGGGGGGGGAGGTTTACCAATTTGAGCCTAACCAAATTCTAGAACCTTCTCCAGTGCATGGACGTCACTTCCGTGCTGGAAAAGAAATTCCACGTCAAATTCCCCCACAAGGAGATTCCGGTAGCCAGGACATGAGACTCTTGTCCTTGAAGCTCAAAGTGGTCAGGTATGAGATACAAGTAAAGGCTTTGGGCAAAATCAATCTATGTTGATATGAGAGATCAAATCGTTCACCCACGGAGACGGGTGATCACCCTGGAAATTCGTGTAAGCCTTTAGGCCTTACTAATCAGTTTAACATCTTCTGTCACTTCAAATGGTCTTATGAGTTTATTACCGATGGTGCCCACTAAGAATACTCCACCACAACCGTGCTGGCACTCTAGTTGAAGGAGAGTAGAAATTCTATTAGGAACCCAGAAACTCCCTCAACTGTCTTTGCCACCTAGAGCGGCACAGCATTCGTCATGTACTTTTGATCTGTGGCATCCAGAGTTCAATGAAAGTATGCTTGTAGCACTTAAATTGAAAGATAGGTAGGCTCAGTGAGAACGCCTACAAATGTATGCTCGGTAAAACTATGAAATCCTTAAATTGAGCACACACATTAAATAACGAGGTAATATGTCATGTAATAACTAGTGAACCAATATAAGATAGAGAAATACTTATATAACAACTGTACATTTATTAGAAAAAGCATAAGAAAGGCAAGCAAATAACTGGTTTCACACACGGTCAGCCACACATAGATATGCACAAAGGAGCAGCTACGAGACAGAAAGATACCAATGCTTGAGAATTAAGGAAGCCAAGCAAATACAGTGATATGTATATTCGTTGACAGGTTGATTTCTCGTGAAACTGTCAAACGCAACATTAACAGTCTTATCTTGATAGAATTCGGCAACAAATTCTAAAAATATGTACTGATCGAAGAGCTTGAGATGGGTGTCCTACAACTGGGTGAGCGAGGCATGGCCTTTCTCTTAGATTTGTTCAAAAGGATCTGGGTGGAAGGTCTTCTTCCAGACTCCTGGCGAATCGCTACTGTGCTCGCCTTTCGCAAACCGGGGAGAGATCACTCTACTCCGACAGGTTTCCGCCCAATCTCTCTAACCTCTTACGTGTGTAAGTTAATGGAGAAATTGGTAAATGTTAGATTAGCCTTTTTCCTGTACAGCGGAGGCCTTGTGTCTTCCGCACAGTGCGGCTTCCGCAAGTTCCACTCCACGTTGGATGCTCTGCTCCGACTGGAAAAGGCCATCTGCGAGGCTTTCCTTCGTAGACAGCACTACGCGACGATGTTTTTCGATCTGGAGAAGGCCTATAATACCGCATGGCGATACGGTATCATGGAGATTCTCCACACGATGGGGGCGAGGGGACACCTCCCAATGTTTATATCCAAAATTTTTGCGAGATCGTCGATTCCGCGTATGGGTGGAGGGAGCCCTCTCCGGCCCAGAGGAGCAGGAAAAGAGTGTCCCGCAAAGTAGTGTCCTCAGTGTCACACTATTTGCCCTGAGCATCAACGGCATCACCTCGGTGCTGCCGAAAGATGTTCATGCTACGCTCTACGTGGACGACCTTTCGATCTCCTTTGGCGCGGCCCAGATGCCAACTCTATGTCGCAAACACCAACAGGCATTGAACCGCGACTCTCGCTTTTGTCGAAGTGCACAGGTTTCAGTTTTCTTTGGCCAAGACTAAGGTGGTGCACTTCTGCCACCATCCACGGTTTCACACCGACCCAGATTTGTTTCTTAATGGGGTGCGCCTGGATGTGGTTGAGTCGCACCATTTCCTTGGTCTTGTATTCGACCGACGCCTCACCTGGGAGGCTCATATTTGCAGCCTTAGGGTCTCTTGTACCCGCGCCATGGACATTCCCCGTTCCGTGACGTTCAGCGCTTGGGGCGCTGATAGGGCTACTGCCTTACTTTTTTATCGATCCTTTGTTCACTTGAAGCTCGACTACGGATGCGAGTTTTATGCATCCGCAGGCGAACGTTTATTGCGGAAGGTGGATTCGATCCACCACACCGGCCTTCGCCTTCCGACCGGTGCCTGTCGCACTTTCCCCATTGATAGCCTGTTGGTCGATGCTGGGGAGATGCCACTCGCTCTGCGCCGCGTGCTGTGCATCACTCGCCTGTACGCGCGAGCCCGTGCCTCCCTTAGTCGTCAACAGCTCTCACTGCATCCGCAGCTGATCTCGATGGTGCCTATGCCGCCGAGAGACGCCAGTTATACCCTAAGCCCTTTGGGTTTAGGGCCAGGAAACTTCTTCGAGAGGTAGATATAGCTCTCGACCGGGGGCGCCCCTGGTTCTGCCCAGGATGCCACCCTGGAGGGTACCACATTTGGCTATTTGTCGCCACGCCTCTGCTCCCAAAGCTTGTACTGCGCCGGGAGTATTGCGTTCGACCTTTTTGGAGCACACATCGTGTCACGCTGGAACCGTGCCAGTGTATACGGATGGCTCGGGGTCCCAAGAGGGGGTTGGCTTCCACGCCGTATCCCCTATGTTTGAAGTCAGCGGGGCTCTACCAGGCGCTGCGTCTGTCTTCATGGCCGAGCTGGTGGCAATACTCCACTCGGTACGGGAGATTATGCGACGTGCCCGGTTCGGAGACCGGATTGTGATCTATAGCGACTCACAAAGCACCCTGAGTGCTTTCGGGGCATTGGAATCTCCGCATCCCCTGGTTTGCGATATCCGTGACGCCACGGTTTTGGCGAGCCAGGCAGATGTCGAGATTATCTTCTGCTGGCTTCCTGGACATGTAGGAATTGCGGGGAATGAGCGCGCCTATGAGGGCGCCAAAGAGTCCGCGAGGACTCTGCCAACGAACCAGCGTTTCGCTCCTTCTCACACCGACTACATAACATGTCAGGAATACGGGCAGCTCTTCGCACTGCTTTGTAAAGAAGATGGGAGACGGTCAAAGGGAACTTAAAGTGATCTAGTTTAATGGTTCCTTACTCGGTTTGCCACGCGCCTAACCCCGATTATAGGTGTTAGAGAAAAGTTCTGCTAAAATACCACATTATTTGCTAGGATTAATGAAAATATTGCTACTAAAATATAATAATGCGTTAATACATAGTATATACATATATTTGTAGGTTTATTTTTCTTTATACAGGTAACAATCTTAATTTGTAAATCACATAAACAATTTTCTTCATTCCTTATAAATTCAAATACATCATATAGGTCAATCGGAGCAGTTTTTTCCCGAATTGTTGAGAATAATAGAGAAAATAAGGACTAAAGTATATCATTGATAAAAAGAATCGTAATAACCGAGAGTAGAGAATATCTCGATTATAGTCACCACCATAGTTTTTCACTATGGTGGTGAGGTTGTTAGGGCAGATGATCATGTGGCTATCTATTGCCTCCCCATACATTTTTATACATTTATCTATTTGTTTAACCTTCTAGAGATTGTAGTGTTGTTGTTGTTGTGTTCTACGAGTAAAGTAGATAATATTCATTGGGTGGTGCATCATTATTAATACTTACGCTACTAATGCAAATCTCCTATTTGTCTCTTTTATGCTTTTTCCATCTATTTGTTTCGATTCTTTTTTATTCAGATATATCTCGTTACTTGAACCTCTTCTCTTTGGTCCCCTATTTTTATTTATTATTTCCATTCCTTATTTACAGTTTTTATTATCTATCACTCTCTTATGTGGTGTATGATTTTTCATAACTTGAGACCTCACACCAGAACGAAATTTGCCGTAGGTGCTCAAGTGTTGAACCGTGGATGGGTGCGCATTTGTGAATGTGAGTATTTATATAATTATTGTCATGGTTTACGGCCGAGTATGGATGTATGTTTGATTCGTACATGAGTTACTCCGTTCAACTTTTCTCTAAGAGTACTCTAATTAAATTCTTTAACAAGGGAGGCTTCGTATTATGATATTATCTATTACCAATGCTGCGTTTAACGAACTAATTAAACAACTCCGACAAAATATACTTTTAATCACATAAAAGAACGAAATCTTAGATCTTTAAATACATTAATTCTATAGTAGGAGGATCTAATAAAAATTAACACTACAAATAAGGAATACGAGATGGTCCCTTCTAACACATGAGATTTAGGCTCAATTAAATCGAGTTCTTAATTAAGTCATTGAAATTGATATAGTTGGGTTACAATTACCAGATTGAAATGCTGGTGTTACTAATACATTTTCGCACAGAATGGGAAATAAGAAAAAATAATATATTTTTTTTGTATTCGTTTTGCCTTTAACTCAGAGTGTGTCGACAGTTGGCTGACCTTGAAAGTGGGCCGCCTCGATGAGTTGGTCTGGGCGAGTTTGACTGCGGACGTCCTCGCTGAGGCGAGGCGGGTCGGGAAAACATCTAAAGCTTCTCACGGGGTGGTTGAGGCGAGTGACGGTGCTTCTCTCAACTTGAAGAAGTAAGTGAGGAAATCTTGGACGAATGAAAGTTATCCTGATATCTGTGTTAACAATTCTGGCTTGTCGACGATGAGACTTAACCAAGATGTGAATTTCTTCTCGAATGGGCATTCATTTGGTCTTCCTAAATGATGAGGGATATCTCTATGCTTTTTCAGAAAACTGAGATACGTGATTTTCTTTGGACGAGAATGGTTAGAGAGTTTGTCTCGATACCACTGGTCTGCTCTTCTAAGCGACCAAAGGAACAGCCTCGGGATTGGAAGTCCCGCTTGGGGTCAACTATCTTTTTTATTCCCTCTTGACTCAGATACGCGTCTTCTTCTATCGATAGCTACGCAACTTCTTCTCCAAATTTCTCTATATCCAAATATATACGTCGATTATCCACTGGGGGTGAGGGGTGGGGGAGTTTAGAAGAGGCGAACCTTCAATAGACAACAGTTAAGCCACTCTCCCATCGCATAAATTTTCAAAGCTGTGACACTTCGTGCCTTCATGTTTACAGACGGGGAAGGTGATTTCGTCTATTTGGCGAAACTAGACATAAACAATCGGATGGGACAGTGAGCCTGGACCTATATTTTTGGCCGACTGAGGCTTAGGCAGCAAGATTTTCATTATAAAGGCTCTCACACCCTCCTATGTTTATATTAATGGACGAAGGAAGCAGGTCCAGGTCTTAGTTACTTGACTCCGAGATTAAAGTTTACACCACCAGTCTCGTAAATTACGAAATCTGTTGACTGAAATTCATCTTTGCGCGCAATTTCGAAGGGTCTTGGGTCAGGAGGGAAGGGGTATGAGGAAGTTTTGGCACATGCAGAGCGTAACAGTTGACGCTGTACATAAAAACTAGCGTCTGCTTGTCCTCGTTATCTTCATTCCTCCACTAAATTTCCTCCCTCCTAAGGAAGGTACTGGGGGTGGGGGAGGAGAGAACTCAAGTGCAGAATAACCGACAAACCACAAAAAAAAGACATGTCTTGGAACGCAATTCCAAGTCCGACTGTTACAGTGAAAATACAGTGGTCAACGATCATACAAAAATAAGACTTAATGAAATTGTACACACACGCGAGCACGTACATAGACAGGTAAAAGAAGGCCTTTTACTTTGCCTGGTAAGGCCAAGAAGTCCTGGAACACACAACCCAATTAAAACTCCTAAAAAAACATCAATTACAAAAAAGAAAAAGAAACTAACTATTAATCTGCACTTAGGCTAGTAATCCTTACGCCAACTAAACATTTAACTCATTAATATATACAAAAGAAATTAGTCTTAAGACTAACGGGAGTTTAATAAGCCCTCTGTGGGGTTTCAGCTCAAGTTATCAGCTATACAATTATCGGAGCCTTTTATATAGTTTATGGTAAATTAGTACTCCGTTAACAATAAACACTATCGCATGAGTCTGCCATTCTGGCTCTTGCTGTTACGCAAATATGACAAAGGCCAGTGATCGGATTCGACGTTAAACTCACGACCTATTAAATAAAACCTGAATTTCTGTATGCCCCGAATCAGGGCCAGTGCTTCCTGTTCTATAGTTGCATAAGCTCTTTCTCGACTCAATATTTTTCGGCTTGCATATGCTATGGGAAAACGGATACCATCGTCTTCATATTGCACCAGGACACAACCGATTCCCTCACCACAGGCATCGGTGCGGATCCGAAACTTCTTTGGGGTATTATGTAGTCGAACAATGGGTGCTGAAATTAATTTTTCCTTCAACACGTTAAACTTGAATATCACGTTAGTATTCGACCTAACAGGGTCGGGGGATTTTTTCTTTAAGAGATCAAATTGGAGGACAAATCTTCTTAGAACAACGTAGAACGTAAGAAAGAACGCAACTGCTTCTTTGTCCGTGGTAGAGGCATCTGAGCAATGGCATCGACCTTTTCCTGTTGAGTGTTTAAACGATTTTTACCTATTTCGAATCCTAGCTACCTAAGCTCGTAGTGAGTGTCTGTGTCGCCCCCATGTACGTGTAGCCAAGTACACATTTTCGAAATAGAACGACACGTCGCTCAAACCATCCACAATTCAACGCATCATCCGATTATAATTGCTCCCAGCCGTGACCAAACAAAATGGCAATCAAGTGAATTGCATCAGGCCTTGCACAAATCCATTTTGGAGATGTATTTGGCGTCCTCAAACAGGTGTAGGCTTTGGTCAATTAGCGGACTAGGCTAATCTATACACATTCGAAAACTATGCTCAGCTTTTCGGACCATCACTATCAGCGAGCAATAATCTGAGGACGAAGGCTCGATAATCCCCAACTGTAGCACATTCTTCACTTCTGCGTTGAAGGCTGATCTAAGATGAATCCGGAGGGGATAAAGTTTAGATATAATGAGTTTTTGTGTCTTCAATTTGATTTCATGAACAAACTGTTTGGAGCACTCTGGTTTCTCTGAAATTACATCGTGGAATTCCTTTAATAGAGAAGATAATTGTGAATTTCTGAGCAGGCAAAGTCGGAGGTTCAAATCTAACTCGGGGGTGGGTCGTCCTGGAGGAAAGGATAATGAAGGTAGAGGATATTCGTTATCAGGAACTACGAATACCATGTTTACCACCTGAAGAGGTTCACATGGGTATAAAGCTTCCACGGTTCCTTCTTCATTCAGTGTCACGATGTTATTAATACACGCTCGACGTTGATACTTCTTGAGCATGTTTATATGATACATTCTATGACCTGAGGGAGCTTCAATCAAGTAATCAACGGGGTCACGAGCTTTCATGACCGATAAAGGACCCTCCCATTGGGAGAGCCACTTATTTGTCCCTGTAGGCTGAAAAAAACAACACTTCGTCGCCAGCCTTTAATTTTCGAGCTTTTGGTTTTAAGTCGAAATAAGTTCTGTATTTTTCTAGGTTGTACTCCGGGTTTGAGCGGGCTAACTCTGCACATTTCTCCAAGCGTTTGCGCAGCTGGATCACATATGCGTAGGAGGATTTAACTTCTTCATCTAATTGTGGATTAGTGAAGGGCTCTTTAAGGATGCTCATATGTCCTCGGCCGTGAAGTCCTTACACCAATTCGAAGGGGGTGAAACCCAGAGTTCTGTGACGAATTTCTCGGCAGGGGAGCCGGCGATACCCGGCCTTTAGCGGTGGCTTCTAGCACAGTTCACATGACTGGCATTATACGGCAATTTCTTTACCGGCCCTAGGCCTAAAGAAGTATTTAAAAATCCTTAGAGAGCTTTTATTGTGGGTGAAATGACCAGCCAATAAGCCATCATCTGCTATTTTTAATAGCCGTTGGGAGTTACACCGGAGAATGCACAAAATTTATCCGATGGGGAGTTTACTTCAGCCGTCGTCCGGAATAGTAGTGAATTCTCTACCACGTATTTTGTTTATTCCTGCGAACAGATTCTATCTCGTTTTTCGCTGCCTTCTCCTACAAGGGTTGGAGAGCCGAACAGTCCTTCTGGGTGGTCGCGAAGTCTTGGGAATTAAGCTCTTCGTATTCCTGGTTCTCAAGAGGAGAAAAAGGTGTCGGGGCCGTGCGTTGACTTCGATAGAGTGAGTTTTTGAATTGATTCTATTTGTTGTGGAGTCGACACGTAGAAAATGGTTGCAAATGCAGGCTTGCCAGAAAAAAAGCGTTGTTATTTGCAAAGTCAGCCTTGCCATTTTAATTTCGATTTTAAAAAGAGAAGTTAAAAGGGTACAAATTTATATTTTGATTAAAAATTTGTACCTATGAAAGTACAAATTTTGATTTCGATTTAAAATTTGAATTAGATAAGTACAAATTTGCTTTCAATTTAAAAGTTGTAATTGAGAGAATAGGTTTTTATCTCGCTTAAAAAAAATGTGTAATTACGAATGTACCACTTTTGATTTCCGTTAAAAATGTGAAATGTAGCATCTAGAAATGCATTTGTTTTTTATTCGTTTTACATAAAAATGTATCACAATGTATATATATCAAATTGAAAAAATCGAACGATGGAAATTATGAAACGTGAATTTCATTGTAAAAAAGCTAAATATGGTATAAACTTTTTATTCGTTAACATGAATAGTACCTTTTGGCCACCAAACATGTGTAAAATTTGTTTCATTCTTTCTTTCTTTTCCATCTTGCCTTTTTTGGTTTTATTTCCTCATTTTTTTAATAATATCTATTGCAACCGTTCCACTTTCTCTCGTCTGCATTACCGTATAAAAAGTTCTTAGTGAGAGTCAAGAATATCCAATTTTGTCATCTCTTTGATACATTTTTTTGTGTAAATTGAGCAACTTTCGTTATATTTTCAAGAAATGGTAAAAGAGCTCATTCTTTTAATAATAAAAAGAGTAGAGATATTATTTATATATCAAACTTTCAGAGATGATCAAATAACAGAGGGACGCTTTTTCGCGATCAAAAAGGCTTTTGTTATTCCTTTGTTTGTGAGATTCGCTTTCTTGTGTTCGTTGATTAGTTTGAATTTTGCTGAGATCCAGGCTTTGTTATTTCTCGGTTTACATTATTTTTTATGGTTGTTTCGATGAAACAAATGAAAAATGGAAATAAATATAGAATATACACCAGAATGATACAGATTCTTATGTAAAGAATTGCTAACTAAAATTTCAATGAACGTTATACTGAGAATATATTAATTAAAAGTAAAAAACAAAACTATAACGCATGATTAATGTAAATAAATGTATCTTTTGCTGAAGAATAGGCTATATTTCACCTTTAGCAGTTTATTTTGCGACTTTACAAAATAAAGCTAAAACTCGTAAAACAACACTAGAGAAGAGAAGCAGCTTTCCATTTTCTATTAATATATATATATATATATATATATATATATATATATAGAGAGAGAGAGAGAGAGAGAGAGAGGGAGAGAGAGAGAGAGAGAGAGAAAGAAAGAAAGAAAAAGATCTTTAGCATTATATTATTGAGATAAATAATTAATATTAGATTAATTTATAACAAACTTAATCTAGTAAATTCAATGCCTAAGTATTTGTATGTCATAGCTTAACCCAAGGCTTACATTTTCACATAGTTTAGTCGTCATTTTCTCGGCTATTTATTTTCTATTATTATTGTTATTTTAATATGCTTTATCATTAATTAGTAAATAATATTAAAATGTCAAAAGAGGACATCCACAACCTTTTGGTTTGGTAGTGTAGAAAGATTGTCTCAAGTGAAGAAAGAATTATTGCGAATTATTGCCAAAGAAGATTTGGGAATTTTCACTCTGGAAATGACAGCCTCAATTATCGACCCCTTTGAGATGACCATTGGAATTGGATCAATAGCTTTTAAAATAAGAGTGGAAGAAAATTCAATTAATTGTTGAATAATCGGCTGAAAATTTTTATTCAACTCATTCCACTGTATTTCCTCATTTGGGAGAGATTACATAATAGAGGCAATGGATTCCTCACGAACTGACAGAGGTACATTTATGGTTATTATTGCAATTAATAACCACCTTCACACTGCATCGGGTACACCTATGGGACGCTCTTCATCCACGCCAAGCAAGTAACTTTATCCAATAGAATAATCGAACAGCGTTAAATAGAATTGGGTATTTTAACCTTCATTTTTGCCTTTGTAGTAGACTGGATTAACTGCAATGACGAACACCGTGAAATGGTCATCAGCTGTCCCCCTCAAAAAAGAAAAGAAAGAAGAGTAAAGTTGGCCCCACAATAATCTTACCCAGGTGATTTAAACAGCAGACAACCACTCGCAAAGAACCAGTACTACAAATCTTAATTATTAACGTGTAAAATTCAGGAGCATAATGCAGACCTGGCAAATCCAGGGTGTTATGAAAGGATGCTAAATGCATTAATAAAAGAAATTTGTCACACTACATTTAAACTCCTTAAAATCGCAGCTTTTCAGGAATATTCCAATTTACCTTTGGTAAAGAGAAAATAGAAAGTAAGAGGGAAATGAGCACAAACTTAGATGTCTAATTAAGATGAGGACTCGAGGCACGAGGGAATTAATGAAAAAAAGAACACCACAGACATCCAGGACGAAAGAAAAGAAGAAGCATAAAATGAAATCAAACTAAATGATTGAACAAATAGACTAGTAGAACAAGAATCTCACAAGAATCGAAGAACATTTAATACGAGAGAAAATAGAAAGAAATGAAAAAACAATTAAAGAGGTAAAAGAAAGGTCATGCTTCATTTTAAAACAAAAAATAACACACAATTAAATATGCATAGTAAATATAGATAATGAGGACATTAAGATCTAGACTTATGAGGCAACAGTGAAGAATTACATTTAGGAACGCTAAGATGTAGCAGCCATCGCAATACAGAAGGGAATTAAATATTTATACATAAGAAACTTGGATGGGTTGCATCTGGGGGTGGAAGATGGGATATAACTCAGCGGTATAATAGTTATTGCCATCGAGTACCAACCCACAAGCGCAGTTAATTTACAAAACCACATTTTTATCCATCTCCAAATAAAGGATACATGTCACCTTCATAGAAATTATCACCGATAGATGTAAAAAATAAACGAACACAAAATGACCAAGGGTGTAGCCCAGTGCCTAAATAATCTATTAGACCAAAAAATCGTCTAATTCTTTAGGCTCCCGAGTTTCAAACGTATATAACACAACCTTGCCTCAAATGCCGATATGTTAGTAAACACACTCACTCTCTCTCTCTCTCTCTCTCTCTCTCTCCCTCCCTCTCTCTCTCTCTCCCTCTCTCTCTCCCTCTCTCTATCTCTCTCTCCCGAGCATTGTGAGTAAAAAACTACAACAAAGCAAACTAGTAAGCCTATAAATATAAACTAAATAGCTACCCACCACCTTAATTGGAAAACGCTACAATTGAAGATCTATACGAGAACATGGTCGAAACAAACGATGCAGAAATAATTGTCTTGACTTAGTTTAACAATTTTTTTCCTGGATAGAGGCAGGTGTAGTGGGTCCCAAGGGCATGTTTGCTGCTCGTACCTTGATAAGCTAATGACTGAAAGTGCTAGGAATTCAACATATAAGTTAATGCCCTTATTTAGTTGGTTGTCTAAAAGATAGAAATAATAGAATTACGCTCTCTGGATCATTTTCCCTGCATATTTTCTTTATTTTTCTTTTACAAGTTTTTTTGTCGGTGTCTTGTGGGCGCGAAAAACTCGCAAAAGACATAATTTATTCCGAGACGGATTTTGACCGTGCTCGGTCATCTTCAGGGAATTAAACTAAAATGTAAGAGGCTTTGGCTAATTAACCAAAGCCTTTTCCATTATTGACGAAGCAGAACCGATAATTCTGTACTAAAAATAATTAACTTCCCCTTACAAATGAAATACAACTACATAAGGGATACAAAATTGACTAATCACAGTTTAGAAAAATTTTAAGAACAAACTAACGTTCAAAACATAGGCACTGTTTGTTTTTTCTATTTGAACATAAGAGATACAAAATTAGCCAGACGGAACGATATTCGCTTTTTAACTTGTCGTGCATAGGAAAAGTTTACTCGCCGAATAATATCGTGCTTTTCCGCATTTTAACGTTCAAAGTAAGGACACGCGATCCGAGCGTGCCATTTTTAAAAACAGCCCACCGTTTGCCTTTGGAAAAAGAAAATACCACCTTATTCATCGGTCTCGCAAAACTGACATGGGCGCTTAAGCTCCGTACATCATTTCCCGCCAGCGGGCACCTTCAATCGTTTACTTGAACTGCTCATAACTTTCGTTTCAACTATGCCAGTCGACTGTAATATGGCATAATTGGTAAAATTGACGGAAGCTGGTTTGAGGAGTAGCCAACAGCAGAAATCATTTTCAGAGGATCCCCGGGTACAAGGATGGAGTGCGAACTGCATTGATTTAGCTTTTAGCTTTATCTATAGGGGTTTACCGCCCAAGATCACAGAGGGACAAGCAGCCATCTCTATGCTATGGAAGATGCAGTCGGGAATTTTAAAAAAAAACAAGTGGACAGCACTCCTGGGTGATGGAAGTTTATTCGGCCTTCACCCATCATCAAGTCTGCCATAATTCGCCCCTTTGGGAGGATCCCTTCATCATTCATCATCCCATTATTGTTGTACTGATTCGCGGAAGCACGAGGCTATAATATGGCGGGGGACACTCTACACCTTCTTTCGTTTTTCCTTAATACCACTCATCACACATCACTCACCTTAAATACGGGTGACAGGGTTTTTTAACGACTTTTCTATAGGAAGAAGCAAATAAATAAAAAAAGAAAAGGAACATGCAAGAGGAAGGATTCCCCTACCAGGAGAAATGGATAACCATACCAAGAGGGTCCCCTTGAGGGGACTCCCTGGCCATGCAGTTCCAGCCAAAAATCAGGTGTGCATAGTTCTGTTCGAGAAACTTAAGGTTGACGTGATACGCTTGATAGAAGTCATCAACGGATACGTAGCGCTATGCTCCGAGAATAAAGACGTGAACGAAATACTATCCAAACCCAGACACCGAAATAGTAAAGAAGATTGGGTTGGAAGCAAAAAATCCTCCACAGGTGTCGGCAAATAAAAGCGTCATCTGTAGGAAAATCGAAAGTAAGATCGATGAGAGGAGCACCGAGGAACTAAAAACAGAGATATAGGAGCAGAATCTGTGGATAAAATAATAAAGGAAATTACTAAATTAAATAATTACACCCTGCCTTAAAAATCACATTTTAGCCCACCAAAATGGCCCCAAAATCAAGCAGAGATGGAATACTCGCCTTCAATATGTGGATTCCGGCAGAGAACATCGAGAAGAAAAGTTCCACAATGTGCTGATGTGCATTTCTTGCTATAAATTTGTAAACCATACAAGACAATCCTGCCCCAACAAGGACAAGAAACTCTGTTTCGAATGCGGGCAAGAGTGTCACCACTTCAAAGATTGTGCTGCAACCACAAAGAAATGCCTTAATTGCAACGGAATGAGAAAGAAACTAGGACCAGTAGCACCCAAAGCTACGCGGGGTCTAACCCAAAGAACAATCAAATTTCCACTGCCAGCCAACCTACGATGAATCTGAATAGCGAGGTCAGCTCAAAAATCTTAACCTGCATCATACATGCACATATAGCGAACATGGAAAACCCTGGATGCTATGAAAAAGAGCTCAACTCGCTGCTACAAGCTAATGACCTACTAACGATAAAAGTAGCCCAAACACCTGACTCACTAAAGATACTCAACATGAGTGCAGCCTCCCCCATCCTCCGAAAAAGTGCTGCAGGTGGCATCTGCGGACAATTCAGATGATAGCCAAGAATAGTCTTCAAGCGAATCACACTCAGAAGAGGGTGAGAAAAAAGATGAAGAGCAAATAATCAGAGCAAGATCCAAAAGGGCTTCGAGGAGCAGGTCAAATACACCCAACCCCCCAGGAAGCAGAAACCTAAAAAGAACCTGTACATGGAACCAATTCAGGAAGAAACACCTGAAATTCCATCCGCATTTACCAAAAAGGTCACCAATAAGGACCTCAGGCTAAAGAAGCGGAAGATAAATTCTTAATATGCAAAGAGACGGACTAAGAATTTTGAGCATTAACACCGACGGATGAATCCTGAAAAGAGTGCAGTGTGTTAACATCTCCAGAAACATCGATGCGGATATAATACTCATCTCGAAGTACGGTGTTAACAAGGATAGAGACATAATCATAATATGAAACTACGACGTGCTAACAGTGAGCAATTCTCAAAAAAGATTCGACCCAGCATCCATTGCGGTCAAGAAGGGAATAAAATTCAAGCAACTCAGGAATTTAGAAGAATCCTACCTCGTCATTGAGGTAGAGATGAGCCCTGGGAAGATAGTTGTTACAACGGGATACCAACCTCTGAGGCGCGACTATTTGCCTAACCAAACCCCCGCGAGTATATATGGGCGAAGGTTTTCTACGATATTTATGTGGGACCTGAGCGCACAATGTGCTGACTCCGGATACACTTGTATCAATGGCATAGGCCAATGCTTGAACACCCTGCTGGACAGAAACATCGTCCAGATACTGGGACCCAACTTCCTGAGATTCATCACGGAAAGAAGTGCCACCAAGCCAGACATTTGCTTGGCCAACTTCCCCGTACCATACAATTATCACATGATCCCTGAAGTGATACCTAGTAGCGACCATATAGGAACGCTTGAAGATATAGACGAGGAGTTGGAGCGGCTGGAAACCCAGATGATCAATGCTGACAGGGTGTCAATTCCTAGAACCGCATACAGAGCCATTTCTGCATATTGATGGATCGACCGTAGAAAAGGTTTACGCTGTGAGCTGGATGAATTATATCAAAGGAACATCACCAAAGGAACATCACGTGATGCAATGTACCGTACTAGAGAAGCAAAGGAAGAATTAAAAAATCTAATATATGAACAACAACAGGAAAGATGGAACGAAGAAATCGAAGATCTTGATAGCGAAGCAAGTCCGAAGCAATTCTGGGCAAAGATTAGGACGATGAAAAGCAATCTTCAAAAAAGAAAAGTGGAATTAGAGTACGCCTACGGTGAAATTAAATCAGAGGAAAACGTAATAGAGGAAATTTTCAGGGAAAACTGAGAAAAGGTCTTAAGAATCAGTGGAGAAGAAAATGAAGACTTCGACATTTATTTTGAAAACCAGATAATAGACGAGCTCAACGAAATTATTTAAAGACGCATCCGTACCCCTAAGTGAACAGGGGAGAAGGAGAAGAAGAAAGAGCGACACTGGAAGACCTGGATAGCACGCTCTACTCCTTTAAACAAAAAGCACCAGGGCGGTCAGGTTTGACGAAGCTAAACTTCGTCAAAGCGCTGAGATGCGTAAGGGAAGGTCTACTTAACATCTCCAACGCCTGTATAAATGTAAGCTACTTTCATGACTCATATAAAACGTCAAAAATGGTTTTCATGGCTAAACCTGGAAAGCCTCTGACGAGGAAGGAGAGATATCGCCCAATATCCCTCCGGAAATTGGGGTTAAACTCTTCAAATAAATCTTCAATAGACGACTCGTCTATCACTTGGAGAAAAATTAGCTATACAACGACTAGCATTACCGGTTGAGAAAGAACAAAAGCACCGAGATGGCAGTTAATTCATCACGTAGAAGATTGCTCAAGCGAGAGAAAACCGGAGCTATATTGACATTGCATATAGGGACGTGTCAAAGGCGTTCGACAAAGTATGGCTAAGGGGGATGCAATAAAAGATCCTTCAGCTGGGTTTAAGCGCTAGGCTTGAAAAAATTCTATGTGACTGTCATTGAGAGATCGGCTTACATCAGAATAGGGCACAGAGATGGCCTTACCTTCCAACTACAGGCAGGATTGCCTCAAGGCGGGTAACTCAGTCTTACCGTGTACACGATCTATACAGCCGAGATACCAGAACCAAGCAACTCCAAAGCATAAACATACAGTTCACCGATGATATAAGCGAATTTATCGTTTGTGAATATAAGAATGAGCCAATGCAACCTCGAACGATCGCCAAAGAAATAAGAAAACTAAATGAATATGAGTCAAATTGGAAGATCCAAACAATTGGCGGCAAATTAAAAATGGCAATTAGGAAGAATAAAACTTTCAGATGTTAGAATGGGGGATACGCGCTATCCCTACACGAATTAGTGCAATGTACTCGGGATGAAGATCACTTCAACCGGGTAGAGCAAGCACGTCAAAGAAGGGATCAAGAAAGCATCCTCGACAGACAGAACCCTCTATACATTCAGAAACCTTAGCCAAAGAAACAAAAAGAAATTATATCTGGCGTTGGTCAGGTTCACTCTCACCTATCCCTCAGGATCGGTGATTTTGTGTTAGCGGCGGTCGACGCTAATACAAAATCGCAATATACTCCCGAGTTATCGTGAGTATATTTTCGGCCTGGACCTGCAACGGAATTGACGGTTTCTTTATTTGGATAACGACGGCTTCAGCCATTCGCAATCCTCTGCGGTTTTGTAAATTCGTTCCAAAGTTAGCCCGGAAATCATTTTGATTTGGCATTAACATCATAATTATTTAGGCGATTCTAACAAAATTTGAAAGCTTTATATTGTTTTACATTCTGTTTTGACTGATATAATTGCCAAAGTCTCCCTAAGGTTAGCCAGGGAATTATTTTTTTTGGCAATAACATCATAACTCTTTGGCTGATTCTAACGAATTTGAACCCCTTATGTTGTTTTACATTCTCTTTAGAATGTTATAATTGACAAGGTCCTCCCAAGGAGAGCCCGGTACTTATTTTGCTTTGGCAACAACACGATAACTATCACCTCAATTCTAACGAAATTTGAAACCCTTATGTTGTTTTACATTATTTGTCAAATGATATATTTGCCAAAGTCCGCCTAAGAGTAGCCCTGGAATTATTTCATTTTTGGCTAAAACATCATAACTATTCGGTCAGTTCTACCGAATTTTGAAACCCTTATGTTCTTTCAAATAATATAATTGCCAAAGTCTTCCCAATTTTACCCCGGGAATTATTTTGTTTTAACAATAACATCATAACTATTCGGCCGATTCTAACAAAACTTAAAACCTCTATTTTTTGCATTCTTTTTCGAATGATTAAATTGACCAGTTCCTCCTAAAGAGGGTCCGGGAATTATTGAAATTTTTGAAGGTGATAAGCTCATCAATCAGAATAAGTTAGAGCACTACTAATTAATTGACTGTGGAAAACTTTGAACCCGAAAATTTTTGGATAAGCCTTGGATTCCTCCTTAGAATCTGCGCCGGAAAGACAAACAACGAGGTTTCAGACTCCCTCGATGTCATCAGAGGAATGATGAAAATAGTCGGAGAGGAGCTAGACGATTCATGATTCGATTACAAGGAGATAGCAGAGGCGAAAACACATGGATGATCATCTGACGCCGTCACAATGCCCGAATTAGTCGCTGAAATCCAGGAAATCATCATCAATCTTCCCTGATAGTCGATGCGTGTGCCATTGCAATGGATAATGGTGTAGATGAAAATCCTATCAGTCTGGGGGTGAATGAGGACGTTTGAACCTTTTCGAACTAGATTGTAGAAGGGTAACTTTCTGTCCAAGGAGATGCAGCAAAAGTGACTCAAGCAAACCCAAAAGCTGATCAACATGTTGAAACATGAAACAGTAATTGGATCCAGGCATTATAGATTCTTCTACGAGAAAAAAAATTTCTACCATGACTAGATCAACTCCCAGTGCAACAGCTGACTCTTTGTTGCATACAAGGACGTACCCACTGTTATGCAGAGGAAATTTTCTACTACAATTTTGTTCATAATGGCTATTCGCAGGGAAGGTGACCTCAGATGACCCTACTTCTTTTCTCAGGACCTCACGCTAACACATACGAATATATCCGTGTTCTGATCAAGGGTGTGAATCTTTCGATCTCCAGGATAGCTTAAAGAAGTTTTATTGTTGGACCGGGGCTCTGCGCCCTACCACACTAGACGGCAGACCCAATCCGTGCGGTCGAAGAATTTTTTGGATTACACAGCACGTGAAATAGGTCCTACCAATTTGCCTGAATGTAACCCCTTCGGCTTCTTTGTTAGGAGCGCGGTGGGAGATGAAACCAACAAATACCGAAATCTGACATAAAATTTTTAAAGATAAAGACAATAAATATGTATGATAGATAAAAACTTCATTTGGTAAACAGTCTATAACTTTGCTTCGGTCCTCGGTGACTGAAGGTAAGTCTTTCATAGTAAATTGTTCTTTCTCCCCATCCTGACTGTGGTTACCAAATGAACTTATTATCAAGCCTACATAGGTATTTTCTTAATCTTTAAAAATTTTAGGTCACATTTCATTAGTCCTATTATGTATTTTTTTGTGGGTTGGAAATTACCTCAATTTTTTCCGTTTAGGTTGCTTTATTTATCATTTATGTTATTTAATGTCATATCGTTTTTTAACCAGCTTTAATTAATTTTTAACTTAAAAGTATGTCTATACCTGAAGATGAGGGAATAAGCTCGAAACTTTGTAAAATAGAGGAAAATGAAGCAGATAATCCTTATCCTAGCTTCCTCGTGAAAGTAAAGATCAGGTTCCACAATGGAAACCCGTTTCATTATATATATATATATATATATATATATATATATATATATATTTATATATATATATATATATATATCCAGAAACCGCAAAAGAACAGAAAAAAATATAAATTTGGGGGATTAAAAGATTTTTCTTAATTCGAAAAATCCCGTACTGGGGTAGGATTTGAACCAAGAAGACTTAGTTAGCAAGCAACCGATTTGATCTCATTTAAACTGAACCGTAGACCACTCGGCTACGCGAAAGACCAAAAGATCTTTCGAATAGAAAAGCTTTTAAAGCACGCTTCGCAAGTTCAACCGTGATGTGAGAAAGACATAAATCAATTGACAATTTAAAGAACAAAGGAGAAATTGAGGTAAACACGCAGCGAATATACAATGTATATCTTTCAAGAGCGGGAAAGAGTGAGTAAATAAATCCAGCATACCGCAAGAAACAGAATGTCAGAGATCAGAAAGAGAGAGAAAGAAAGATGCGCGCTGCCGCGCCTTGAATAGAGACTCGTGTAGGTCTTATATGTATAGAGCTTGATTTAAAACCCCTTTTTACATTGGAAAAGAATATTAATTTGCATATTAGTAAAGTTATTTTTGTACCCGTTTTTTTATTGTGCCGGAACCGCCAAGATAGTCCACTATTTGGTCAAACTAGATTCTGTTAATTTTTACTCTGCTTGTATTATAAATCTCTCACGCACATAGCAGTCATCGACCTTGGCTGAGAAACGCAGAAAGGGTTAACTTGACCCTATTCTACGACATATAGTAATATCTATTATATATTAAACTGGTGTTAGGTGTGGGATTAATCGTGTTAATCAATTGATTGAAATTTTATGCATTTATTGGTTAACCTTAGTTAAATTATTGATTGTTGGCTAATCTTGGTTCCGGTTCTGGAGTTTAAAAGGTCAGAAATAACCATTGCATACCTATTTACGAAGTGTATTTGTTTAGTTCCTATTTTTTTTTGTTTATGTGAATTGATTTTCGAGTGACCGTGTTTAACTATTAATTTTCTTCCCCTACGGAATGGACGGCGGAGCACAATTATTACCCCTGTTGAGCTACCAAATCAGGGATATTTTTATCTCACTGCCATGAGAGGCAACAGCTTTTTACTGTCAGAAAAACCTTACCTAATAACAAACAATTTTTACTTTTATAGGTTTCTTGATTAGTTTATGCACCTCTAAATAATCTTAAAGTTTTTCGCGGTCATGCAAAATGAACCCGAATTCGAATAACAAAGAAGCACATGGAGAGCACGAAAACACAATAACGAAAGGAAAACATTTGCAGTACGGGTCCTATTTATAAGCTACGATGTTGCCAGTAAGAAGGTGTTATCGTTCGCAGCAAACAATAATACGAAAACATAACAAAAAAATAATAAAAGACATAAAGAAACCTTACCTAACTTAGAAAAAAACTATAAATGAGCAGAGCGCAGATATTTAGTAAATAATAGACTAGAAGTTACGAATCCCCAAAACAACAAAAAAAATATAACGCCGGTGATTGGTCACATCTAAAGCTACCGTCTGACGTCATAAGAGATACGCTGTAGCCCAAAATTGTAGCCAACTAACAGCGCCATCTACTGAGCGCCCCGAATCTGAAGTATTACCAATATTTTGTTCGTTTATTTGTATTTTAGGCCTAAGAAGATGACCGTATTGTGGTCGAAACGTCGCCGGTAAATTAAAAGGATGACGCCTTGGGATTTCTGGTAAATATTAAATTTAGGCTCTCTAGAAGCAATCTTCATCGATATATATATATATATATATATATATATATATATATATATATATATATATATATATATATATATATATATATATATATATATATATATATATATATATATATATATATATATATATATATATATATATATATATATATATATATATATATATATATATATATATATATATATATAACCGGGGGAAATAAGTATTCATACACCCTCAAAATTAAATTTGAATAGCCTTCCATCCCATCGAACTTCAGGAAATTTACACAATAGATGTAGATTAATGTAAAGCTAAAAGTTCTATGCACAAAATGGCATGAAACAGATTGACATTCGGTAAACTTGAAATTAATGAAAACAGTGGTGAAAAAAGTATTCGTACAAATCAATATTTGGTGATTAATAAAGGGTCTTTTAATAATGTCGCCCGATTTTTAAATGTAAATAAAACAAGTTGTGTATGATATATGCTCTTAAGTTATTTTAAATTTAAAGTAAATTTTATGGCATTAAGTGTGGAATATAACGTCCTTCAAATGTCTGCCGTGACTTTGCTTGGTGGAACGTGTTCGGAGAGCCCAATTTTCGATGACTTTGTCGCATAAATCTGGTTGAATTTGCTGCATTTGATTATTAAAAAATTTATTAATAATCTCTTCTTTAAATACTTCGTATCCTATCTTTTATAATTAATTCTATTCAAACCTTTCTTATATTCATTCCTATATCCAGGGAGTAAAATATAGAAAGTACTGAAAAATGCAGCTACATATTATAAAGAATTTGTAAAATAATTCAAATATACGACAAAGTATTCCAAATAAATAACTTTTAAAATTCTAAATAAATTATTAAAAGAACTTTGATGAAAGCTTTCAATATTCGAAAACCAGCCCTGAACTCTAATTTTTCGATCTCTAAATAAACTGATATATGTATAGAACTTTGATAAAACCATTCAATATTTCCCAAACCATCCCTCGCTACAGCTTATCTGCCTCTAGCAACCATTGTTTTGGTCTAAAATTTTAAAGTTCCCAGTCCATATCTCCTAATAATTTATTTACTCTTAATCTAGGATTTTTATATCCATACTTATTTTCCCATCTATATCTAGTTTTATATACTAAAAAAGAAAAAATATCAACCATGCCTTAATTTTAATACATTCTATAAACTTCACTATCTGTATTTATTTTTGTTTTAACAGTAGAACAGCGAAGCGGTCAAAATGATCGATTTTTCCAATTTCCAATCTAAATTTGCGCATTTAGTAAATTCGAGTTAGCTTGCCATCATAATTAATGAATGCCTTCACTAGATCATTAACCTCTGTATGATTATACGCCTTTGTATTTCACAAGATATTCAGCGATATTACTAAAACAGCGAAAGGGTCACTTTAACTGCCTCTCATAAGAGCAATAATAGGACGCTGTCACGACTTCTCAAGAAATGTACAAGCTCACTGTATGCTGCTTACTACTATAAAACGGCGAATTACTTTGTGCTGCGTTTCCAAGCTACGAACATGTGTGCAAAAGGCTATCTTCCAAATGAAAAAAGCTTTTAAGTCTGAAGTCAATCTCAGAATCAAACTGAGAAGAAAGTGATATATCTGTGGACAGTGATGATAGCGAACATGATTATGTTTCAGAGGCAAGAAGTTTATAGTTTCTTCAATTGCCTTCACATTTAATTGAAGAAAGTGATGACAATTCGCAGGATGATGGAGCTAATAAAGAGATTAATACTGGTCAGGTTATGGGTGAGTACAATAAATATACAACTTTTTTGTACAATATGTTGAATAATGTATTAGTTTCTAGATGATATTTATCAATTATTTCGTGACATATCCTTTGCCCATTATTATAATTTTTTGCCGATCTAATATTTTACAATATATATTATCATACTCTTATAGATCAAAAGTTTATATGCATGTTTGTTAGTTTATCTGACTGTCCATTTTCAACTCTTTACACAGTATAGAGTATATAATACAGGGCAACCCCACAAAAACGGGCCCAAAATTTCGATAGGCCTCATTTCGTAATTTTCTACAAGGATTGAATGAAACTTTAGTGATAATTAGTTTATTGTGTTTAAAAATATCACATAAAAAATAAGGGTTTTGGACTTTTCTTCTTTATTCTAGAGCACGTGTTCGAACTGAACTCCATTTAGCTCTGTGCTTTTCTAGAGTCGCAGCACAAAGTTTTCCATGACCTCCTTACAAACCGACCGACTAATGAGTTCCGTGATGGTCCTGGGTTGTTGTTTTTTTCTAAAATGTAAGATTCCAAAATGAATATCAACATGTTTGGTCATATCATAAAAAATTCTAAAAAGAAAATAAATTCTTCATCTTCCAAAATTTACTTGAATCCAATAGATTCACAAGTACTCTTCTGATCTTACCCTTCTTCATTTTAAATACTAGTAAAACTCTTATTTATTTGTTTTCTTTTTTCACAAAGTGTATATATTATACGTGTATAGCTTCATTCGTAGTTTTGTTAATACACTTTGCAACATACATAAACTGAATACTTTGTAATAATTCCTCGTGGTAACTCTGAAGGTAATACTCGATGTATCGAAACGCGTCAGTTAAATTAAAGAAAGTGCTAAATTATATTAATTTACCTCTACCTTGGCAAAATAATAGGCATCAGTCCCCAATCAACTTCAGTACGCATATCCACAGGTTAAACAATGAAGAAAAGGCGAATCTAAGACAAATCGACAAGATTGTAAAGAGAATTATTAATTCGAAACTAGCGGTCGCTTTTAATAAAACATATATATATATATATATATATATATATATATATATATATATATATATATATATATATATATATATATATATATATATTATATATATATATATATATATATATATATATATATATATAAAGATATATATATATATATATATATATATATATATATATATATATATATATATATATATATATAAATATATATATAATCGAAAATCACATGACACCGTGATAAGTAATAGATGTATTTTAAAAAGCCCAAAGAAATGAAAACTGGTAACACAACCCTCAAAAACGCCTAGGAAATTATTTACGTGGTTCATTAAAGCTTAAGAAAGAAAATTGGAGAATTATAGAAACGGACAATAGGGAAACTATTTTAATCGTTATATGAGAATGAATAAAGTAGTTGGATTTGAACCTGTGTCATCAAGCACTCTTCGCTAAAATGACCACGTCACTCATAGCTAGAGCAACCATCCTCAACCCCCCCAAAGGTTGATTCAAGAAGCTTTTGAATAACAAAGTGTTATTTAGATAATCGAAAATCTCATGGTAGCTCTGTCGATGAGCATCGTGGCCATATAACTAATCAGCGCTTGAAGACACAGGTTTTAATCCAACTTCTTTATTTATTTTCATACTACGATTAAATAGTTTGCCATACCTTTCTGTTTTCTACATCTCGTATTTTCTTTCTTAAGCTTTCAGTGGTTCACGTAATATTCTCCTTAGCGTTATTCCAGGTTGTGCTACCAATTTCCATTTCTTTGGGCCTTCAAATACACACATATATATATATATATATATATATATATATATATATATATATATATATATTATGCAACGGAAAACGGAATATGTGTTACTATTTTAGCTGCGTATTTTATAATATTAACATATTCTTGGGCTTCTTTTATTTGCAAGAGTAATGGGAGTCTCAGTATGGAGAAAAAAAAAGAGATGAGAAATGCCTACTTTGATTGAATTCGGTTCTTTTCAAACTGTGAAAGAACGTACAGAATGGGAAGTTTTCGAAATCGAAAACGGACACAATCACACAATGTTGTACGCGAAGAACCTGGTCTATTTAATTAATGCCAAAGGATAAATTACTGAAATCTTTTTTTTGAGCACGTTTATATTGCAAATTGATGACTTTACTCGGAAATATATACAAAAGTATACTCCAGCAGAAGCTCATAAACAATTAAAAACTACTTCATGGACTGTCTCACTGAAATAAATTAGGGCCACTGATGGCATCATGTTTTCTCGGAAATAATGGACAAGGGACAGCCTTTTGAAACTCTCTGAAACAATGGGGCGAGATCGTTTTAGAAAATTTGAAGATATGGAAACGCACAAATTTGCGATGGTATCAGAAGTTTGCCATCGATTCGCACAAAATTGCATTACTTGCCACAAACCAGGAAAAAATATAATTTTAATTAACATTGTTCTTCTCTAAATCAAGGTGCTCTTGTGGCCGCTACTTAATAGTGATTGTATTGGCGATTTTGGCTTATCCATAGGTTGCTCGTTCTGCGATGTGGGCTGAGTAAGAGGAGAGGTTGATTAGCAGTAGGAGAAGGAAATCCAGGACGGCGGAAACAGTGATGCTTTATTGGAAGAAGAATCAGGAGGCTTAGGCGAAAGGAATTCGTTTATGCGCACGTCGGAGAGTTTTTGAGGCTGGTCTACAAATGCTTGAAGTAACTTGGCCTACACTTCCCCGAAACTGCTTACTCTCTTCCTGCTGACTGTTCCTTTACTCTCACTGTCAGTCTGACTGACCATTTTGGTCTACTCGAGTTCACATTTAATGTGTCTAAAAAAGTGGGTGTAGCCCAGTGTTAGCCAATAAGGCGTTTGGGCGGAGCTTAGTCGACTTATTCGTATGTACGCGGGCATAGATAGAAAGTGAGCAGGGATTTATTATTCATGCCTCTGCTAGATAATTTTAACATGGGTACAGAGATAATTTTCGAGAATAAGATTTCGTGTTTCACGGCTCTGTGAGAATAAACAAAATCAGCCTCTTCCCCGTTTCTCAACTTGTGTGTTTTGATAAACATGTCTGAACAGATGTTTAGGCGTCTTACATAATTTTTTACTCGGCCCAAAATGGTCAGGAAAGATACCGCGAGAAGCGTCTTTTTGTCGTGTCTGCGTGGACCGTGTAAACGCGTGTTAAATTAATTTTTCTTTTTTATCCCTTACAATAATACAGTACATATTATTATTTACATAAGAAATTTTATAAAATTTTAGTAGATTAAATGCATTTGCATAATTATGTGCGCGCCCATTTCAAGAATTCATAGGATTCATATCACAGTCATTTGTGAGGCATCATTGTTGATCTTAATCCGCCTTGAATTTACCTTTGCGTATCTGCCTTCACAGAAATACCGTATTTATATATTATTTAAATGACAAAATATTATACAATTTTAGTACATAAATTCCATGTGCATAATTATGTGAGGGCCCATTTCAAGAATTCATAGGATTAACATGAGTCTCATTTGTGAGGCTTCATTGTTGATCCTAATCCAGCGTGAATGAGGCGCCACAAGACTCCCCTCCGAGAAAACGGACTTTTACAAATTATATTGTACTCGTATTCTTACAAATTTGTATACACCTTAAGAATGAACTAGGACTGTTAGAATATTTTAGATTTATATCTATCAATACACACTGTACTTAGCGGGGGGGTTTTAACGTTTGCAGGTGGGAGCTACAATTTTTAATGTGAACAAATAATTTATTTGCTTGGGAGTATGCGCGCTAGAACTTTATTATTTTCTTTTATTTTGTATTCCCTCACTTTTAATTTATTAGCTGCAGCATAAAATGCAAATTTTAAGTGGTCCTGAGTGTTTAGTATTATTTTATATTAGTTTTATGTATACAGCTTTGTTCGCACGCACAATAACAATATATGTACTTCCTTATTTCATCTTAATTAACTTATAATGGCAAGCGTTTTAACATTTAAGCGTTTGTACGTTGTATCTGCAGTTCCTACTCGCGAACAAAACAATTTTTTTTATATACATTCATTTGTGTCTATGCATCACACTACTACTCTAAAACTAGATGGAACTGAGGAATACGAAGTAAGTTTTAATTTATAATTAAACAGATTTTATACATTTAATTTGGTCTATAAAAATTAATATTATTATTCATATTACCTAACACTTAAATTTTACTATTTACACTTTCTAAAAATTAAATAAAAACTGAATTTACGCTATTAAACTAATTCGCATTGCATTTCTTTTATACATATTTTGCTTATTCTCACATAGCCGTGAAACACGAAATCTCATTCTCGAATATTATCTTTGTACTAACACTAAAATTTTATACACTTTTATAAACATTTTTACAATGGGTATTATTAATTTTTAAAAACATTGCCCGAACGTATTGCGTGAGTTCGTCCGTTGGTTTCATCTTAATCCACTGTTTTCCTTTTTCAGCTGCGATGAGGGGTGTTATGTTCGTGACTAGAAACCGGACAAACCTTCGCCGAATTAGGTCTCATCATACGTCTAATTTAGCGGTTCATAGTAGCTCATCAAGGTTGTTTGCACTAGTTCAGTGCGTAGAAATAGGCTCCCATACCATTCTAACGGCCGCTTTGTTTAAAGGAGAGGCCAATGGTAACGGATTTCGCCATACCCATTAGGGGCCTTTCTTTGCATTTGCAAGCCCTTGTCCGCTTTCAATTAACAGATACGTAGCATTATTTCTTGCCGAGTCCCTGTTAAAAGGATCTCATACAGGTTGAATGATAAAGCCTGCTTTACAGTGGAATGCCAAACAGGCAGCATACGGCCACTGATCATATAAAGAAAAAAGGTTGACTAAATTAAAATTTTGCCTGTGTGAGGTTGCTTCATCTTGTTAAAGGCTTACACCGGTATTTTCCGTGGTGGTATCCTTCAACAAGGTGATTTACTCCCGCCTAAACCATTACCAAACGGAATCACATTTTAATTTTGTACCCAAACACGGGAATTCGGTCAGTTTTGAGTGGCCTTTACAGTGAACAACTTCTCATCGTCCTCAGTTTTGGAGGCTGCAAGTCATCTTTGTTTGTGGGGTTGGAATGGAGATGTCCGTTAGCTATATTAAAAGAACGAAGTTTCAGATCAACTTTCAGCAATATTTGCATCATCAGATGACTCCCTTTGGCCTCCAAAGTATGTTTTCTGGCACTCTTTAGAGTTGTCCTGTTCTTGTCCATAGTGTTCTTAATGAGACTTGAAGTTCTCAATGATCTGAACATGGTGGTCGTCACTTTTGTAGGACATCTGGCTTTCTCTCTAAGCCGGTCCCAAACTTTAAATACCCGTTTTCTTCTTACAGTGAGGTTCAACATTTCGAAAATATTAAAAAAATATGTTTTCCCGTCCCTATACAGTTAATTAATTGCTTACCATTTTCAAGTCATATTTGTAAACGGGCGTTATTTTTTTAATGAAGTACTCTCTAATTAACGAAATTCATTAAATACTAAAATAAATTATAGGAAACTAATTAATTAATTGTATGTAAACATATTCAAAATTATTGTTAAAACGCCGTCTACACTTTGTGTTTCCACATTGCACTTTATCTTTCCTCTTCTCCTCAGTGTACTCTTGAATAATTTTTCTTTGTTGGCCAAGAATGAATTGTTGATGGCCATTGGACGAACACTAAATTGCGCATGTGAATGTCGAATGGGAATGTTTTTTTAGGAGAAAAGACAAAAAGCCCAATACTAGCCACACCATTCTGCAATACTATTCCCTGAATATATCCAACGGAACTCAAAAATTGAAGTTACTCATAAGCAAAGGTCATTGAAGAATTTTGTCGTTGATTTCTGAATTTGTGGTAATTTATAACACTCATAAATATATATTATTAAACTTTAGAACTAGAATGATAAAATTAAAAGTATCTAAAATCGGGAATTCTTAACTTTTCAAACAAAATATTAGATACTCTGGCCGAGTCGAGGAACAACTTCGAAGATCATCCTGATTCAATCCTTCTAACTCATCTGTGTTTTTTGGGTCATGCCGGCATTCTGGTAGTATTGAAGTAAATCAAGATTGAATGGAAAATGTTTCTTTGATTAAACTTTATACACTCTAGGACCTAATCTTCAGCATAATTTGCTTTAGCACTACTGGTAAATTTTTCGTCATCCTTATGCAGTTTTCAACATTGATTTTCGATTTTCTGAAAGTAGTAACTGCATAGTATGTAAGAAATTTAAAAATTAAGTCAAATAGTACAATTTTATGGAGCACTAATATCTTCTATATAACAAGAGAACATATGTAGACTAAATATATAAGGTTTCTACTCGCTGCACAGCAATAGTGTTCATGAAATTTGCGAGAATCATTAAAAAAAAGAATAACATCTAGATTTAGGTTATAAAATACCATACTAAGATTAAAAATGGTAATTATGATTTAATTCTAAGGGCATTTATTCCAGTAAGTAATATGAAAATATCTACGTAAATGTATAGCACTAAGTTCTGAAAGATAATCTGGCTTTCAAATTCTTTTTGCTGTTTGAAATATGCTAGGAAGAAAATAAATTCAGAATCCTCAAGTTATTATTTGCATATCAATATGAATATAGTAGTGAAATAGTAAAGTTAAATATCAATAAGTTTCTGAGGAATATTAATCAGCGGCTTCTGAGAGATTTACATGAATTAAGGCCTTGTGAAGGCAGTCTGCAATATACTCCTCTGACGGATGCATTAATTTGGCATCCCTCTGTAAAGTCTTCTTACAGTTGGACTGTTGTTTTCATATGAACCTAAAGGATGATGCGACACAGAGACTAGTCGTCACGTTGTAAATGACACTCAGTTTTCCAGAATGAAGCCAGTCCTGGATGTTGGTAAATTTGGGGATTCTCTTCATAGTTTAGCAACACAGAAATGTGATCCACCTACCCTCTGCTCAATTTGTCGACTGCTGAGATCCTCTTGTTACAGCGTGCGTACTGCGTATCATACTTTACTCCTCCACTGTATAGGTACGGGTATTCGCTATTATTATATAATTGTCAGATCCTGTCGACAGAGAAAGTCATATTAATCGACAAAAATTATTGATGTTTTATATGAATACATTTTGACTGTAACATACCGCATACTGATTCTAGCATTTCAAACATTTCAATTACATTGTTTTTAGATATTTCAAAAACAGTTATAAGGAAACTTCTGCCTTTTTCCAGCTGTATTAGATACATTCATGCAAGCATGCACCCATATATTCATGGACACCCAAGGAATAAGAAAAATTCCAGGTGCATGAAAACATTTGGGCGAGGCTTTAAAGATCATAGTCTGTTTCCTGCTACACATATTACTTACTAGCACTCATATGCATTGTAACAGCTATGCAAAACTCTCCTTCAAAATGTGCAAGAATGGCTGCGTCACATAAAAAAAACATGGGTTAATGATGGATGACTTTAAATCGGACACCATATTTACTGGTTTCTCTATATTAGTATAAACTTATGCCACGCACTATTACACGCGAAATTCTTTTTATTTATGATATATAGACTATCCTATGTTCCTATTCTTTTCTATAGGGTAAAAATATAGTTTTTAAAAGACTTAAATAAAATATATTTTGCTTCATTTATTGATTTAATTTAAAGCAATAACCAATGTATGTCTCGCAGAAAGGTGGTATGGAGATATCTGTAGAGAAAGTAAGCTTTGGGGACCAGAGAACATCTGTTGGGACAGTTGGAGTGGTGATTCAAGCATCGATCTCCTTTTTATTCGGTCAACTATCAGGCAACTATCTAAGAGACAATATTGGTGTATTGTGAAAAACTATGGTTTTATGTTCCTCTAACAAAGTCAAGAATCTCTCTGAAAATTGTTTGTAACTTCCGAAGTGAAGGACTAAAATATCATTCTCATATGGCGAACATTTCCTGGATAAGATGACCATAAACGACTAAATGATGACCTTACATCACAACTATATTTTTCAATAATACTTCTGAAGCCAGCTATAAATTGTTATGGTATTTGTAATCTTTCGTCATGAAGATCAGATGTTGAATGGTGAAGACCTTACCAGTCCTTATTGACCAAATAAATCACCCTCCTTACCCTTCCTAACCATCTCCTTTTAGCAAGATTCGAGAGCCTTCTCATATTACGAAAGAAGTAAAGCGGCGTATATATATATATATATATATATATATATATATATATATATATATATATATATATATATATATAGACTCTGGTTGATGGGAATGTTAAACCTAGATCTTCACCAACCAATGCTTTATAAGAATGAGGAATGAGAATAGAGGAGTCATGTGTTAATTCTAATAGAGTCAAAATGAGAATAGGCAACCGGCAATTTCAGAGGAAACTAAGAGTGGTATATTTCTATATTTATTTATAAATTAGCAAAAAAAATATGGATGTCTAACAAAACCAAGGAGAAAATGGGAAATGTACAGAATGAGAATAACGAATTTGATTGAATATAAATGTAGGTTCAGAGTAATTATATATTCGAATAAATGTTTATATAAATTTGAGTTATAAATTATGGAATGATATATTGGATATCTTTAAAATAAGATTTGGTCGATATAATTTACAGGATATATGATATATTTAATGTATAGATGGATGAACTTGGAAATAGTTTTTGACACAGAATAATTGCTTGAATTATAATCTCAAGGGGACTTTGTCTGACAATAACAAGAACACGAGCGGACTATATTTGTCAGCGAAGATTGGGGCGAGGTAGGTTGATGCTGATTAGTCGGTTTAAAATTCGTTAGACAACGATTTAGATTGGTTGAAATATATATCGCGTACAACGTATAGGATAATTATTATCGGACGATACGTAGTGTATATTTTGTTGGAAATCGTATGATTGGAATTATCGTACATGAATATGAATTGATGAAAGCGAGATGAGTAATCTCTCAGAGGGGGAATTATACTTTTGTAGAGCTACCAAGGATGTTAGCTGCTATAGAAGCCAATAATCTAAACCAATAGGCCAATAATAAAAACAATCTAAACTCCCGCCATTTTTTCTTTCAATAATGATTAGTTAGATATTTTATATATGTGATTTTTTGTAAATATGGAGTTTATAAAAGAAAATTAAAGCAGGAAATGTGATTTTAAATATACTAACAAATAATTTAAGTCCTAAAAGAATAAAGCGCATCCGACAGTGAATAAATAAAAATCGAACAATTTGCAAAAATGCGGACCTATTTCATTAATTTCATTGAATGAATTTAATATATATTTTCAAAGCTATGTTGGGTATTATTAGTACTAACAAAAATGTAATTCATACATGTAATTCATACATATACGAGTCTTATGAAAATAAATCTGCAGCCTTTCGAGCAATCCGATTCCGAACTCGGAAGAGGAATGACGTTTACATAATTTAGGTGCAAAAATGAATTTGCGAATATATAGGTAAAGTTGAAATGCAGATTTACAAACCGGTTAAGAAGTTAAGATTCACTCGAAGTTATGTAGTTCAAGAAAGAAAGAAAAGGGTGGAACTCACAGGTGAAGGATAAGTTAAGAAAGTGATAATATATATAGAGATTTTTTCACGAATGTTAATTCCTTAAGGTCATATTTTAGAGTAGTATTTATCAATTCTATTTTTAAACATTGTTACTGTAATGTTTTCCATAGCATTCTTAGGCAATAATTCCATATTTACGTCTTTTTCTGAGAAAGGTTTTTCTGCTATTTTAACTGTTATTTCTATTTGGCACTCATTTATCTAGTTTAAATATTGAATTAGAGTTTAAAGCAGTGAACAGGTTTAGTATTTTAACTACCACAATAAATTGACCGCGCAGATACCTCTTTTCAAGTGACAGCAAATGGATATTTATAAGTCTGTCTTTGTAAGATCTATTTGTAAGTTAATGAATTAATTCCCTTTATTGACCCTAGACATGATCTAATATTGCAATGACCTTTCGCATATATGGTGAACAGAACTTTGCCTCCAAAAAATATCTAGTGATAAAGTCTAGAACCCTAGTTTCCCTTTGTAAAAATGCAGTCAATTGTTTCGAAAATTTCACATCACTCAAGATTGAGACACGTAAATTCTTCTCCATGTTGACTATGTTTAAAATTTGAGCACAATTATTTTGGCTCATGAATTTTGTTCCTTAAACTGCACATGCATGTGTACATATGAGAACTTTAGTACAAGAGATTTTCAGAACTAAGTTTTCCTACATCAGTGTAGCATTATCTTTGCAATGCAGCTAAATCATGAAAATAGTGACTACTATCTTCAGATATATTATGTACTGTCGCTGGTAGTCTTCTGACAAAAAACTCAGTAGAAATGTATCTAAGAGTCTGCCAAATAAGCTTCTGCTGGAAGCTTCTATCTTACACATTATATAAGTAGTATTTTCCATATTTTTTCTGCATTATCCGAAAATTAATTACTTATTTCTTCTACTCGACCACCCAGAAAACACTAATTTCTTCGTTTAGCCACACACCTGTCACCAAAATTGGAAATAGAAACCTATTTTCGAGTTTTATGACAAACTTAAACTTATTAACTATTTGTTGTAATTATCGGTAGTCTTTCCTTAAGAGTAGTGTTGGGGACCTAATCAACACACCAGCTCTAAATAAACATCAGACGTTGTAGAATTAGGTCCTACACGTTGATAGTACTTCGTTGGAGGCGAGGACTTGCATTGGTCCGTCCTACTAATCACGGTAACCCAATAAGCCGAAAGATGTGATAATTCTAACTTATACGAAGAAGCTCGCCCCAAGGCTGTCGTTGACTGGTACAACATCGATTTTGCGTTGAACCACCCAAGAAGTGAGGTAAAAAAAACTGTTTCGCAACACGTGTCGTACACTCTTCAGGGGGGGGGGGGGGTTAGTGGATCCTTAGAAAGATGCTTGATTCCGGAATTGGTAGTAGATGTTAGGATGAAAGAGAAATTAATAAAAATAGAAGAACATAGTTGTGTATATGATATATATAGCGATAGAGATAAAAGGCCATTTTTAATGAGTAAGCTGTAAATTAGCAAAATATTTCGCTTATTCCGCCTGAAACAAAGAAGGTAAGATCTAAAGAATAGAGCAGGATTTATGTGCGTGATCCGAAAACAAAAAGTCGTAAATTTAGGACAATACAAGTTAATTGGATTTCTCCTGACTAATTTAATTATTTGTTATGAATAAGGCCTTTATTAAATAAAAAGTAATATTGCTATTTTTAGGTGAAACTAGAATTTCTAGTATCTCTTTACGGATTGGGGTTGGTGGCAAATACAACTAACCTTTAAACTGGTCAAATTTAGCCGGATTATTGTAAAATTAAAATATGTTAGTTATGGTTTGATTTTGAGCAACGTTTGGGACCATCTTTTACCCTCTGTTGGGTCCACACAGGCGTTGAATTTATAGCGGGAGACAACCTGAGAGAGAATACCAGTTCTACTTTGTGCTCTGGAGATCAGGAAGGACAGCTGCTCATCCAGGTTTCAGGTGTACCATGGGCCTATCCGACCTATACAATAATAAAGAATCTTACAAAAGAAAAGTAAGAAAAATAAATAGTCAAATAAATATCTTAACTACTAAATAAAATTAAAATATAAGGATCAGAAAAATAAAAACACTACCCTTGTAAATATACTGATACAAGGCGAGGCTCAATTCTAAATAAGAAGAGAAAAGCAAAATTTAAATATAAAATAGATGTACGCAAGATCACATAACTTTAGGCCGTCATTCAACTCAATCAACGAAATGAAACAGAATTTGTTCACGAAACGCACCAATTCACAATTAGAAACGGTTGATTAAACGACACAAAGTTGAATAAACGATGCGAGCAAAATTAACTCTGACCAATCACGCAGAATAAAAACTCTTTTACATAAAACAGTTAATGTGTCTAATAAATCTTAAATAGAGGTAAAATATCAAGCTTCTAAATACCTATCACAAAACAAAATTGAACTTGGCAGAAAGATTTGGAATATAAGCATTTAATAAGCCTGTAGGTAAGGTGAAATGGGGAATACTGATAGTGTGTGTGGCTGTTGCGGACCTCATCCAGCCATGCAGATTAATCCGCACCACTTTACAAACTGGGTGACCATGTGAAATGTGAGAGGCAGATGTAATGTATAAAAGAGTATAGTGATAGTCAATAGATTTAAATCAGGAATATTACAATTTCAATTGTAATAAATTAAAAATTACATATTTGAATAAATTAGAAAAAATATCCATTCAGTTTAATGCATAAATATGCTGCCATAAAGCCTAAAAGTGCTTTCTAACTCCTATCCACCTGAAATAGAGATTAATAGGAAACCTTCGCATCTCCAAATTTCTTCTGCATTGCTTGCCCTTTTTAGCTTACGTGCAAAGAATTTAATATATAAAACCTGAAGAACATACCAGTATTGAGTTACTTCTGCTTGATGATCACCACGATCAGAAATGAGAAGCCATCTTCGGTTTAGTTAACATATCCATAGCAAACACTTAATTCATATTCAATCAACTCGTTGCTGGTTGGGAAAAACCACTTTGCAATCCTCTTCAGCGAATTTGTTATATTTAGAAGCAAAGTAAAGATCTAGTGACATTAAGTGTTGTTTTGAACCATGGATCGGTTTTACACTCTCACCATTTGGCAGGTCTCTTAACTCGTCACTAACTGTGTAAAAAAACGTTAAATGTTCATTGGTTTTATCTTAACTGCACAAAAACTTTTACATCTATTAATCTATATTAAAAAAAATAAGAATAGATGTTAAAATTAATTTACAGTATTTTTCCATAACATAATTCAGCCATTCACCTCCTATTCCGGATTCACTCAGTCTTCAAAAGGAAATTGGCCTACATGTTGCTCCACACTTGTTGACAATATCATTAAATTTTGCTTACCTAAGCATCATATTAAATTGAGCAAATTTTTAAGGAATCAATAATTGATTAGTGGCAAGTGGGATTAAGTCAGAGGTGGCAGTTTGTTTTACTGTTATTGTGCGATAACCCTTATATTCAGTTATGTATTTTGGTATGCCATTTGATACATAGAAGATGTATTCGATTCCTTTACAGTTTTAAGTTTTTGCCTTGACTAAAATTCTTCCCTAATTCGTCTCTTGGCTAAAATTCATATTCTAAGATTTGAAATATCTCTCCAACTAGCCAAAAGCTTCTCGTTTGAGAATCACTATTGCACTAAATAGAGAGGTTAACTAAGTGGTTGAAAAAGGTGAAAACCACTTCCCCTCAAACTCTGTCGAACATCTGCCCCTGTGATTTAAGTATTAGTTCTCAATATACAAACCTATACTTGAATCTCAGGTCGTTGAGGTAATCGCCCTATCTTGATGCCCTTTTTTGGCAAATATACCTCTTTGAAATTCATTGAACACCGGATTTGAAAAGGTTTGGTGAAATAGTAGCTCACTACCCTGCCAACACCACTCTTTCTGTAGTTGGAATATTTGTAAGTCTCTGTCCAATTTTATTTAGGATTCAATATTAGGTTTGACGGTTTTGAATTCCAGATCTTAAGGACGAGTCTATTTACCACACACATTTTCTTATTCTCAAACCTATTCCCTTACCACTCACAACAGGGATTTCACTCGCAGGAGGATCTGTCTCTATTGGCTAAGTTGTGCTGGATCTGAACACTTTCTTTGCCTTTCCAATCACCACAAATAATCTGTTCTTTAAACTACGATCACTTTATATCTTATACACATTTTACTATCACCTAACAGCACCAATTTCCTTATTCATAAGAAAATTGGTGGTTTCGAATAGATGCGCACATTGGCTTTCCTCTTATATTTTTAGGATAATACTTTATTTTTGAGTTTGGATGGAATAATAATAATAATCATCATCACCCCCTAAGTCATACAGCACTGGGTCTCAAAGCGACCATCTAGTGATAAAAACTAGGCGCAAGATCTTGGTATTGTCGTCATTGTGAAAGTCGTTGTTTAGGGTGTTTACGATAATGGTGAAAGTCATTATCGTTATTCCATCTTCGCTTTTAGTAAATGTAAAACATTATTTTCGACACAAATAAAATGTTAAAATGTACAGAGATGATAAATATTGTGAATTAATTTTTGAGAATACTTAAATAACAGTTGGTTTCCAGCATAGACTATGCACACACGCTTTTAGTCGCTTTGTGACTCTTGAGTTTGTCAAATATATCAGACGATGACGTGATTTACAAAGTAGTGTAGTATAATCATTACACATTTAGCATATCTCACTTTTGCCGAAAGTAGAAATTTTCATTCGTGGCGATTATGGTGCTAGAGAGGAAGAGAAAGGGATTGGGGAATTTCTTGTTATCGATAGTTTCATGGTAAAGATATAAACGTAAATGGCTTCTTACGATTTAAAATATTTAGAAACACTTACCATAAAATGGCTAAACTGGGATATTTGTAAATTTAGACCTTCAGTCAAAATTCTCTGCACGGATATTTTATAGTTGTATTATTTATATATCATCATTAAAACAAAACTAGTACACTTGCGGTAGGTTGTATGATTACCAATTTATTATATCTCTCAAAATTACCCCAAATTTCCGTTTTCCACTCAGGTATGAGTGGGCGCCCCCCAGTAGTTTCATTTTTTTTTGCCCAATCAATTAAATGTGGGAGGGAACATTTGTTTTCTGATTAGTTGACTGACTGGAAGTCACTCTTACAAGTTACAAAAATAGGTTACATAAAATGAAAGTGTAGTAAATGAAAGCTGAATATGCTAATATTTAATATTGTTTTAATTAGAATTTAGTTAGAATTAATTGGTATTTTTTACCAGAAATTTTGACAAGTATATTTTTCCATAAAGTTTAGGTTAATAATAATAATAAACCTCTTTGCAAGGCACTCTTCAATCCTAAAGGTATTAACTAGTGAGATAGAAAGGGTATTTTATTACAAAAAAATAAGAGTTGACTGCTGTTACAAAAGAGAGAATTTTCACTCTTTGAAAAAGAATGAAAGAATGTTTCATTCTCCTCCAAGAATTTTCCAAGAATGGCCCAAAGAGGCTTAAATGCCAGGTAGTGTTACCATAGCTAACACACAAAAGGGGATTTGGAAGGATTCTCTTTCCGATTTTGATGGGGTGAAACATTGTGCTGAAATGATCATTGGCTCTATATTGGATTTATTCTCCTCAATTTCCCTTTTCTTGTTGGACTTTGCATCTTTAATTAGCTTTTCGTAGCTCTTGTCTCCTTTCCTGTGTGTTTTGACTCTTAGTCTGTTTCGAAGTTATTCTCAGCCAAATTTTGCTCTTGTTGTCCTTTTCCTGCTTTATCTTCCACGACCTTTTCAATTTTATCCTTTGTTATTAATGTGGTATTCCAAAGAGTTTTGAGAATTTTGGGTCTTTAGGTGTTTTCTGGGGTAGGAAGTTTGTGTTCCTTCAGAATAGCATGAATCACCTTCTCGTATTAGTATGGGTATGTTTGCCAAGTTTGCTTGAACCACACAGGAGGCGAAGTTATAATTCTTCTGATGAATTGATAAGGGGAATGGGTGACGTTACGATGCAATAAAAGGTCTGTATATGTTAATACTTACGATGAATATTTATCGTGGTGGGTGTGTCTAAGAAATGTTATGTTTTTGACCTTTTGGCGCATTTTAAAGGGAGTGTTTATGTTTTGAATTCGGTAGGCTTTGCAAGGGGAATCTTTCCATTTTGAACAATGGGTGAACGACGGTTGATGTATGAATTTATTACGCTTTTTTGTAAGGTTCGGGACATTCGCTTTTTGCATTCATGCAGAGACTTGGATTTATGTTTTTTACGTAAACACAGGTAGTTCTTTTATTAATATGTTTAGTGGTAAGAGTATCTAGAAATGGGAGTTGGTTATTTTTGCTATTTTCGATTGTATATTTATGAGAAAAGCAGTTTTTGAATGTTTGTTGTACTTTCTGCATTTCTTCCTTTTTTTCTTATTTATGTATATGTCGTCTATATATCTGCAATAAATATGTGGTTTTAGTAACCTCGAAAAACTTGTTCTTCCATTGTTTCCATGTAAAAGTTTGCAAACAGTACTCCATGGGGAGAACCCATTAAATAGCCCTCGTTTTAAATGTACGTTCACCCATTATATTATCTAACAGCAACAGTCGAAGCATTTATTACGCTACTCTTTAATTTTGGTTGTTCACTCAATCTTTTATCTAATCTTATACTTGTTTCTAAATTCAAGTGACGTTACTATTTAAATGAACCTTTAATAAGGAACTTTTCTAAAGTCCAGGTAAACAATATCCACTGCTAGTTATCATATATAGTAAATGTATTATGCTAAATCTCTAAGAGATTCCTCAATACGATATTTCCAAAAGCCATGCTGCAATTTCTTTATCAGTATACTCGTATATCATTTAACATGGTATATATACTATTGAATAACCAATGATTGACTCAAGCAGGTCTGATAGTAACTAATTAAGAATAGATGCAATTCTGACATCTACTAAACGTCTACTGTTCACTTACTATCGAATAGGATCTTTGCCATCAAACACTATTTTAAAGCTTATAATATTCAAATATCTCTAAACGGCATTGAAAAGCCTCGGCCAATCAGCAGCCATCACCAATATCTTGCGCCATTTTCCTTTCATTTAGATGAAAAACCATGTTAAATACTCTGCCAGCTGCTAGTTACTTACAATCAAATGATATCTTAATCCTTCTACTAATTAGTTATCCTGGAATGCCATTTTAATCGTCCACTATTCAGTTACCGTCAGACTGCAATTCCAAGATTCTGTCTTATACTTACATTACACTCAAATGAAGTCAGGCGACATCTTAGCGCATCATCCTTTCAGTTACTCAAAACGGCAGATTCCTATTCTAAATCAGTGGTTCGCAACCTTTTTTAGTTTATGGCCCCCCTTGGGATCTTTAATATTTCTGTGGCCTCCTCGTATTATTAGCAAAAAAATAGTACTTCAATATTATAATACCTTCCATAAAAATATCAGTGTCCATTAATTGTACATATATTCTCCTTTATTCTATTTTACTAACAGAAAAAGAAATTTTGTGGGTTCAATAAAAGAACCATTTATGATCATACGTTATTTATCTGATATAAAAGCAAAACGAAAAACTTCCGAGAACACCGAGAAAATAAGTAACCTTTAAAAAATGATAATCTTTTAACTTCAAAAATAGAATCTTTTAACAAAATAAAAACAAATATATCATATTAGCTTTCTTTGCCTGTTTTTTTTCAGTGAGATCCTTGTGATTAATGTAGTTGCGCAAGTTTTTCTATGTCAGGGTCCATGGTTCTTAGAGACAGAACAAGATCACCTCTAGTTACAATTGCTAAGCGGTTGCGAGCTTTAGATAATAAGTGAGAAACTCGGCTAAAACCTGACTCAACTAGGTAAGACGTTGGAAAGGTAATGAAATATGTTTTACTTCCTGCCAAAGCAATGGAAATTTGATTGCAATTTCACTAGTTTTCCATAAGTTATTGAGGCCATGTTTAAATATAGCTTGAGCAGTTTTTTTAATTTGCAACTTAATGGGGCTTTCTTGCAGTATGATGGCAACATCAGTGGTATTTGTCTCAAATGGATCTAACACCCAACTTGGAATGTTCCTTTCCAAGAGATCTGTGAACCTAATTTCCATAATATTGTGCAATTTCTTCAAGTGAACAATGTACACTAAAATATGATCCTCACGCAGCTCCTCTTCAATAGTCGCGAGGGCTGGAAAATATAACAATTTCTTACTCCCAACATTCATCCAAAACAGATTAAGGTTTCCAAGGAAAGAGCTGATTGCCTCTTTGGAAGTTAAAAGATTTGTATTTTTACATTTTAGCTGTTTGTTTAGCATGTTTAGCTTGTCAAATATATCTGAAAGGTAGAATATGTCACAGTTGGCAGCTATGATTTCTTCTCCAAGTGCCTTACCATTCAAAAATGGTACAGCACTCTCCCAGAGTTCAACAAAGCGATGCAGGCAGTTACCCTTAGGAAGCCATCTCGCCTCTGTATGTAAAAGTAAACATTTAAGCTCTTTTTCATTATTTGCACAGAATTTTCGGAAAAGATGGTCTCAAAATAGATTTGACTGGATAAGGTTAGTAGCCTGATTACACTATCAAGAGCATTTGCAATCAAATGTTGAAAATGAACCAGGCAGTGTATGCAAAAAACATTAAGCACAGATTGTTTTAGATATGCAATGATGCCCCTGTATTTTCCTACCATAGCAGCGGCACTATCAGTTGCGCAAGCCATAATGTTACTCATTATAATATTTCTTTTGACTAAATTGGCCAATACTTCTAGGAAAATTGTTTCCCCTTTAGTATCTGTCACAAGACTGCAAGCAAAAAGCATTTACTCTCTGAGTTCACAATTATCATCCCAAAACGTAACATACGCCATAAGAAGGGCATGATTAACACACAGATGATTCATCAATTGTTAACCCCAAATTCTTTACTTGTAAAATGGCAACTAGATGATTTTCTAAATCCCTTGCCATTTCATAAATGCGTCTTGATACTGAATTGTTGCTTAAGGGGATTACTTCTGTAATCGGTTTGGAATTCTGTGGCATAACAGTAGAAATTACCACAGATATTGTGAGCAAAATTAAATCTTCACTAATAGTATGGTGTTTTCCAGTTTTTGCTATTAGCTTCGAAATCTCGGAAGATGCAATTAAACCTTTTTCTAAATTAGCTTTTCCTTGGCTAAGCATAGAATCAATGGTGTTCCTTCCTTGGAAAGCATCATGAAGCTTCTTAAAATAATCTTAGAGTTTGTCTTTCTTATCCTCGTGCTTATCCTCTAGATGTATTGGAAGCTTACTTGGGCGCATGCTTTCATTAGATAGTTCTGTCATACATATAAGACACATTGTCTTTATTATATTGTTTGAAGAATGTATAAAACCGTATGCTAAAAACTCGCTTGAGTATTGTCGACATTTCTGCTTCACCTTATCAGCCATGGGTAATCTGTGGAATACAAATATATATATATATATATATATATATATATATATATATATATATATATATATATATATATATATATATATATAATATATATTTATATATATAGTATATATTGAGTTGAAAATCAAACGAAATTTTCATAATTTCCTTGAATACCTAAAACTTTAATAATTATTGAGAAGATGAAAACGCAAATGTTTGAACATTTGTATGTAATTTATATTAAACTAAATTGTATATACGAATATATATTTTTAAGAATATATAAAATATCATGTTATTTATTTACTAGGTAAACAGTCAAAAACGGTTAACCACTAAATAATAATTTTAACCCTATTTGATGCCACTCAATTTTAGATCGCAAAGTTGCAGCTAATAACTTTTAGAGTTCATGAATGCTGGTATTCACATTTGGCATTATGCTTATGACACCATTTACGCACATATTACCACCAGAAAATGTAATATTTATTAAAACAATAAACATTTCGTATAAGCAACGCCGCGCACCTGCATTGCACGCGCGCGATGATGTTTTCGTTAGTAATTAATTTAGAGAAATTATGTAATCGTTAGAGATGTTATATCTACTTGAAATACGACACAGTAAAGAATGCAAGTAAAAATATCTTTATTGTTAGCATATACTTTATAAATATTATGTTTAGAGTCACCATATAATATTAGTTATTTTAGGATGATTAAAAATATACTCACCAAAATAAAAAATAAAAAAAAATACTGCACACAAACAAGATTATCACGGAGCGGAAATGATGGTATAAGTTGGAACATGGATACTAACTGACTGAGTAAGCAACTGCAACGAGTATTGGTGCTCTGGGTATGGAACATAGATACGACGCTGCGAAACATATATCCAATAAATCATTACAACGTTGTTGTATATCGAAAAAAAAAGAAACTCATTTTTTTGTGATTAGTAACCCGTAAATAGTTGCTTGTCATGAGATTGACAGATTATGAAGAACTACTGTACATAATGTCAAATATGTCATATTGTCAAAAGGCAGATCATTTTCGAATTACTATAATAATTTTATAAGAAAATGAAGCTCTGTGGCCACCTTTATTGGACCTGAGGCTCCCTCACTCCCCCCAAATTTCTGTGGCCCACCAGAAATTTGCCATGGCTCCTTTGGGTCCATATGGCCCTAGGTTGGGAATCGCTATTTTAAATTATAATCGTAATTAATAATAAACTTTATCTTATATATTTCCCTAAGATTTATGCGATGCAATATGTGTGTTTCGATTTATACGCGTCTTCACAATCTTTGATTTATTCAGGCGGCTTCTATTTGCCCTCAACTCTTACACCAGCGAGGTGCTGCCGGCCGGTGAGGTGGAAACTACCGAGCGGGTGTGCCGAAGGTAGCGGTCTAATCCTGGAATTAGATTTATGGTATAGAAATTATATGAGTAAAGGACCTCGGAAGACCCCTGTGGTGGCAGAAATGGTTTTAGAATTGCGGACCAGTAAAGACTCTAGGATCGACGTAAGGAGAGTCCACAAAAGTAAAGGAAGAAAGGAGACATGGTCCGAGAGGGAGTGGGGCGGCCAGGAGAATTTTACAATTAGCGCCTTTATTTGTTTACTTAGACTATGTATGTACATATGTACCTTTTACGCATTTTTACCCTTCCCCTCGTATTTACTATATTCTTCTTCCTTTAGCTTTCATTTGCTTATAACGTTCATCCTCTTCCTCCTCTATGAGCTTAACTCGAGTGGATTTTAGGGTTCATGATATTTCGAAATTATGTTAATTAATTTTATTTTTTACTTATTTTCAAGATATTTATTGCAATAATGCTCACGTTAGTTTTCGCTTTATGTTTTATCAGCATCAAAATAATCCGTAGCTTATGAAGAAGAAATTATATTAGGATTAAGAAATCTACCAACTGTTTTTCAGCGGGAATTTAAGGGCGTTTTCAGCAAACAAATAAAACCTTCAGGATTAAGAAAAGATGGAATAATATCACTAAATAAAAATAATTTCAAATATTTTTTAGAGAAGAAGCATAGAAAAGCAAATTGGTTTTAGGCTAAAAATTGCTGATGTAAGAATGCTAATATTTCTTCAACCTCGGCCTAAAATATTATTACGATACTTTAAACTCTCCGCGAAATGACGTCCCTCAAACTACATCTGTAAAGCTCCCAGTTTACAAGGAAAGTGAACATTTGGGGTCTTACTTAATGCATTCGAGAAAATATTCGAAGTTAACAACTAGTATTTCGAAGCAAACGGCATCGTAAAACTCCTCTGTTGCTAAGTTCCCAGCTCTGAGATATTTTAAATATCCCTCCCGTCGGAGGCGACAATCGAATATTCGACGTTGTAATCGGAACTGCTAGCTGCGTATAATATGACCCCAGGATTTTACCGCGCTAAATTTAGCCACGGCCGTATGCAACCCCATCAAACTTTTCGTCAGTTTAGGTATACGCTTTAGGTGAACTTCAATTGCTGGCTCGATTCAACTAAATTCCTCCACGATTACGAAGCTCTAGTCGACTTCGTCCTGAAGGACTGGCTTTTAGCTTCGCTCTCTTCCAAAATTAGATGGTTTGTGAAGGACCAGAAGTGTTCCACATTCAAAAGGTGCATCGAAGAAACCGATGTATTTGCAGCGAGCCATAAATGTTACCCTAAGAAAGGAAGAAAGACTGAACCGTCGTCCCTTAAGGCAAAAAGTGTCAATCCAAAATTCCCTTCCCGTGAACCAAGTAAGTTTGTGAAAGTAACTGGCCCCTCGAAGCCAAGAAACTTATTTTCTTTTGAGCCTCGGGGCATCAAAACTTTCTCATCAAATACCCCTGCGTCATCTTTTCCCAGGAGGCTTATTGTGTGCTTCTCGTGCGATATTCAAGGTCACGTGAGAACTAACTGCTCTCAAAACTCTCAATTTCGCAGCACCTCTCTCAACCAAGTGCACGAATTTAGTGCTACCCCCACGCCATCATCGCCTCTACTGCCGCTGGCCACCATGTTAATTATTGTTTGAAAAAACTCCACTGGAGGCTTAAAGTTTGAGACCGGAGCAGTAAACCGTTAAGTATATAATTGGTTTTCTTTTGAGTGTTTCAAAAATTCTATTTTAGAACCTCCAATTCCGAGTATTAAAGCAGCGTTCCTATGAAACATTGTCTCATCATTTCTGGACTGATATTTGAAGCATGATAGTTCCGAAACTAACCTCGTCCATTTAATAAATACTATCCTTAAAAGAAGCGTCATTTCTTCTTAGTAATAGTAGAGTTCCACCTTAATTTTTATTTTTCTTAATCCTGCAAACGAGGGAATGAAGTTACTGGTAATGCTCCTGGTACAACTGATACCTGGTAAAGTAGCATGCCCTACTGAACTCAGTTCTCCATGAAAAACTAGTAGTCAATTTCTGGTAGTATTTAGCCGCTCTTTCAAATCTTCCATTGTATTTGTTATGCCTGTATAGACCAAACAAAGGGTGGAAGAAAGCGTTTAACTTTCTTAAACTTTGGCAAAAATCGATTAAAAGGTGAAAAGTAAATTTCTTTTAAGGAATGAAGTTTGTATCTCAAATTATCCATACTCTTTCCTTCTACCGAATCATGGTAAAGTAATAATAAGAATTAGTCGTTAAATTATTTTTACGGTATAGCGAACTAATAATAATAATTTTCTTTTGCTTTATCTTCCTCTTCGCATATAAGCGTACACAAGGGTCTTTATCCTTTGCCATTTGAAACTTTGCCTCTTTTGCTCCTGTTTTATTATTTTTCACGGGTAATAAAAGGCGCTACTTTGAGCCATAAAGAGAAGAAAAGGCGGATAAAATAACTCAAATGTAATGTTTCCAAAAGCCATTTTAAAGTACAGATTCATTCTGGAAAAGAGCTATCTCAGGTACCTTGCAGATGTAGGGAATTTGAGTGTGTGCGTTTCTGTGTTTAAGAGAGAAATACTGATTTGTGTATCTGAAAATTATGATGAATAGGGGCATACCAAAGGGGTAGCAATGTCAGAGAGAAATCTCCACGCAAACCCCATTGACTTTGCACTTTCCTTTCTTCTCTTCTCCCCACAAGGGGGAATTGGGTGTAGCATGAGCGACTATGCTGCAGCTTAACATTTAGTGACTTGCGTGCCCTCCCGTCTACATCATCTCGAAGTGGATATATAGCTATATACATTCCACATCTGATAACTTCATTTTCACCTCTTTTTTACTGACCTCTCCTTATAAACTTTCATTCTCGTTGGTTTTTAAGCCATTAACCACTCTCGGTCTTTCCATTTAGCAGAAAGTATGAAGTTAAGGGAAGAACAAAAGCCGCACCTACACAGAACATGTTTTCCTGATCGCTAGTTGCATTGACCCACTGCCTCTTGTTTGTTCCATTGAATAAAGATAGCTGTGAATGACACTGGATACATAAAATACCAGAAAAATAAAAGATGATAAATGACACCATTCAAAGAATCAGAAAAAACATAAACGTATCACCATAGTATAATCTAAATCCATTAGGGTGCATTGATCATCCATCAACAAATAAGTTTTAAATATTAGGTTTATAGAACAAGATTCAAACAATGCAAATAAAATAAAAGATAAAGCTCTTCGCATATGCTCTTCGCCCAAGTACCAGAACTATTTTGAACATCCCCAGGCAATGCATTCAAGAATAAATGACTCTCATACTAAAATAATATTTCCTCAAATCCATCCTGCAACTAGATTTTTTAATTTTCAAATAATTACTGACCTCTTGTAATTTAATCAGTTTCCAGGTCTAAAAACTTCCTATTTTTAATTTATCAATACAATTAAACATTTTATAAAGCAAGAGCTTTTCAACCCTTAATTTTCTCCCTTTAAATGAAAATGTGCTAAGTGCCTTCAAACTATCCATATAAACAAGGAAGGAATCATTTTGTTGCTTTTCTTTGTATTACCTCCAGAGTGTTGATATAATTCCTGCCTGTGCTGAGGGGACCATATTTGAATACAATATACCAGATTGTGTTTAACTTACAAATTATATAGCTTGAAAATAAATTCAGTACTTTTATAACTAAAGTTTCTTTTGATAATAACCAATACACTATTCTTCTTATTTCTAGCCTCAAAACACTGCTTAGAGAACCTGATTAGCCCCGATTTATATATTAATACTCCTAAATTCTTCGGATTATCAGAGGAGACGAATCTGCATTACTTTAGTATATTCCCCAATATGTCTGCCCATGTCAACAACTGTGCATTTTTAAAGATTGAATCTCATTTGCCATTTTTGTTTCCATGCAACTAGTCTATTTAAATCTCTTTGAATATTGAAATTAATATATAGTTACCCGTACGGCTGCTATCTTTGTTTCATCAGCAAACATTGACATTTTGCTTTTAACACCTACCTTAAGGTCCTCAATATAAACCGTGGATGATAATGGCTCCAAAACAGATCCCTGAAATAGTATACTTAAAATATCCATCCATTGAGATTTCTCTATATTTAGGTGTTCCCTCTGCTTTTTGTTTTTAGACCACTTTGCCACCAATTTAAAACATGACCATAAACAATAAATTTTCAAAAAATGCCAAACTATCTTATGGGGAACCTTATTAAAAGCGTTACTAAAATCAAAATTAACTACAGGTCTCATTTCATTCATCCAGTTGTCCTGTGAGATAATTTAGAAATCAGTAATTATTTTTCGTGCAATTTTGTAAACAAACAAATTAAAACATGTTGGCTATTACATATCTGCACAAAGTTAACTTGTTAAATAAATCTATTCCAGCGATTTAGAAATTCACCATTATTACCTCCAGGTGCAAAGATATAATTTTTAGTTAACAAACTTAGTAAGAAAAAATACCTACCCGGATAAAACGGATCTGGCTCAAAACTATTCGTTTAATGCTAGGCTATGGCTCTAGTGCTCCACCAAACTTTGTAGAAATCGATGGACTAGTTTTTGAGTAAGTTTGAACATGAACGAGCTCCGTCTATCACATAATTTATAACACTAACCTTACTTTTCAAGTATTTTTTTAAAATTCATCTGGTTGAATTTAAAAATTTTAATAAGGTGTGCGCCGAACAGGGTCTGCGCCAAATAGTGACTGCGCCGAAAATGGTCCGCACCGAATAGTGCTGCACCGGAAAGGGTCTGTGCTGAAACGCTGGCCCTGAATAGGATTGCGCGGAAATGTCCTACAGCCTCCTGTTTCCTTTGAGCGAGGTAGCTTCCCAAAGAGTAGTTTCACATTCCTACCCCTGTATCTTCCTCCTTTTCTTTTCTGTTAACCTACCACATCTTTCACACTTTCACTATCTGACAGCATACCACTTAGTAAATGGAACCATGAAGCGAATGTTTCATAGCAGATCACATCGACACCCACTTTTTGTGTCGAAATTTGGATGCATGGTAGGAGCTCACCAATGTGAAGAAATCAGACAAGAATTAATTGAGCGAGAAAGATGGTTTAAAGTACAGAAAGAGGTAAAATTCAGAGCTCATACTCATATATTTGAAGTCGTATGTGAGAACACGAGAATGATATAAAAAACACAAGTAAATGGACTATTGGTATTCAGCATGCTCATTTTCCCCGCGAATCCACAGAGAGATGTGTGTCAACATACAGATGTCCTTCACTTGCTACTCAATCGAAAACCAGACCTCGACGAACTGCCCTACAAAAGTGATATTTTTTGTTGGATTGGGCCACCGAATGGACCATGTTTCGAAATTGCACGAACAGAGTAAAGAAGTTCATAGACTGTGGGGGAAACCACCAGGCAATGGCTATGCTCTGACCCGAATTTTTAAGAGGAAAGAGAGAGAAAAACTAGATAAGAAGACTACTAGCTTAAGCCCCTCGGTCGCACATGCAACGAGGAAAGAATTGCTAAGAAAAACAACGCTACCAAAATTAATGGGAGCCATGTATGCCAAAATATATACATGCTCAATACATGCACATATACATAATACACTAAAACAAGGAAGCTATGCAAACACGCTAAACTCATTTCTGAAAGTAGATTAGGTAGAACCAATAAACATTCAGCATCAGGTCGATTCAGCGGCAATTCTTAGCATGCATGCGCCAGAAGAAACCAAAAATTAATATTCACAGGAAGACACACAGCCGATGGAAATGGATCCGAGAAACTCAGAGGAGAGTTATGAATGCTCAGAATAAAAGCCCTTGAGAGTCACAAGACAAATGTGTAGGAGAAAAATATCCAAGTCAGGAAGGAGCCCAATCTCAAAGGCGAAGTCAATCAGCCGCACTTTCTCATCCACGAACAAAAACAGAGAAGGAACAAGGGCGCACGAAAGTTAGAAACATGGATACGATATCTATACTTTTTTACGAGGAGAAAAACGATCGACAAGGAATAAAGAAATACTCATATCACCATGGATGATATAAACCTGAGCATCTTCAAACTAAATACTAATGAAAGGAGAGATTTTCTTTCTTTTTTTTTTAATTTTATGGAGCCCATCTGGCAACTAAAAGGAGAGAGATCAAGCAGATCTATGGAAACATTTTCTGAAGAATTGATTCGGATATCCTTTGTATCTCGGACCACTGCTTTACCTTAACAACAATGAAATAAAGATTTTGAACTAAATCTTTATATCAGTTAACCCTACCTGGGAGCAATATGAGGGATCCGCGATCCTAATTAAGATGGGCATTTACTACATGACTTGTAAAGAACTAGACGATTCATATAGCGCTGTAGAAATAAAATATAGATATCAACCGTCACAATAGCTCCTGATATTAACCTCCAAGGAAAAATCTTTTTTCCAATTAACACCTATAAACATCTTTAATAATAGAACCCCGAATAAATTTATATTAATGATAAGTGTGAAGCAAACGGAACATAAATGAAAACCCAGCCGGAAAGCTCTTGAAAGCAATGTTCACAAGAGGCATCCGCCATTGACTAGAACCTGATGAGCCAACTTTCGCCACAGAAACTACTGCCCCAAAACCGGACTTCTGCCTAGGCAATAATTATCTCCCTTACAACTACTACATGCAGAAGGAAGCCATACCGTGCACATAGCTGACAAAGCCTAACCTAACAATCAAACAAAGTCTAATACAGAGCCACACGAAGGTTACAAAAAGCCTAGTACAGAGCCTACTGAGAGAAATACAGAAAACAGCTAAGTACTTATATACCATAACTTGTAGAATGAGCAACATTAAAAGAAATGGATGCAAAAAAAAGCTCGATGCAAGACGATTTAGATCTTTAACTGGAAGCCTGCATTGATTCAAACGGACAGAAAATTAGGTGAAATATCGGAACAAATTAAGAGGAACGGCACACTGTGGGAGTTACAAGATCGAAATGAGAAAAATATAAGGAGAACTGAGTACGAAAATAACGAAAAACAAGGTGAACATTAGGACGAAACAAAACGATAGATTGACAATGACGCAGCTGGAAAGAAATTTAGGAGAAAAAAAGAATCAATTTAGAGGCAAACCAGGAAATAAAAAATAAATTAAAAGACAAGAAGTAAACAATAAAGAAGACGATGATAAGACTATGATGTTATTTAGTGAACATTGGAAGAGGATGTTCCATATAAGCGGAAAGGAAAATAATGAATACGATATCGATTTTGAACGTAATATCAGACAAGGTGAATACACAAATACCGCTCTAGCAGTAGAATAAAACAGGATTCACCAAGATGAATTAAGAGGAAGCCCCCGACAACATACAAATGGAATAGCAATTTCACTGAGTGCCTGTCATCATATGGGATAGTTACCAGATGAAATAAAGTTCGAGAAAATTATCTTTATATCCAAACCAGGAAAATCACCCCTTCAAGTTATGAGCTACAGGCCTATATCTCTACTTGACTTCGTCCATAAGGTATTTGAAAAAATAATCGACCAACGGCTGAGTGAGCTAATAGAGGCAAATAATCTAAACAAGTACCAATTTCGATTTAGAAAGAGAAGACCAAAGAGATGGCCCTCAAAGTCATCACTGAGATAATCTGCAGAGATATATCAAAGGCATTCTAAAAGGTTTAGACAAGGTGATTTCAATATATATTTCTACGACTAAAAATAAATAAGAAGCTTTCAAAACTATTCTACTACTATGTCATGGGAAGCTACCTAATCATCGAGATCTGAAGTCCTCAAAGAAAAAATAGCAAACTTTAAGCTCACCTTGCGCAGGGAGGGTGTTCGAGTACAACGTCATGCTCAGTGTATACTTCATACATCCCACTACTGCTCTCTGAATTTAATGATCATGTTACGCAAATTGACGTATGCCCTTACAAGAATAGTAATATGTAATCAAGATTTACGACAGAAGAGATAAGGATGATTAACGAATATCAAAGAAAATAGGAACTCATTACGAACCGAAACAATTTTAAGATCATTCTGCTGTTCAGAAAAAAAACTAGGAAATATCTACGTTGAAGAATAAAGATACAGCTAAACTAAAGAGACAAAATTTCTAGGATTAAATATTATCAAAACAAGATACAATAAGCGCGAATGAAAATATTCAACAGAGGAAAAGAAGGATTGAGACTACTCTACAGGCACAGATCACTCATCCGGATAAACAAATAAGAAAATACACCAAACTATCATTCAGTGAGTGATGGTGTGCACATGTATCGCTATGCACACTATATCGAATTCAAACATTATCAAACACCAAACAATTCAAAACCATCTAACATTACTTATCACAAACACAAAAAGAGGAGAAATGAGAAGACAACCCGACATTCACAGAGACCCTTAAATGAAACCTATGAACAAAATAATTGACCCACGAGCAAAAAAATTAATAGAAAACCCTCGAAGAAAATAGGAGATGAAATCACAGCAGTAAAAGCCCAGAGGCAGGATAGGAGATCACAAAGCCTCTTCCCAACCTAAACATCAAGGATCGATCAGAAAAAGTAAGAAATCTACACAAGAAAAGTTTAAGGGGGTAAAAGAATTACGTTGGGTAACATAGCCAACTTTACTATCTACTTACATTAATAAACTAGGGAAAAAAGAGTTGCAAGTAAGCTAAATCAGCAATAGAATAAAATATAACAACGGTTTGAATGCCTAAAAACAACATATATAATACAAACATAAAATAACGAAAAAGGATAGCCAGATACTCAGACAACAACTCATTCAAGTATCTATTTTCCAAATAAAATACTATAATACAAAACTGATAGAGATCAGCATAAACGCCATGCAACTTATCCTTCATTTTCAAGCCTAATACTTTTTTACACTTTTTCTTCTATTCCTTCATAACCTTACGGGGTGAAGATTTTATACCTGGGATAAGAGCAATATAGCAAATAATGAATACACACCGTGGTTCCGCATCCAAGTAAAGCTGTAGGTCAACCGACCCCTTAGGTCACCTGTCAAACCTTTTTCTATTTTCAGCTTTGCTGTCTCTACTCTGTACTCTTCCTCGTCTTCTTTTTTCCCTTACTTCCTTGCCGCGCCTTCCAAAGCCTGCTAAGAGATCTGGAGGGAACAGATCAGCATGTTTGTTCAGATTCATTTTGGTGTTTTAAACGTCGATACAAAAAGAATTTCAAAGTAACGCGGTTATTTAGATTGATTTAAAACTGTTTATACCGTGTGTAAGTTTAATATATTCTAAAACTTTCTGCACTTTTAACTTTGAAAATACAGGGCTTGAATACGATTTATATAAAACGGTTTTTAAAATTATGGCCCCATTAAAACGCAGATTCGAACGTTTCAGGGATAAATTTTGCAATTAATGTTAAAATTTTCGCAGATTAACCCAAACTTTACCTGCTTTTCTTTAATATCATACACGTTATATTTTCGTAAAATAATTTACCGTCGTTAAACCTGGACCAATAACACGTAAACCATTATCAATTGCTGGTTTCTACTTATTTTCCTACACTTTCTTTCCCAAATTCATTACTTTGATTGAGTTTTGACGATTGCTTTCCGGTCCAAGGACTGTGACGTCAACAATGACGACATTATTTGATAAATTAATGTCATAATTAGATTAATCACATTGTACAATACATTTCAGTGTCAAGAAAAAAACATAGATCTTATGCGCATTTTATTATGAAGTTGAGTGTACTGAATTCGAATTTGATAAAAGAAATTTCCCATCCCGTACATTTTCTTGGAAATTTCCATAAATGTATTTCACTCCCAAAGTTAGTTTAAATGCGTCCATTATAATTATTTTATCAATATATAATGAATATGTATGTTTCTTAGCATTATATAATGTATTTACCTACATTTTAGTATTTACCACTTGTTTGTAAGACTTTTCAGGTGTCTCACACTTCAGCTTCCAGGAAAAGTTCGCCAGCATAGGAGGGCTCCATTATTTTATACCTGTTTTCCATTGACGCTATATTTTGATGGAACCTCTCTTTATGTTCATCACTCACATCTCTTGCATTTTCTAGTAAAAAAGGACAAATGCGAATGAAGAAAGGGTATCTTTAGTGAAATAATTCATCTTGGTAGTAATTGATTATACACTCTCGCTAGGGCCCTTGGTGCTTTCCCAAAAGTCCTTTGCATACATCTTTGAATGCACGCCAGGCCGCTAGCTCAGCTTCATCCATTGTGGCCTCGAAGTCATCAGCTACAAGTTGACGAATCTAAGGGCCTACTTATTTGCCTTCTTTATTTTGGCATCATTTATTTTCGGGAAGACCGCTTTGACGTACTAGAAACGTGTTATAATCTCGCAGGGCTTTGGTAAATCGCTTCATTAGGCCTTGTTTTATGTGTAGTGGTATCAAAATGATTGATATGGATACATAATAGTTTTCTTGCCTTTCTGTTGCGACCTGCAGCGAAATAAAATAAACTCAGACTAAAAATGGATATTACTGGCTGTGATCACTTGCAGAAATAGGGGATGTACAATATATTACGTATTTTGATCTTTTTAATTAATAAATCTCTTAAGAATATATTAAAGACCAAGAAAGGAAACATATTGAATACCCACCTTTAAGATCTGTGGAGCAGAAGTAGCAATCCGTTGAATGATCCTTTGGCTCCTTCCAGACTATTTGTACGCTACATATGAAGCCAGGCCCTTTGCCTTTCACATAGGCAGAAAGAGAACTTTTACACTGGACACAACATATGTGAGGTGCCCAGCTTTTGTCCTGGTCACCTACTTTACATCCAAAGTACGGCTGATAAAGTTTCTTCACATGTTCAGTCAACTGTCTGTTGTATTGTCTTAATTTAACTGATCTAAATATATAACAAAAACTGTCTGGGAAATTTTTGCATTCTCTTGGTATTTTAGCTCGATCTCGTGTAAAGAAAAAACAATGTTGTTTGTGAAAAATAATATAAATAGTAACAGCAACAAATATTAAATAAAAAGTAAAAAAGGAAGCATTTATAACAAGTTGCAAAATTATCAAGCGTTACGTACGAGTTACCACAGATTTGTACCCATATAACTAAAATAATATTGAATAAACTTTCATAAATTTCATGGTTAGGTTGACAAATACCTTAGAAATGCACCATTTGAATTATATCATAATCCGTTCAGAACTTTTAGAGAGGTCAGATTCGGTCTAATCCTGTTTGCATTCAATCCCTACTGAACCATCAGTGTATTTAATGTAAGTAAGATGGTAATTTACGAGAAACTGAAGGGTCACAGAAAGAGGCGGATGTTATATTCGTGATATAAGCAACAAAAATAACCCTAGAAAAGTTTATTTTCATTTGCGGGTTTTTTTTTATTGTTGTACAGTTTCATCGGTTGCATGGCAAATGGTGATTGATTCAATTTCAAAAAAGGTCTGCTGACCAAAAGGTTAAGTGCTCTAACTTATTCATTCGAAAGAGAATGTAAAACAACATAAGTGTTTTAAATTTCGTTAGAATCTGCCGAATAGTTACAATGTTATTAAAAAAAAATTAAGTAAAACAGAGACCAATCGACCGACATAGTGTGATGTAGAGCTGCCCTTCACTAGACTCGAACGCTACTAAAAACTCAAATATTAAAATATATGTATATCATAATTCAAGTATATTTTGTCTTCTTTGACCTTTTCTATTAAAATATATGTATATCATAATTCAAGTATATTTTGTCTTCTTTGACCTTTTCTATAGACTAATATTTATCCAGTTCTGCCCGGTACCCACATGCCATCCACATAGTACGTGCAAAGTATCAGACTGACCTAAATTGCATATAGATGGATTAATATTAAAATATATGTACTGACCTAATCTTCTCACGTAACTCCAAGTAGCGTCCCTGCAATTGTCCTGCTCTTTCCTGTCTTAGTACTTTCCCGTAATTTATTGTATCTCGCAGTGGTTAACGGGTAGTAAACTACCCGGGTACATACACAGTATGCATGGGTACTAAGCGGGTACACACTCTTTACTTATGCGGTATTTACCAAGGAGTTACTAGGTATATGAATAACAAAAATAATATTACAATCTAAATTGATGAGGTACTATTTAGCGAAAGCCCTAACATTGTAGAGCGTGAGTTCTCCCAATCCCCAGCTGAGGGGAGAGAAAAACGGCTAACTTACCTGCTGCTTAATATATAATATAACACAACCATCAATTTTGACCATAATACTATACCTACGAAAAACCAATATTATTCCATCTATATGCAATTTATTTATTTACAGTGTACAATTTGTATTGAGTTACACGAAACCAACTTGTAGTACATAGAAGAAAGACAAATTTATTGGGTGTGAATAAGCACATGAGAAGGAAATCGAGAGTTAAAGGCAAGAGTTGGGGAGATTGGAAGAAATGGCAAATCAAGGAGAACAAAAAAGACACAAATAACACTTTATATTTTAAAAAATATTCTGTCCGGCACGCAAACTTGGATCTCTCAATTGCTGGTAATCTACAACAAAAAATCCTCTATTATCTGCGTCATCCTATCAATATCATCCACAATTTTGAAGGTAATGCCAAGAAATTTTACTGCTCCTCTATCAACCTGCTTACATTTCAAGCCGCACTATCAACGCCAGCAACAAGAAGAGACAGTGATAGGTATGCTGGTAGTAATACAAATCAACACAGACCTTTCGCTATTTGGGTCTGCTTTTCAAGAATAGTTTTTAAAATAGATATAAAGTGGAGAGGCAGTGTCAGCACAGACTATAAATACAAGTAGTGTAAGAATGATAAATAGATAGCGAATAGATGAGCAATTGGATAACCCGGGTTGGAGTCCCGGAGATTGTGTTTCAAATATTTTCTTAAAAGCGTCAGGGCTGTTTCTCTTTGCTCTATCTGCCTAATGAATTCTTCTAATATTCCCACCTCCTGATTTTAACACTGGTTTCCTTTCTCATTACTCATTTACGTCAAATAAATTCCTGTTTATTATTCTATATTAATTCATATTTCGCCAAAACATGGATTATGCACTTTCTATCTCATGTTCAAAATGATATAGAAAAAAACAACTAAAATAGGGGGAAGCCCTGTAGTAGTCGTTTTAAATTCCCGGATAACTATTGTTGTTTCTTAAATTTTCAAGAACCTAAAACTAAATAAAAATGTGCATAAGAATTTGTCTTTAAACTAAGATTGATAATTATTTGGTGTATTTTGGGTAGCAAATTCAAATTAGGGGGCATTAAAAGGTAAAAAATTAAATGAAGTTAAAAATCCATAAAATTTACAAACCCGACTAGAAATCTCGATACCTCCTCCATTCCTTTAGTATTATTACATATGTGATCAACCACGCTAATTCACCTTCAAACTTTTCCAACAATATACAAGAAATAATGCTCGCAATCATTTATTTTCGGCCTTTCACTACAAGGGAGAAACACGCATTAGGTTAATCTTCTTAGTGTTAAGGATTATTATAGCCTTACACTTAATCAGTTCCAAGTTATGTTATTTTACATTCATCTTTTATATCTCTCCAAAATATTAATAGATTTTTAAAGATGAATATGTATACGTTTTACGTAAATTCATTAATTTAAATGCTTTCTTTTTAATGCCACCTAAATTCAATTTGTTACTGAAATATACCAAATAATTAATATGTTAAGATTGTCGAGGTATACTGGATATATATATATATATATATATATATATATATATATATATATATATATATATATATATATATATATATTTATATACCTATTTAGAGGATTTGATTAGCCACGTGGTGTGGAATAAGGCGAAAGGACGCCCAGTTAACCTCTGCTCGGCTCCGTTACCAAATGATGGTGTTAAGCTAATGAGGGAAGGGGGAAGGAAACCCTTCCCCTGGTTTCCTTTCCCTGAGTACGTGGGGAGACAACAAAAAGCCAGTGCAGATTGGCCGTTAATTATCTAGCTATGGCTGAATGCTATTCTGGGCTATTTAAAAGAGTAGTACAAAAATAATATTTAATAACACAACTAAAATATTATAAATATTTACACAAATGAAATGAAATTGGAATATCTAAGACAATGTAATACTCGATAATATGGCAAAAAGGAACAAGCTAATGACCTTCATGCCGGTAAATGACCAAACGCCGAAATACAAAATAAATCTTTATGAGATGACCGGATTGAAAGGGATCCACAAGCGTAGACTCCTTTCAGAAGTTAATGCTTGGGCGACAAAGAGAAGGGGCAATTCGAGGAGGAGAGTTGGAGAAGGTTGAGATGTACCTCAGAATACCTTGACGAGGGAGTATTTGCGCTGGTTAACGAGAACGGCCGTTGCAGGGAAATCGCAAATTGGCTCAGGCGGAGTTCTGACTCGCGAGTTTCTTGCCTTTGCGCTCGTGTAGACGAAAACGGGGCCAAATCGAGAAATAATGTGTTTCGTGCGTGATAGAGAGCTGGGACTGAGTTGACCCTGCTGAGCCTGGCGTTAAATACTGGCTAACGATGGGATGAAATTGCCTCCGTTACGGAGGGGATTCTCCCATGATAAACTAGAAGCTCGGGGAGGGACGTCTTCCAGCCAGGAATTTGCGATAACTGATGTCCTTCTTCGCTTTTGCATGCTTCACAAATGGTGGGCGGGAGACAAGATTCCTCCAAAATTTGGGGGAAACCTCCATGAGTAAACACAGCTAGGTTCGAAAGCCTCTTCGCTTAATTCTTAAGCCCATTCTCTCGTCCTTCGATTTCATGTTAGAGAGTTATGTGGGTTTCTGGGGTCCACGTAGAGCTCCTTGACTCTATTCTTTCATATTTCCTCCCTTCTGAAAGATGACACTTTTGAACTTTGGGGAAAAGGGGCATAAAAAACCTGTTAGGCTGGAAGAGGCGCGTTCCAAATTTCTGGTCTGGAGGGTACAATCAATTGTGGAATACCTGACCTGTGTCAATAAAGATTTACATAGCTAAAGCGCATGACTAATCCGAGTATCCAAGGAATTTAATTGAACCGCTACAATAAAAAAAGAGGAAAATTCGACATACAAAGTTAATCTCGATGTGAGGCTCACTCGCCTCGGTTCATTATTGACCAAAATTGTACAGGAAAAGAAACAAGAAAAAATTAAATAAATGCATAATATAAAATAACATCATAGAAACAAATAAATAAATAGGATCGTACAACTATAGATGGAGATATATGTACTGAAGGTTACTAGGGCAATAAAGGTATACATTACAAAGACAAAAAATATTTACAAAGGCGTCTTCTTCTTGCCGACATACGATAAACATAAATAAATATATATACACAGAATCAATCAGGAAAATAAATGTCCCTCATTTACAATTAGCTCGGATTAGGGCCCAAGGGGTTTCGGCTGAGGCTGTCTGCTAGACAACTTTCCTACCGTTTTATGTATATAATCTTATACCTATACTACTGTAGAAGTAAATTCCAACACATCATTATTCCGTTGTTGTTTCGAACATTACGTAAATATGCGAGAGGTCAGTGATCCATCTCGTTCACGAACTCTTCTGCGACAAGTTATAATTCTCGCTCTATTACGGCATAGTTCTTTCGCATAAAAGGAGTGTGCGGCTTACGTACGCTACCGGGTGGCTTTTACCATCGTCTCCATATTTCAAAAGAACACAGCCTATGCTCTCGTTGCTCGCACCTGTGCGGATTCCCAAACGCTTACTGGGATTAGGTAACCCAAGAATGGGGGCGGACGCCAGTTTACCTTTTAGTCGTTGGAAGTGAAAAGTGGTTTTGGGAGAAAAAATAATGCGGTTGGGATATTTCTTTTGCAGGAAGTTGTATTGGGGTCCGGAGAGCGACGCGAAATTTGGAACGAACCGCCGATAAAATAAAGCAAATCCCATTAAAGATCTTAACTACTTGTTATTACATGGGGAGGCATGTCCACGATGGCTCGGACTTTGTCTTCTTGGGGCCAAGTTGGCTATTTCTGATGTGGAACCCGAGGTACTTGATGGTACCATATGCAAAATAGCATTTGCTGGGGCCAATCGAGCTGTACTAGATGCATAGATCTGCGGGGTAGTTAGCTTCCATAGCCGACTCTTCGTCGAGGGCCACGATGTTACTAACACAGACTGGGCGAGTGTACTTCTTCAGCATATTACTGTGTAAGAGCTTTTCTCATGAGGGTGTTTTAATTGGGTAGTCAACAGGGCCACGGCTGTCAAGGACTGGAAAGGGGCCCTTCCATTGACGGAAAAGTTTGTTATTCTCAGGCGGGAGTAACAACATTCGTCCCCGGGCTTAAATCTTCGTTCCTTCGATTTGACATGGAAGTACGTCTTGTACTTCTCCAGATTGAGGTCTGCGTTTTGGTAGGCTATCTCAGCGCACTCCTCTAATATTCGGCGGAGATCCATTAGATACGAGTACGAAGATTGTATCTGGTTGTCGAGTTCTCGGTTGGACAAAAGTTACTTTAAGATGTTCATTCGATCACAAACATTTTGCCCGTACAACAATTCAAACAGGGCAAATCCCTGGGTACGGTGGGGGATTTCTTTGTAGGCAAATAATGCCAATGGCAAGTATGAACATACGAACATAAGGAACGAAGGAGACTGCAAAAGACCATTAATGGCCTACACTCGGCAGCTTCTGGAAAATGGACTTCAGAGTTCCATTTAATTACTCACAAATACCGTTTGTGGTAGGGTGGAACGGGGTGATGAAAAGGGGTTTTACCATCAACAATTTTACTACATATTCCATCAGCTCGGAGGTAAACTGACGACCTCGGTTGGATGACACCTTCGATATTCCAACCAGAGATAAGATGGAAATTAGGGCTTCCGCGCCTGTAAGGCTATCTATCCTCTTTAATGGAACGGCTTCGGGAAAGGATGCGTAGATATGCCTTTCGCTGGATGGAGGGTGAATGAGGACAATGAAGTTGATGGCCACACGGAAGAAGGGATCAGAAATGATATGTCCCTTCTAAAGCAGAGCGGGTTTGATGCGTACTTTTTCCGTGGTCTTCTTGCAAATGTCGCACGATCGGTAATTATTCGAGATGTCATCTGCAGCACCAGGCCAACAGAAATACCTAAGAATTATTTTTGCTGCTTTGTTGTAGCTAAAATGGCCAGAAAACGAACTGTGGTGGACAGTTTTTAGAATGAGCTGGATCTGGGAGCGGGGAACACATAATGTGTGAGCCTCGATGCTATTTCCTTCTGAGCAAGAGCAGTACAACAGGCCTTCCTTGTCGAAGTTAGAAATTATTTTGTTGCCGCGGATGGATTCTCGCTCGTTGCTACGGGCTTGTTCCCACAGTGGAAGCAGGGGCTCACACTCCTCCTGGTTCTGAGCGAATCATTCGCTCATAACGCCGCTGAATTCGGAGTCCAAGGGGGCTTCAAAGGGAGTGGGCGTCTACCGTTTCCTTTCTTGATTAGGCTCATGTGAGGACAGATTGAGCCATGTAGTTGGAAGAAACCTGAGAGCACTGTCCTACTAGCAGCGAACATAATTTTATAGGTCCTGACACTACTTCAGCCCAGCCGGTAGCCATGGAGTACCGTATATTTCGTGGTTCGGAGCTACTGGTGGAAGCAACTCATCGGAAACCACTATACAGGTGCATCCTGTATCTTTGATTGGATTGGAGACTAGTCAGCAATTTACTGCTCCGGTCTCCAATTTAGGACTTGCAAGTGAGCATTTATCGAATAGAAAATTAAAGTGATCTCGGAGGAATCGGTAACAGAGAGCGAAACAGGAGAATCAGCTCCCGACGATGGTGGCGCGGGGGCGAAACTCACTCGGTGTACCTTGTCGACAGAAGTACTACGGAGCTTGGAGTTCTGGGGGCAGTTTGGTCGTAAATTGCCTTCTACGTCGCAGGTGAAACATACAATTGGCCTCCTGGGGAAAAATGATGCTGGGGAATTCGATGCAAATGGTTTAGTATCCTGGGGTTCTGACGGGAAGAAATTTCTAGGTTTTGAAGGGCCAGTCACCTTAACGAACTTACTGGGGTTGCAAGGACGAAATCCTGGGAGACAATGGTGAAGTCTTCTTATTTTCCTTTGGGTAACAATTATGGCTCGCCGTGTATACATCAGCCTCTTCGAAATATTCTTAGAAAGTGTAGCATATACGATCCTTCACAAATGAATGAATTTCTGAAAGAAGCGAAGCCAAGAGCTGGTCCTTCAGCGCAAGATCGACTAAGGAGTCATAGTCATGGGCAAATTCAGACGAGTCCAAACAGAAGTTAAAATGAGTTTGGAGGGTGTAGCCAAACTGACGGAAAGTTTGGTTAGGCTGGATTCGGGCATGACAAAACTTAAAGCGATAAAAATCACAGGTCATATTATACGCAGCCAGAAGCTCGCAATTTCAAGGTGGAGGAATCATTCGTAGCTTGAGACAGGAGGGAAATAAATATGTGCCGGAGTTGCAAACTAAGTAAGGAGAAGAGCTTGGCGACAACCTTTGCCTCGATTTTCCAATTATTTGAATCAAAAATCTTTTCAAAGTGAGTTAAGTATGATTTGAAATCCTCGCCTTATTTGAAAACGCGGAGCCTTTCCGATGCTGACTGGGGAATTTCAGAGCGAGAATTGATAGAGAGTTTCTCGACCCTCGCTCGACTTAATTACAGCTAATGATGGCATATTTCTCATTTATTCTGTTCTCTCTTGTTAAGCCAAGGGACTTGGTTTGGAGTTTAAAACGCTCAAAAGTCGAAATATTGCGTGTGATAGCGGAATTAACGCACCAAAAAAATCAAATTAATTGCAAGCAATGCAACAAGGTTGACGACCTGTTCTAACGTGTTATGCGCGCACGAAAATAAAATGCCTTACGAATTGAAACAATTAATGCAAGAGCCTTGCCCAGTTAATTAAAACCCACAGAGAAAAAATAATACACACAATCCTAAATGAGCCTTCACGGATAAATAAGCGACAATTCCGCTGAGTCATTAAATTAAGACGCATAGTCTCACAACAAAAATAGCCCAAGCAAACGTATGCGGTCAAAATGGACAGACACCCAAAAAGAAAAATATATGAAAAGATTATTTTACTGCACCAGAACGTTCAGCCTTTATAGAAAATACAAAACGGAACTTTTAAGAGATCTCTTAAAAGATGTTCCTTTAAAAACCCTGCTAAACCTGAAACCAGTTTTGATAATATGAATAGATATATATATATATATATTATATTTTATATATATATTATATATATATATATATATATATATATATATATATATATATTAATATATATATATATATATATATATATATATATATATATATATATATAACTATGAAGGAGATTTGATTAGCCGAGTTGTGTGAAATAGGGCGAAAGGACGCTCGGTTCCGTTGCTAGATAATGGGGTTAAGCTAATGAAGGAAGGGGAAAGGAAACTATTCTTCAAGTACGCGAGATAATAACAAAAAGCGAAGGCAGATAGGCCATTAATTACTTAGCTATGGTTTAATGCTCTTCTTGGTTATTTAAAAGAGTAGTACAAAAATAATATTTAATAATACAACAAAAAAAAATATAAATATTTACACAAATGAAATAAAATTATAATATCCCAGACTATGGGTTACTCGAGAGCCTGGCAAAAAGGGGCAAGCTAATGAGCTTAAGGCCGGTAAATGACCATACTCCGATTGAGTCTTTAAAGGCTGCGCTGAGCCGAAATACAAATAAATCTTTAGGGGATGACTGGATTAAAAGAGATACTCACGAGTCGAAAGCTTGCAGAATTTAACGCTTGTGCGACGAAGGTAAGGGGCAATTCGAGGGAGGAGAATTGCAGAAGGTTGATATTCACCACGGAATAGTTGACGAGGGAGTACTTGTGATGGTGAAATAGAACGGCCGTTGCGGGAAAATCGCCAAATGACTGGGGTGGAGTTCCGGCGAGACAGTTTCTTGAATTTGCGCTCGTGTAGATGAAAACGGAACCAAATCGAGAAGTGACGTGTCTCGTGCGTGATAACGAGCTGATACTGAATTGACCCGGCTGAACTGGGCGTTAAGTACCGGTTGATTATTGGATGAAATCGCTTCCGGCCATGGTGGGAATTTTCTCAAGGTAAACACGAAGCTGGGGGATTTACATCTTCCAGCCAGGAATTTGCGATGTCAGATATCCTTTCTCGCTCTGGCATGCTTCAAGATGGTAGGCGAAATACAAGATTACTTCAAGGCTTCGAAGGAAACCTCCATGAGTAAACACAGTTGCGTTCCGAAAGCTTCTTCTTTGCTTGATTCTTAGGAAAGTTCTCTTGTCCTTTGAACTCGTGTTTAGAGCCACATGGGTTTCTTGGGTCCATGTAGAGCTCCTTGACTATATTCTTTCGTAAAACCAAAATATTATATATATATATATATATATATATATATATATATATATATATATATATATATATATATATATATATATATATATATATATATATATAATTATAGATGATGTGGCTCCACGAACATCCAGAATCATTTCAAATAAAACTGTAACTTCCATGCTCTATTCTAATCATTTTTTTATGGTAAAGTTTCTACTAAATTTTATTCTATTCGTAAAATACCCTATCTGCACCCCCTCGTTAAATTGATAGATAACATTATTGTAACTAAATGTTCACATTATTTAACTCGGCTAGATACTTCATCTTTTTCACTTTTTCTCATTTTACCCCTTTTTTAAAAAACTGAAAAACTATGACCAAACTATTATCGTTATTTTTTAATTACTACGTTTATATGATATCAAAATACTCAGTTGTAAGAATGAAGGGGCATAAAAGACAAAAAATAACAAAGGTCTGAATAAGAAGGTAAGAAGGATGAGTACGTTCGTATTTTATATATCCTCAAATAAAAATACTGAGAGAAAAATATACTAATTAACACATCTTTATGAATTATATGAAGAACTTGCTTTCCTAACTTACATCAAGATCTTTCTTTTGCGATGTGATGTCGAGAATCTGTATTCTCTTTTTAGCTGTCAATTTAATTAATTAACATAGTCTTAATTAGGAAGAAGCAGTTTCCAGATTTTTTGCCAGTAAAACTATATTCCCGCTTTTGCAAAAGTTACGTTACAATCGTTTCTTTTATCTTTAGAGAGAATTACGTATCTGATAGAAAAAATTCCGTTCAACAAAATTAAAGTCCCACTTTTCAAACACGTGTCAATAAAGTCTCTCTTCCATTGTGTGCAGATTTGTTTAGATTGAGGTGAAAAGATTCGAGATTTCTGATCTCCTACGCGTGGGCCGCACAAGTCCGACATTTCCAATTTCGACAAGTGTGCCTTCTTAACGATTCCATGATAGTAGTTAATGGTATTTTGATCTCTTCGCATTCATAATGAGGATATTCTATTATGTTTTACACTATGATCACTTATGCCTATGATTTTCTTCAAAAAAATCCTTGTTAAATTTCTTAACCTTCACTTCGCTCTTTCAACAATCCAACCTGCATGCAGGCTTGGAAGAGTAGCCTGACTGTTCGATCCTAACAGGTACATCCCACTCACTTTAGCTAATGGCGCTAACTATCACACATTTTAATTTACATTTTTCCCAAACTTTCCGGTAACTTATGCGAGTGGTAACAACCCCAACAGGGCTTTCATCATATTTAATTTCTGCCATTCAAAAACCTTTTGATGACAGAAAAAAATGCAGAAACCTTTAACCTTGCAGACCATATAATAATACAGTACAAGAGAAAGAGAAAATTGACGTAGATGAGCAATGAGACAAGAAATAGGAGTTCTTTAAAGGCAAGAGAAAGGGACATTTGGAGAACACAAGGATCAAAGAAAACAAATGATGGCACAATGAAGGCAATCCATGCTGAGAAGACAAAAAATGACAGACGAAAAAAGTTTGAATAATCGGAGCAGGGAATATTCAAATTTTTTTCCCCTGGCAATATTTCTGTCTTCTCAGTATAGACTGCCGCCATTGTGCCTTCATTTGCTCTCTTTTGTCATTGTGACTTTCCAATGTCCCTTTTCTCTTGCCTTGAAAATACATCTGTTTCTTGTATCATTGCTCATTTACGTCAAATTTGTTTTTTTGGTCATCAAAACTAAAGTTTTAAAGTTAGCAGAAATCAAAATTACTCTACTGGTAGTTCACATAAATACCTATATTTTTCACATACATAACTTTAAAATATGTTTACTAGATCAGATTTATCGTGTCATTTTTTAAAAAAATGTCTTTCTATGGATCGTGACCATGTAGGACGCGCTCCGTGCGCCGTTGTTACCATTTTTTGTAAATTCTTTTCATATGCCACAACTGAAATAAAAGGGTCTACTACTACTAAATGATGCACAAATGTTATGAAAAGAGAAAAAACATAAAAAAGGGGCTAGAATTGTTATATTACAACATTTTTACAGTTATCAAAAATAATATAAAATATAATAAATTTCTTAATTTAATAGAACATTTTTAAGAAAATAATGCACAGACCTCATTGTTTATCATTGCATAAATATATTAATAACCTCATTAGGCAATGAAAAATCCTCCTCCCACTGCAATAGTGCAAATGGAAAATTGAAAATTGAAATTTTTAAAGAGATTTTTTTTTCAAATATTTTAAAAATATAAACACTTATCTTATTACTTAATACACTTAGCACAATAGTGTTTATAGATAAATCTTGCATTTAATGTAAAATAATGTTAGATAATAACACAAATAACATCATTTAACGCTGATAAAAATGATCAAATTTGCACTTTTATATTTTTGTATTCATTTGTGGTAGCTTTTTCACATTTAAAATACAAAACAATGTTACATGATCAACACACAGTAGTTTCAAAACGAAATCTTTATTAACATAAGTTACACGAATTTCCAAAATTGGTATGGACCGTCTACTACGCGCCATTTTATGAAACCATAAACGCAGAAATCCCCTCGCTGGTCACCGTAATGAAATCACACTCACTTTCCTTCACAATGATCATATTCACCGTGAAAACCATAACTAGCAGAATCACCCAATATTCACGAACACTGTGGACTATAAAGTTACTCGTAAAATTACATCAGACACGTAGAATATCAAACAAGGTCTGATGACCAAAAAGTCGCGTGCTCTCACTTATTCTGATTTATGACCTTACGACCTTCAAAACTTTAAAGAATTCGCGGAGTAACCTTGTCAATATATCTGCTCTTTCCTGTCTCAGTACTTTCCCCTTACTCACTTTACATTGCATTCGAATTTCCAAACTGGAAAAATACCCAGGTACATAAACAGTATGCTTTAGTACTAAGTTGGTACCCACTTGTTACGGTATTTACCAAGGAGTTATTAGGTATAAGAGTAACAAAAATAATATTTCAATTTCAACCGATGAAGTACTATTTATCGAAAGCCCTAACATTAGACAACGTGAGAAAAAGCATCGTACAAAGCAAGTTCTCCCCACACACAGCTAAGGGGAGAGAAAATCGGCTAATACAGGCTAACCCCCAAAAAACGGGCCTCAAATTTCGATAGGCCTCATTTCTTAATTTTCCGCAAGGATTAAATGAATCTTTGGTGATAACTAGTTTATTGTGTTTAAAAACTTAATATCAAAACATGAGAGTCTTTGGACTTTTCTTCTTTATTCTAGAGCACGTGTTCGAGATGACCTCAATTTAGCTCTGTGCATTTCTTGTGGCACAGCACAAAGTTGTACATGACGCCCTTACAAACCGATCGACTAATGGCTCTGATCTCCTCTCTGATTGCTTCCTTGGGTTCCGTGATGTTCCTGGGTCTCCCTGCGTAAACTGTTTTTAAGGTATCCCCAGAGAAAGAATCCTGGGAGTCTAAAGTCTGGGCTGTGAGGAGCCGACTCAAAATCAGACTTGAGACTGATCGCACGGCTACTCAAGTTCTCTTTCAACCAATCCCGGGACAGGTTTGAGGTGTTAGAGCTTGCTCCATCTAGCTGGAACCAGAACTTCTACATAAGCAAGGGGAACAGGGTCTGCAGCTCCCTCTTGAAGGTTTTGAGGACCTCAACATACCGCTACTTGGTGACTCTCATGGTTGCGCCAGATTCCTCGAAAAAGAATGGTGCGATGATGCCTCTGGCAGAGATTGCAGTTCATACTGTGCATTTATGGAAGTGTAGGGGAGTGTTGAATAACTCATTTGGTCTGGAGGTCCCCGAGAAGATATTTTTCTTTGAGTTTACCTTTCCTTTAGGATGGAAATGAGCTTCATCTGAGGTCCAAAGGAGGTTAAGGAAATTTGGGGTCTTCTGAATCTTCTCCAGTATCTTGACTGCCATAGCCTTTCTCTGCTCCTTGTCTGAGGCTGTAAGGGTCTGCTTCGTCTGTATTCTGTATGGCTAGGTCTTTTCATCCATTACTAGCACTCTTCTGCCAGTCTCACGGAATAGATCAAGGAACTGACTTCGCTTGCGCACAGAGCGTTTTGTACTCTGATAAACTGAATCTCTCACGCTCTCGACCAGCTCAACTGTGCGCTTTCTGGAGCATCCTGAATGGCTTGAACGGCTGTCTCTGGCTGCATTGAGTTTCTCCACTGTCTCATAGTTCTCAAGTGGTCCAGACAGTCCTGAATTCTGCTCTTGGAGAGTGCTCTTTCACATTAGATCTGATGCACAAAAGTGTCCCGCACTTTCTTGCACGAGCCTGCCTTGTAGTAATGTTTTACGCAGTACATTCCTTGCTGGAGCTCTCACAGGCGTTGCTTCTGTTATTTCCTGCAAATTAAGGCTGATTAGGGAATAAATGATTAAAGAATATATCACAGAAAATGTGTACAAGCCCTTTGTTGGTGGGTAACCCTGTATACCTGCTGCTGAGTATAGAATATAACACAACCATGAACTTTACTATAATGTTATACCTATGAAAAACCAATATTAATCCATCTATATGCAATTTATTTATTAATAGTCTACAATTTGTATTGATTTACCTAAAACCCCCTTGTAGTAGAAGAAAGATAAATTTATTGGATGTGAATGAGCACATGAGAAGGAAATCAAGTTTTAAAGGCAAGAGTTAGGGAGATTGGAAGCATTCGCTGATCAAGGGGAACAAAGAGAGACACGAATAACACTTTACATTTTTAAAAATATTCTGGCCAGGAGTCGAACTTGGATCGCTCAATAAGTCCTGCTCGGATAATATACCACTAAAAGATTCACCTATTATCTGTGTCACCCAATCAATAGTATCCACAGTCTTGAAGGTACTGGCAAAGAATTTTCATACCTCCTTTATCAACCTGCTCACATTTCAAGCCGCACTATCAACGCCAGCTCCAAGAAGAGACAGCGATAGGTATGCCGGTAGTAATACCGACCAATACAGACCTTTCACCATTTAGGTCTGTTTTTTCATAAATCGTTTTTAAAATAGATAGAAAGTGGAGAGGAACTCAAATCACAGACTATAAATACAAGTAGTGTAAGAACGATAAATAGATAGCGAATAGATGAGCAATTGGATAACCCGGGTTGGAGTCCCGGAGATTATGTTTCAAATATTTTCTTAAAAGCGTCAGTGCTGTTTCTCTTTGCTCTATCTGCCTACTGAATTCTTCTAAAATTCCCACCTCCTGATTTTAACACCGGTTTCCTTCATTCTTACTCATTTACATCTAATAAATTTCTGTTTGCTATGCTATATTTATTCACATTCTGCCAAAACGTAACCTCTCCACTTTCTCTCTTGTTCAAAAGGATATAGAAAAAAAAAATGGCAAAAGCCCTGTAATAGTGGTTTTCATTTTCCTCATACCGTTTTTAGTTTCTTCATATATATATATATATATATATATATATATATATATATATATATATATATATATATATATATATATATATATATATATATATATATATATATATTTATACATATATATATATATATATATTTATATATATATATATATATATGTATATATATATGTATATATATATATATATATATATATATATATATATATATATATATATATATATATATATATATATATATATATATATATATATATATATATATAAGGCTTCAGGTTGTTCATTTCTTAGGTCCCGATGTTCCGTGTTGGAACCCATTCTTAAGGACCTAAAACTGAATGCAAAGGCGCTTAAGAAATTGGTTTTAATCTTAGCTTGGTAATTATTTGGGCTATTTCTGGTAACAAATTCAAATAAAGGAGCATTAAAAGGCAAAAAAATAAGTGAAGTTAAAAATCCATAAAATTCACAAACCAGACTAGAAATCCCGATATCTCCTCCGTTCCTTTAGTATCATTACATATGTGACCAACCACGCTAATTCACCTTCAAACTTCTCCAACCCCATACAAGAAATAATGCTCGCAATCATCCATTTTCCGCCTTTCTTTCCCAGGAAGAAACAAGCAATAGGTTAGTCTCTTTAGTGTTAAGGATAATTAGAACCTTTTCATTAATTTCCCAGATATCAGTTCCAAGTTTTGTTATTTTACATTCAATCTTTCATATCTCTCCAAAATATATAAAGATTTTTAAGATGAATAAATAAAATTTGCTTAAATTCATTCTTATAAAAGCTTTCCTTTTAATGACTCCGAATTTCAATTTGTTATAGCAAATAAAATAAAATAATTAATATGTTAAAATCGAAGCTAAAATCTTATCAATGTATATATATAGACATGTATCTGAATTATTTCACATAACACCCAGAATTATTTAACACCGAACTGCAAACGTAATTTGCTTGCTTAGTACTCGATTCCACTTCCATACTCCATTCTAATAATTTTGTCCTCTTTCCAACCGCACAAATTAGGCATTCTTTCTCTCATTTTCTTAAGGTGAATTACTACCACGAGTTTTCTTTCTATTCATAAAAACCCCTCATCAGAACTTCCTCGTTGAATTAATTGATAACATTGTTGTAACTAAGGTGGCGACTTTATTTATGACGCTAAATACCTCCTACTCTTTTTCACTTTTCCTCATTTCACTACTTTTTAAAAAACTATGACGGAACTATTTTCGTTAGTTTTTAATTACCACTTTTAAATAATATAAAATCTCAGTTGAGTAAGAAAGAAGGGACCCAAAATACCAAGAAAAAAAAGCAGAAATAAAAAGGTAAGAAGGATGAGAATGTTTGTATATTATATCTCCTCAACTCTAAATACTGAAAGAAAATTCTACTAACTAGCACTTCCTTATGAACTTTTAGGAAGAACTTGCTTTCCTAACTTGTATCAAAAACCTTCTTTTTCGATGTGATGGTAAAAATGCGTATTCTCTTCTTAGCTGCCAATAAAATTAGTTAACAAAGTCTTAAGTAGGAAGAAGCGGTTTCCGAAGATTTTTCGGGTAAAAAAATATACTGAGGTTTTCAATAGTTCTGTTACTCTCAGTTCTTTTATCTTTCGAGAAGTTTAACTGTATAATATAAAAAGTTCCATCAAACAAAATTAAAGCCCCACTCTTCGAGCATGTGTCATTAAAGCCACTTTTCCATTGTGTGCAGATTTATTGAGATGTAGGGTGAAAAGTTTCGAGATCTCTAATGTCCGACGCGCATGCAGCAACAAGTCCGACATTGCCATTTTCGACAAGTGTGATTTCTTAACTTTTATATGGTTACTAGTGGTTTATGTTATTGGAATCTCCTCCCATTCTTATTGAGGTGATTCTATTGGGTTTTACACTATGAGCACTCATGGCTATGATTTTCTTTTAGAAATTTACGGTTAAATTTCATGACCATTATGGATTTGGCCCGCTCTCACTCCGCTGTTTTCAACAATCAAATCTGGATGCAGGTTCCGGAAAGTTGCCGTAGGTTTTTCTCCTATCAAGCACCTCCATCTCACTTACTTTTTCTAATAGAGCTACTTATCACACAATTCGCTTCACATCTTTTCAAAAACTTTCCCGTGAACGACCATATTTATTCTTCGCTTCTTTTAAACTAAAAAAAATCCAGTGAAGTCAAGTTGTTAAGACTTCTTTCATACTATTACACCAAGAAAAATCTTTAAGATGACTTGTACCACACTCTTCCCAATTCCGTGTTGTTTCTTTACAAACATTTTCTATTCCTTCCCAATGCCTAATATAATAGAGGTAAGCAATATTATATCACGTCTCTTGGTACCTTTACTCTACCTTCAGTTGCTATGATGAAACTGTTTTGACTAAGCAAACACCCAAATATTTGCCCATTTTTAACGTGGATTTACCTTTTTCATAGCCATGATTACTTCAATATCAAACATAAATTCATAATATCATCGATGCGACTTCCCTTCCCCTCATAAATTGCTGGATGTCAAGAGGAGATGCTGAGATAACAATTGTGGAGTTGAGAGAGAAGAGAAGGATGGAGTAGAAATTTCGAATAATCTGCTGGGGAGGTGAGTGTTTGAGGGATTTTCCCTTCCTACCTAAGCTAAGATTCTCAGAGTAGTTTCTTCTTTTTACTACTGTGACTATCCCCACACAGTTCATTCTATTTTGGTTACTCGGCGATTTTCGTTCCAAATAGCTTACACTCACTTCACCCCCTTTATTCAGTAGTAGTAGATGAGAGTGGTCCTCCAACCGAGTTCTATTTCAATACATTTATCCATCTTTGTAAGCCTTTAACACGTTTTAGCAACCATTTCGCTGTAGAATTGTTATAAGGCACACTTATGAGTGTATGTGTGTGTAGGTGAAAGTGTGTATGTTATATTTCATGGTGGAAAAACATTATGTACAGTTTCTTTATTGTAACTTAACATTGTGATATTCAGGTGAGCGATCAAAATGTCCTAAAATATTAAATGCTTGAGTGATCAGACAAGTAATAAAATTCCAGGCGGGAAATCCTTCCCTTTGAGGATTCAAAGTGTTTTTTAAGCGACCATCAGCCGGTTCACGAAGAAGAAATTGAAAGAATTTCGCGATTGTGGAAGAAATGTGAAAAATTTGAGGTGAAATTTGAGTTGGCGAAATTCGTCTTCATATTTCGTGCGTTAGAGAAATCTTGCCATATTATATGTGGATTCAAATAGAAAAGGAAATATTGCAAGAAAGAAGGAATAGACAGGTAAAAAAGGAAGCTCAATTGGGTTGAAGGTCGAAATGTGACCCAAATGACTGAACAATTATTACCCATTCAAATTTAGTTGCAACGGATGAAAGAAATGGTACTATTATCATCTTCAAGGTCTTCTTCTTCACCTTCACCTTCTTCTTCTACTTATTTTTGTTTCTCTTCTTCCTTAGACTCGAAATAAAAATAATGTTATCTTTAGAACAATGCTCAGGGCAACCAAGGAAGCCAAATTTACTTTAATGAAGGGGCAAATAAAATTGCGTTTAGTCAAATGCGCGCAGTATTAGAAACCAATTAATTGAATTTAACGGCTTAATTCATATAGAAATGTTCAGTTTAATAACTCTGACTGAAAACTGGGTTACGCACATAACAATGACATTTTTCAGGAATTTAGTATTGAATAAAAAGTGGTAGACGTTTATAGCGACGATATGGAAGCGGAGGTATGATCGTATGAGATTGAATTTGACAAATGTAAAATTAGTGTCGCAATCATTTATAGTTGACAGCCCAAACTCAAAGTGAAAATAAATTCCCCTTTGATTGTCTCTCCTCCATTTTTTAAATAAATACACGATAATATGTAGAGACCCTCATTTACTGAACATCGAATTATAGCAAATACTTCAAATAAAGAGGGGAACAGACTGCTGAACTTTATTCAGGAGAATCTTTTCAACAGATTGAAGAACTCAAGCGTAGCCAAACTATACTGGATTTATTAAGATAAAGGACGAATACCTAGTAAAATACGTTAATTTGCTGACACATAAGAGACAATTGAACATAACATAGTTACCTTATAAATAAATTAACTCATAGCATCAAACGAGAGTAACTGATAAATAGCGCTCTTTAGGAGGTGCAATTTGGATGTTTTATTAAAGGCAATGAATGGAGAAGGTACTTTCACAGTTCAAGGTTTAATATTTTCATTCAAAGATACGCGAGTTGTGCTCACTTTAGATCCTATTTTTTTTACATACGAACTAACAAAAGGCGGCAAATCAAAACGGGCTCGCAGGATCAGCAGCAAAATCATAACCTCACTACAAGGGCTTAATAGAAAACTTAATGGAAAACTTTAAAAACAACAAAATGGAAGTAAATCGAGCAATATATATATTATTCTGTAGTAAAATAAATAGAGTATATATATATATATATATATATATATATATATATATATATATATAAAGCACTTTGCATTAAATCTAAACATGAGCTTAAGCGTTTCTAAAGTTACGGGAACATCTGAAAGCTTATAAAGGAGGCTATAAGACCTATAAACATTAGATAGAGAATTCTTATTGCCACTTATGAACAAAGTGTCATAAGTTTGTTTATGTTTATGACTTGTTACAACTTTCCTTACTTAGGAAGGAATTGATTTTTGGTTACAAGTTCTTTAACACACCAGTAAATCAAGTAGGAATTATTGGCTAGAAAATATTGTTAAAACGATCAAAAGCATGGAGGCCTGAGAGCTTGTAACCAGCTCACCTAAAGGAGTTAAAGAAAGAAATGGTTAAAACAATGTGTACGATCCTCAAACCGGAGTATTTAGGACAAAATATTCTCACTAGATATCAAAAGAACTATTTAAAAGCCACTCTTCAAAAAAGAAGAAAAATCCGATCCTAGTAATTTCCGGAGATTTTGCTAACCTCAGTAATTGGTAAATACTTAGAATCGAAAATTAGAGACAAAATGCTGGGTTATCTCAATTCAAGTAACATAATCTTGAGCACAAACACGGAATTCAGCCAAGTGGCTATTGTTTAACTAATCTTCTCGATTTTTTTTCAGAAAATGATTTTCATCTACGATGATAATAAAACACTAGACATAATAACCTAGACTTGCAAAAAAGTCTTAGATACCGTTCTGCATGAGAAGCTCTTCCTGAAATTTAAAGCATTTTGAAAAAGAAGGAAAATTCTTAAATAGATACAGAACGGAGTATCTCAAGGGGCACTATTTAGTTTACTGTTGTTTATTGTACGTATTAATGAACTTGTAATGGATTGGTCAGTAAATCTCATAATTCGCATAACTAAAGCGAACTTGGATAAATATGTCGAGGGGGCTCTGCATTTAAGATTTTGAAATTCAAACCATGATTGGCAAATAAAGGGTCAAACTCTAGTCGCATACGACGGAATGGGACCGGCGAGTTTAAATTTCGTAGAGCCTCAAAATATCAAAACAATGCGTCTAAGCTACTAAGAAAGTAATCGGTATGCATATAGACATTGCTCGGAATTCCACTTTTAAGTCGAAAGATATAATTTTACTTCTTCATAAGTCGTGCATTTCGTCCTCATCACAAATACACAGAGCAATTTTACTTTCCGTACCCCAACATAGACTTAACATTTTAAGAAATACGGCATCGAGGTACAACTAAAGTATTTCTTGAAATTTAAACCTAAACTAAACGAATAAAGAGCTGGTTTTTAAATTTATTATATTTTCCATAATTTGATTACGTGGATATTTGTACGAAGTATTAAAATCTTTCAGCAACTCACAATATAAACTATATATTACTTTTCGCTATGGATGATAGAGCAAAAACATGGAACAACCTGTCTAACAGAGTAGAGAACGCACGTCAGTAAATATATTCAAAAATCAAATTAACATGTATTTTCCAGATTTTCATATATTCTCTTCAACTTGTGGAGGGAAGGCTTTGACGAAGATAAAATTTATCCTATTAGCCATGTTCACAAATCAACTCTTTCGATTTTCTTAGATTTATGTACATTTACACATGCATTCTGATCTGAAAACGACGCACTATTTTGACCAAACATTTTAGAAAGCATTACTGCATGGAGCTTTACATTTTTCGCTTTGAAATCGACACAAAGCACTACATCGGGGGGAGGGAGGAGGCGCTCTTGAATTGTGTTTTTTACTATAACTTTCAATTTTATTTTGAAAACTGATGCAGAAGGATCAAGCAGTGATTCATGTCGAAGTTCGCGAAGCAATCAATACAGTTTTCTTCATTCTGAAAATATTCTTGAAATAGAACTGATACTAAGAATAATAATAACAATAATAATAATAGTAGTAATAATAATAATTAAAATATATTTAGCGCTGTTCTAATTGATTGCATGATCATGTATGTTTAAATAAGTGCATAAAAAATGCCTATTGTTCTGAAGAAGTAACGTAAATTTGCTTGCCTTTGCTTTAGCTGCACTAGGAGTGCTTTCCTAGGTTTTTCATAGTAGGATTTGATACAATCATTACATGCTATAGACTAGACAATTCATAACGGAGGGGGGAGATTTGTAATAAATATTCTGTGTAGGGATGAGTCCCATTTGTAAATTTCTTTTATTATGAGTTGTCGTCGGAAAAGAGGAATCTATCTTGAACTATTTGGTTTGCCCACTGCTGCCAATAAATTGTATGCGAGTAGGACATATTTGCTTGCGCTTTAATTCACTCCCCAACCAATGAAGGCAATCACTGCTGGGAAGGAATTTAGATAAGTTGAATTGCTACTCTTTGCTCTGAAAGTTGGCAGGGAAATAGATTGAATTTTTTCATTTATGAAAGAAAATAACTAATTTAACGATATTAATTAAATATCGTAGTAACATATATGGAATTATGCACTTCAATGGAATTTTGTACAGAAAATTAATTTCCTAAAAAAAAAGAATTTCGTTCACAAGCAAGTTGCTTGCAGCGAAAAGCGAAAAGTTGATAGCAGGAGGGAGATCCCTTCTCTCTCTCTCTCTCTCTCTCTCTCTCGTTCCAGAGGTAGAAGAAAGCTCTGCTGGAATTTTCCCTAGTTACACGCGAAGGCCGATGTAAGTGCATGTAAGTCATGTGAAGCTGAATAATAGCGTATGCCATAAGTACCCTCTAAGAGGACTGAAATTTCTGAGAATAAAAAGGAGGGAATATTAGGTGCGAAAATAGTAATGCATCCTTTTGAATTCTTTCGATGGCCGTCCATTTCTTGTAACTTTTGGTTTCCTCCGGTGTTTCGAAGTGAACAGGTTTAAGGTGATTTGATGCTTTAGTGTTCTCCTTTCCGTTATTCAGGATTGCAGAATAAGTTGGAATACACCTGAGGATTTGGGAAGTCCCTACCTCTATATTGTTGATGTAACTGCTCTTTTACGCCAGCTACCCCAACGAATACAAAAAAATATTAATAACCTTGGGAACATAAACCGTCTTTTCTCCTTTATGTTTGGTCGGAGACGGGTTGATCTTGCTTAATGTGCACTTGAGGGTAGCCAGGAAATTAAATGGGGAAATAGTGCGTAAGGTGCGGTCGCCAGGCATACAAATACCAGTTTCACAGGTGAGATCGACCAAAGAAGTGCCAAGATCTTCCTTCCATTACATATTGAGACCCATGCTAACCAGGGGACCGATTCTCCACTGAAGGTCATAACTGCAGCCCTAGTAAACCACTTAGGGCTTCTGTAATTCCGTACAATTAATTCGTTTCTTTCTTAATGCTACTCAGTCGTTCCTATGGGTCTAGTGCTAAGGGTGTGAGGGATTTATTTCAAAATAAACTGTAAGATTAGCACCTAGGAGGCGAATACTCCCTGAGTGTAAAAGAACAACTACTGACCCGCTCTCCGCCAATTTATCGAAGACCACGTGTTATGGTATCACTCCATGGACGACGTCATTTCCTCTCGAACATTCTCGAATTTCTCGACTCCTGAGTACGTTAGGAAAATATTTACCAATCCTGCGAAATCGTCCCCCACCCCCACCCCCCGGTCACGAGATGTCAAAGAGCCGCACTGTCTAGCCCTTGCTGCTAAATGATGAATCGACTCAGCTTTCGGAGTAAGATGTCTGGAGCTTGTGACTCCTTTCTCCAAACTCCCCCATTCCCATCCAGAATCGGGCATACAAATACTTGGGTTATTCTGTAGTTCGACGAGTCCAGCGCGCGTCTCAAGGCAGTCCTTAAGGTCTCATCCCGTGAGCATTCGTCAGACAGCAGAATACTTCAGTGGTGATTCTACCCAAGTCAATTGGAAGTTTCTGTGAACGTCAAGCCTTTGAATATACGCAAAAGTCTCCCTTCGTTTAATTGAACCAAAGAAAATTTCCATCGATTACCTTTGAGGAAAAAGGAGTTTCCTCTTCCAGTGGAATTATGAGTAATACCACATTCTCCGTCAAACATCATCTTTGAAATTTGGCTATCCTAATCGGAAAGTTGGTTTGGATCGTGACTTGCCTGCCTCATTCGGATCGTGCCCTACTTGCCTGATCGGATCGTTCTCTACTCGCCTCATCGCAAGAAGGACCTTCCTCGAAGTCATCAACCCGTAAGAATGAACTCCCCCTCCTTTATTAGTATTGCCAAGTTCCCCCTTTTTATTTGAGATTAGTTACATTAATCAATTAATTCCATTCGAGAATCCCTCCTCATAATAATTATCAACAGATTCTTTAAATATAAATAATTCTCCTTTGCCTATCATCATTATTATTATTATTTTATTCTTTGTAAATAAAATTATATTTTTGTTGTTTCATCTTTAACTAATCTTGAATGATTCTCTCGATCTATTCAAGTAAATCTCGCCAACCATTTTTGCATTCTGTTTGATTATTAAGGATTGAAACCCAACGCCTCAAGTGTGACCTCCTAGATGGTCGTTAATCCCTGCGAACAGTCCTTCAACAGTTCGTGTTGCAGTAGGTTATTAAGTCTTGGTCCCACCTAATATAGGAGTAGTGTATGGTATAGAGTGGTTGTACCACGACACTGAGCAATGCCCAAGTGTCCATGGTTCTCATAGGAACGGCTTTACTAGGCAAGTAAAATTTCAGCAGTGCCAAAGTGGGCCTACGATATTTAAGTGGATCTTTTGGAACCTTACTTAGGTTAACCCGCCGTACGCCAGGTGGGAAAAAATAACTAAAAGCTCCATGTGGAGTTCTGAATATCCCCAACTTAAGTGGTGGATTTCTGCTTTATGCATATAGTTACAACGTTTAATTCTTTACATATGGTGCCCTTTTATTTTTTTACATTTTTATTTATTTTTTTATAAGAGCAAAATTTTCATGAATTTCTGCAAAATTTTCGAAAGTTTGCACATCTAATGATTTTAATGGTATATATCTTTAGTTTATTTCAATAGTATTCAAGCACCATAGTGTTAACATAACCAAATAAATGAATTATCAGTTATAATAACAGAAAGAAAAATTACACAATATCATGAAAATGAAATTACACGAAAATTGTGGTTGAATACATGTTTAGAACGAAAGCACTACTGACATTTATTTTCAGAATACCCCTGAAAGATTACCAAATCAAGTGAACATAAATATAAACAAGAGTGACATTTACATCAGAAAACTCCTGAACGATGTACAAAGCTGGTAAACATTGAGTACAAACTAAATATGCATGCTCCTCACAAATAGCTTTAACACAATTTCTGCATGACTTCTTTGTTTTCTTATCCATCTTTCTAGGACAAAGTCCACATCTTTTTTTCACCTGAACTCCTTGACTTTTTATTGCTGATGCTGTATCTTCTTCCTTCACAAATGCGTTTATATCCATCTTAACATGCATTGGCTTATATTTTCCATATGACACATAACACCGTTTGATTTGTGGCAAGCATAATTGTTCTGACAGCTCTGCTAGGAATTTTCTTTGCTCTCGAGGCCCTTCAAATGCAGTGGGATTTTCCTTCATGAAACACATGAAAGAATTGTAACCTGCAAAGTCCACCATCCAATAAAAGACAAACAAAGGGCATCTGTTTGATATGCCCTGACAGATTTAAACTCGTTTGTCCTCGGAAAGCCAAATTTTGATGAGTGGACTTTACGATCATTTGATATTTGAAATGATGGAGAAATTTCCCTTTCATTTTTCCTCAGAGTTCTAAGCAGTGTTAATTTCTTGTCAAGTAGTTCTTTGGCGAGACCATAATCAGTAAATAAGTTGTCTGTCGTCACGTTTCTTCCAGTCTTTTGAATTGTTGTAATAAGATTACGTACGACTCTTTGGGGTTGTCCTCGTTCAACTATCCCATCAACTTTTCCCTTATAAATTTGGGCATTCAGGAGATAGGCATTTGTTGCATCAGCCATGCTCCACTCTTTTATGCCATACTTATCAGATTTACCTTGAATGAACATTTTTCTTTCTATGCTAGTAGCGACTCATCAATAGTTACGTATGCGCTAGCCTTGTAGTTGACTTTACAGGCCCCAGCAAACTTTTGGAAAACATCCGTTATAGGTGCTAATTTTCCTTCTTCCCTATCCCTTCGATCCGTTTCAGTGTTTATGTCGTCAAATCTGATGCCCTCTTTAATTTGCATGAAACGGATACGACTCATGGTAGCTCGATAGATAGGCGGACGTGTCTTGGTGCTGTAAATTTCATCTATATGACGCTTATTATCTTTTTCGATTCCCCATCTAACGTAAAGTTCTAGCCAAGCCATAAGTTCTATAGCATACACATCGTTCCAGTCTGTACCATACACAACACTTACCCTTTGATTCGTAGCTTCAAAAATTGTTTCAATTATTTTATCTGTTATGAAAAAGCTGAAAGCAGGATATTCATTGTGTGTTGGAAAGGAACTGTGAACACCAGCCTTTTCACGAACAATATTTTGCGGCAAGTGCTTTTCACGTCTTGGAGGTAGAATATACCATCACTTGGTTACTTTGTCTCTTCCTAGCACAAACTCTTTGTGACGAGTATCACCATCACTTGAATTATCACTTAGTATCACTCACATTATCACTGCATATCTAACTGTCATCATCAATTCCAGCAGTAACTTATGGCTCATAGTCATTTCCATCTGATAAGTCACTACAAGAGTCATTATCACCATCAAAAATAGGAGAATCTTCAACAATTCCCTCACTTTGACTGTAAAATAGATCAACAGTGCCATGTTTAATTATAATCTAGAATCTGAAAAGTAAACAAAAAAAATTGTTACACGGTATGCTAGGTGGGGTACCAAATGATACCAACGAAGTTTGCTACCTTATCCCTCTTAAAGTATAATATCTTTACTTTTCAAACTTTGTGTCCCTATGCACTGGCCGAGTACAAACACACTTTTGAAAGGTCAGATCCCTAAAACAATAGGTGGCTAAATGGTATGTTATTAAAAAATATTGGGGTCAATCTGACCCCATATGGCGTACCGAGCTTTAAGACATAGAGATGGACAGGAGTAACAATGTGTCGCTAAACCGTTAAAAGTTAGCATTGGATACAGGTGCGAGCCCAGCAACGAACGTCTTTGTTTATCCCAGGCTAAAGTAACTTCACTGCAAGTGCCCTTTAGGAAACTTTAAAATCTGGATGAGAATGATGGTAATTGAGGTAAAGAAGGAATTTGAGAAACGAGGTAGCAAAAATATACATTTATACTAATAAAGGCCTATTAAAGCAGCAATCGGCACAATAAGAAGTACTTTTAAGGGCGACAAACAAGTTTTCTTATTCAAAGCGAAGAAGAGAACAAATTGATCTTAATGTCTTAACTGAATGGAACTTCTCCTTTTCCAAAGATAATAATAATGATAATATTGCTCTTGCACGACTATATATGCGGTTTCATTAGATCGAACCTGAAGAATCGTGAACCTATATATCATGAGTGGGTAAGAGCTATAGTATAAAAGTCTCTTAAAGATTTTAGCCTGTAAAGATACTGGGAATGATAGGTTGACGCTTTGGTGGGTTTGAGTTACTGTGCTTGGTAGCTTAATGGTAGAGCATCTGGCCGACATTCAGGAAGCCTGGAGTCCACTCTCGGATAGGAGAAGTATTGTTTTCCTCTTGGTTACTTCTGTCTTCTAAGTATGGAGTGCCTTCATTGGGAGGTCCGGTGGGATTCTTGATGTTTACTTGTTTTATTTTCCCTTTCTCTTATCTTTAAAAAACTTCCGTTTCTTGTCTCCTTTGCTCATTTACGTCAAATTTCTTTTATTTTAATTTTTAATTTCGTTATATCATCTGCAATAAAAAGTTTCAGCACCTTTCTTCTTGTCTTCAAAAAGGTTTTTGAAGGGCAAGATGAAATAAGGCAAAAGCCCTGCAGTGGTTACCACCCACAGAATTTGAAATTGTTCTTTATTATTTAATTGCAACTCATAGCCGCGATTATTTTTCCATATATATATATATATATATATATATATATATATATATATATATATATATATATATATATATATATATATATATATATATATATTTATATATATACACACAAACAGACTTTCGGATATATATGTATATTATATATATATATTATAAACGCCGAATCTTTTCACTCTTTTACGTACAAATAAAAGACGACTGAGAATTTGAATTCCCTGAAATCTTTCGCAACAATGAAACATTTCTAATTTTATACTCTTTAAGCTTTATCGAAAATCCTTCTAGTATTCCATTTTTATCAAAAATCTCACACCTATAATTTTGCCAATGATATTAACTCTGAGGCAAAGCAAATGCAACGTAACTACGGCTCTCACCCCAGCTTGCTTCCCATACCAAAAGACAAGTTTCTCTAATCGATTACATCATCTTCCTTACTCTCACTAACGTTCACTAGAAGCCTACTTAGCCAATATTAAACTCGCAAAGTTGAAGGACTGCTCCTCTCTCTCTCAACCGTTCTTGATCTCTCACACCATGTGTCTAATCATTTTAAAAAACAGTTACCTTCAGGAGAGCCACCTCTACTAGCATTTGGACTGGATTTCTCTCTACCTCGCGGCTACCTGAGCAAAACCTTTTAAAAAATCAAATTCGAACGGCTATTTCAACGGATTAGGTATCCACACCCAAAACCTATTTAAAACTAGACAACTGAAGCTCTCAAACATCTCGCATTTTTTTATCTAAAGTGAAACAGTTTAGATAACGGGAAATGCACCAGATCTTACATTTTCCTTCCAAATGAACCTTAGCTAGCTGTCCTTCCGACTCGAAAAACCGCAGAGTTTTGACCAAAGCACCTACGAACAACTCTAAACTAAAGACTTGACGTATGATTAACTTTGCGGTCTCCCTAAAATCCATAAAGCGACTGAACTTCTGCGATCTATATTAACAACCCGTAACCCACCTAATTATTAAACGGCCTAAGCAAAATATTGCTGAAAATTCACTATATTTTAAGGAGGAATTTAAATCACTATATCCTAACCTACATATGCAACATGATCAATTTTGAGGTAACTTCCCTCTACAGCCTGAACCACGCAAATAGCTTGGTTGGGAAAGTTACGATTTCTCGGTTCTCTGCGAATCAATTGTAATGAAACCTTTCCCAGTTTGTCTGCACAATATGACTAAAATATTTTGTTTCGTTATATTGTGTTACGTCCTTCAATTTTTTTACGATTCGTCGTTTTTGGGTTGAACCACGCTAATGGCATATATCTTCCTTAAGAACAATAGGACGTCGCATAGGCCTCAACGATGTTGAAAAGTCTTTCAGGATCAACGAAAGTGCTGAAGGTTCGTCTTTTCGTTGCAGAGAAGTTAGGTCTCAAAGCGGACACAGTTACACGGTTTCTGAAGGATTCTAGGCTAAGCAAAAAGCGATCCGATTGTCTGAACCCCAAGACTGTGACATCCAGGGATTTGAGGAATATTGGCCGAAAGTTACGTCGGAGGCCCGTTAAAAAAATCATTTTCATCGATGCTGTTCCTCCCCTTGTACGGAAGACCATCAGGAACCGTATCTTAGGGAACGTAAATTCCGTGCGAGCTCCCCTAAAACTGACTCATTCAACGTCGTCACAGGACTTTGAGGCTTTAGTGGGCCTGGAAGTACATAACGATGGACATGGATGGCGTTCTCTTTACTGACGAGACCAGGGCTAACCGTGAAGGACCTGACAGTTAGATAAATGGTAGAGTATATTTCAGAGATGAACATCATTAAAGTTCACGATGTCATCAGCTTAACCAATGAATCATGTTATAGGCATGTAAAATTAGATACAGACTTATTGGTCCAGTCATGGACCTAATGGAATAAAATTGACCGCAACAACCTACAACAATCTCTTGAAGGAGGTCTTGGATCCCTGGCTAGATGACATACCGTTTTCACTTCTAATGACTCTAGTTTTCATGCATGGCAACGCTCCATCAGACTCTGCCAAGGCCACTCAAGCATTTCTAGGGCTTTTACGTAATACAAGGTGACAAGATCATTGTGTAGTTGCCAGCCTCTCCTGACCTCAACCAAATCGAAAAAATTGTTAGTTAATCATTAAACAGATGTTTATGCCGATGATCGTCAATTAACGTCTAAATATTCTTTTAAGCGACCATAAAATCTGCAGCAGTGGCAATCCAAACCGCCAATATTAAGAAATTGATAGATTGTAAGCATAATACTGTTTTTTAACTCAACCGTTAAAATGGCGCTCATGTAGGCAAATAATTCATAATATACTTCAATTTTGTATTATAATTATTTTTTGCTCTATTAAATATATGTATACGCAAAATATGCTTAAAATGTATAATTATCCTTTTTTTTCTCCCAAATATCTTTTAATGGCTGTTTTCATTCAAAAGCTTTTAGCGAGTTTCATTCAAAACACGACGAATCTGAAATAAAAAATGAACGACGTTGATAAAATTAAATCATAATCAAATCATATCAGTGTGCCATATTGTGCTGACTAGCTCCAAAAAAAATTTCGAACTAATTAACAGAGAACTGAAAAATCCTAACTTTTTCTATTGTGTTATTAACATAGTTAAGTTTGTATATAGGTGTTCCTTTTCTAGAAACCATTAATACTCTTCTTTCTTATTCCTTCTTGTCCCATAACTCATCCTTTCAAGGATGACAATTACTTTGGCTTTAATTACAAATTATTCTTCAAATTGAGGGACTCGCTATTAATATTCCTGTTGTCGTCCATCTAGCAAAGCTCTTCATGTCTTTCTTAGAGCATGAAACGCTTGACAACTGCCCACTCTAGTTATGTTCTGTATTCTACAATAGATATGTAGATGATAGAATATCCTTTAAAACAATCTCTAGTGTGCATTAGCCAACTACAACCAAATATAAAATTGACAATGGAAAAAGAAGACAATAACTCTCCCTTATTTCTTATAGCTACACATAACTTGAGCGCCTTACAGTTTATTTACATTCATTTACCGTAAATCTGCCGATACAGACTCCGGATTATATTTTCTTACTTACACTCTCACGAAATTTAAATTAAATTTTATTAAGACTTTTCTTCTCCGCCCTTTTAACCTCGCCACCTCATACTCAGCTGTGATAACGATGTTACCTTTTTATCTTATTACTTTACCCAAAGGGATACTTGCTAAGCTTATTCGACACACCTCTTCAGACCTTTCTCAATGTAAGGTTTAGCCCTAAGCTCCCCGCTAATAAGGTCCGTAAAGAGAGGAGATTTATACCCCTGGCATAAATTTAAACTCTTACGACCCTTCTCTGAAGTAAAGTCTAACCTTACTTTACCCGCTAGGAACTTTTAACCCCTATTTTAAATCTGGCAAATGACATAGCCTCTTTCATAACAAAGACAAACTGCCAACACTCTTTCATCATTTAAAAATACGAGTACAACTGCTCGCGATGTAAATCCGAGGCCTATTTAGGATTGATGCTGCGCACAGTTTGGGATAAACCATAAAACTGAAGCCCCCATTACCAAACCAGTAAACTCCCCTATCAGATTACATTAACAAACACTTTAAATGTGCTCCAAAGTTCAAAATGACTGCGCTCACTAAGAAGAAATTATCACGTTGGCCACGGTCTTTAGGGACGCCAAGGATGAGGGCAACAAGAAATAGAGGAGCGTGGAAACGTCACTCTGTTTGCTCTGATTATCAACCTTGGTGCTAAAACAGATGCTCAACTGTGCAAGCTCCTGAAGAAGATGGCCCCAGAGCAACCCGTTTGGACTCCGCCGTCAATTATCAGATTCAAACAACTTAAGGGTAAACTCACGTCGGCCATGATATTACGGTTCCCCAATTCCGCCGAACCATTTGTCCTCCGGCCGGGCGCCAGCAATGATGGCATCGGTTGTGTATTAGTTTAGTACGGGATTAATGATGAGAGTTTTCCTATCGCTTACGACAGCCGAAAGTTATTACAACGCGAAAAAAAACTACGCTGGGATTGAACGAGAATCCATCGCAATAATTTGGGAAATTCAAAAATTTAAAATGTATCTAATAAGGAAGTAACTTGTAATAGACACCGATCACAAACTTTTGTCGTACCTCCGAAATATTAAAAATAACAATGGTAGATTAATGCGCTGGAGTTTGTTCTACCAAGAATTCCAGTTTAGGATACTGGACGTAAAAGGCTCTGAGGATTGTATAGCCGATAGCTTAAGCCGAAATCCGGTAGGTTCTCTCTCAAGTGAATCTTGAACCTACTTTTTTTTTGGTATATATGTCGAAATATATTTATGTCAGAAACATGTACCCTTTTTTTATTTAAATTAAATTTACAATTATTTTTGGAACCGAGGAAGATAAACCCTCTCCTAAAAATTCACTGTTAATAATCATGATTGTTGTAAATTAGTTTTTTAGAGGGTTAATGATCAATCTATGTACATTTTTTCAGTCTTTCTTGGTATTTATTTTGTGTAGATTTATTTTGTATTATTTCTTTTTGTATCATGTATTCCTTTACTATTTTTTTGTGTGATGCGATTTTTTGGTGGGAATTCCTTTTGAACTTAGTACAATGTGTTTTTTCACTATGTGATGCGAAGGTATTGCACCCATTTTTCCATTTCCAGAGATATCCTATCTTTTGAAAGTTACATGTTAAGGGGAGGAGGAGATGTCAGAGAGAGAGAGAGATATATATATATATATTCACGCGGACTAAGAGGCCTAGGGAGTACCTCACGAAGGAAAGGACCTTCAACCGGCGTCTTTCGGTAAACTTCTGTGACGATAACGAAGCGAGACGAGTCAAAGTGGAGCCAGGAACCCAAATCAGCGAGAGGGCGCTAAGCCCTTGCCTGCCGCGTCTTTGAAACGGAGTGGTACCCGCTTCCGACGACAAACAAAATCGTTTCTGGCGAAGCAAAGCAATTTTAAAGCAGGAGTCAGGCAGTACTCACGCAGTATCCAAGCAGTAATCGAGAAGATTCGTTGGAATCAGCCAATAACACGACGCGCCTCTTCTCAAGCCACTCCCCGGCACCCTACGGGGTCGCAAACAAGAAACTAGTTGTTCAGACCTACGGCAGTCAAGGGCGTAAGGACTCATTCTGGAATAACGCGCTCTGCTACGTGCCCTGCAAGAATACTCCCACGAACATCTACTCGAGTGCACCCCCGACCTTCTTGGAATATCGTGAGCCTATTACATTTTTCTCTATCACCGTCGAAGATGCGTGCACTTTTTGACTACGAAGTTTCACCTCATCATCTCCTCCCGGTTCCTTTCGGGTAAATATTGTGCTACTCACTGCACGTGCCGAAGCATTCATTGCAAATTCAATTTCTTTTTCTGAACGGTTAGTTATTCCCATAGTGTATCATTTATTGGTAAATTCTTTTATTTGTTTGTATAATAATAAATATTATTTTGTTTTGTTACCCTTGTTTAAATCCCAGAACCACACAAAAAGCCTTTGAACTATTTGAATAAGTCGGCCAATGGTAGAACACGCACTCGCATATTCAGGCACTTAAAAAGGAAATTCCTTCGCGTCTGATTTTGGCCTCTTCCCCCGCGTCTAGGCAGGGCAAGCGAAGGTCAGTGAAGTCTACCTGACCTACGACATTAGATATATTTTCATAAATTTCATAGGTTAGGTTGACCCTACCCTTGGCACACCCGATTAAAATTATATCAAAATCCATTTATAACTTTTAGAGTTGTCAGTTTCCGCTTAATCCTGTTTGCATTCAATCGTAGTGTATTTAGCGTAATGTAATCTACGAGAAACTGAAGTGCTCCAGAAAGGGACGAATAATATATTCATGATTTACGCAAAGAATACTCCTAGAAAAGTCTATTCTCATTTCCGGTTTTTTTTATTGTTGTAGTTTTATCGGCAAGCTTGACCTTCTTACTAGTTTGTTTTTTTTTACTTTACGACATTTTCTAACATATCCTGCTAAATCTTAATGTTGAGACTCACTTTTCACTTCCTAAATATCTTTTTCGTATTATATCTGGCCTGCCAGATATCACAAATAAACCACTGGCCCTAATAGGTCTCGGCTTCCAGTATTCTTTTAGGACAGGTAATCATCTTGGTTATTGATCTATGACCCGTTATTTGAACAGTGGTCAATAGCAGCGGCACCGTTGGACAGTTAAAAATAAATTAAATGAGACCTTGAGGGAAGTGCGGTGCTTGTCTCAAAGCAACTGCATTGCTTCTGCAAAAGTGGGTTTTCTTTTCAAAAAATATACCCAGTTCTAAAAGAAATAAATCCATAAAGTGAACAAAACTTCATACCAATGTTATTTTGGAAAATACTTGAAGTATTTTTGTCAGTTAGCAGAAAAAATCAAACTTAATAATTAAAAATATAATTTTATAAAAAAATTACTAATACAAACTTAGACAAAAACGAAAAAGATGAATTACCGTTAAACGCGAAAGGAATAAAATATTAACTATATTTGTGGACAATTAGACGAAATTTTTAAAAGTATTTTCGGTAGCTGTTGCTAATCAATGAATATTGTTCTTAATACTAATATTTAAGATAAAAACTAATTTTTTAATTTAACAAATATATAATTACTTTCTTTCACTGCATCATTTTATATGATAATGTTAATTTATGTGTTAATTAATTTTTATATTAATTTAAGTTCGCGATCCTTAAAACCTTTATATTAAAACGCATAATTATTATGAATATTAATATTCTTAGAAAATATCAATGCGGTCAATTAAAAAATATTGCAAAATTATGTAAAAACTTGTGGTTGATTTATTTAAAGTCTTCTCTAATAATGACAAGTTTATAAATAGTTATTCTTATAATTAAACTGTTGCATTTACTCGTAAAATGATACTCGTCGATGATTACTTTTCTGATAGTTTCACTTTCGAATGTAATGAAAAGAGTGTGGATTACTTTACTATTTTATCTGTATCTTTTATTTTCCTATTCATGCTACATACTAGTAATTAAAATAATACAACTGTATAGTGCAAAACTCTTGCACCAATTATTACCAGATCAGATAGTAAAGAGCAATTTTGTAAGATCGCTTTTATAATTTTGTAGCTAGTTTCCAATGATCATAAATGTACTCCTTAATGTTGTCGTAGAAGATTTAAGGAAGGTGAGTGACACCCCTTTTACTTTCAAAGGAGTCTATTCTCTAGAGTCAAATTGAAAAATGCAGCAAGAAAGCAAATGAATAGTTGAGAAAACCTAAAGATGAAAAGGCAGGCAATAGCAAAGCACAACAATTTTAAATACTGGGTCCGTGAAATGCATACACGAGCTCTTAAAACAAATTTGGATGAGGAATAAATATGAATTTTCCATCCATATCAGGTGTATAACTCGATAAAAATGAATTAATGAGATCCATTGATCATTGAAAAAATTGTTATAAAATTAAAAATTACATTGAGCAAATGTAAGGGTAATAAAATTAAAAATTATATTATATTTTTTCTAAAAACTCTGGGAAAATATTTAAATTATTACCTGTATGACCTGAGAATTATAATTATGTGGGAGTTCTAAAGGTGATTTTATGCATTATTGGAATAATCCGACATAATATAAGTCAAGATGAAGAGGAGACACTCTGATATGAACAAAACGAATGATGGATCTTGTCAGAAAATGGCTTGGTTGCAAACATTTTCAACACAGAAATGTGCCAATGTACTTATGAGTAAAACAAAGAAGAACGATAGTTACGATTGTGACTAATTTCTTTCTTGGTACGAAAGAACATGTTGACAGATGTACTTAATGTAGAAACTGAGATATATGTTTGTATGAACCTATCTACCTATATAAGTGTCTTGTGGAAAGTAACTTTGGTATAAATCTGGATGAGAAGAGGAGAAAGTTGCCAAGGAAGAGAGAGCTTGAAGAGGAAAGTTGTGGTATCAGGAAAAGAAGGAATGACATATGACACAACTTCATAGCGGTGCAAGAATAAGTGCGCACGAAAATAAAGTAAACGTGGTAGAAGTTTAAGGAAGTGGTACAGGGATGTGTTAATATGCAATCTACTTATATGTGTTCTTTTGATCCTATGTATATCAGCAGACTCTAATTTCTCATATATTGCAGAAGTAGAGGCTATCCTTAATTTTAAATTTGGTGAGATGAGGCTTCTTCACAACAAATCTTGACTTGAGACATTTGCCGAAAGGTCTCCGCCTCACTGGGTGCGTCGAAGCTTTCACATCTTCTTCTTTCCAATTGTGAACAAACTAGGCCTTAGTTGCAACCCGATCCTTGAGTTGAGACATTACCAAGAGGCGAACTTGGCGTTCGCTTCAAACTTTGGTCCTTCATAAGAATTCTTTACAGCATTCAGCGAAGAAACCACTGTTTTCCTTATTATTTTTAAAATGCTAAATTATTAATAAACCGGCAATTATTTAAATAGTATAAAAATTATTCCGATCAGGTAAATTTTAAAAAGCAAGGAAGAAGCAAACTTGGCGTTCGTTTCAAACTTTTGGCCTCTATAAGAATTCTTCACAGCATTCAGCGAAGAAACCAATGTTTTTCTCATTATTTTTGAAATGCTGCAATTATTTAAATATTAGAAAAATTATTCCGATCAAGTAAATTTTAAAAAGCAAGGAAAAAATAAAAATATATGTCTAGAACTTTGGACTAGTAATGTTAAACGGACAAACGCGAGAAGCATTTAAGATGCAAGCAGGTGTACCTCAAGGGGGATGCCTGAGTCCAACTCTGTACACTCTATACACCAGTCACCAATCTCAATCTAGATATGAGAGAGCGATGCACATACAAGTTACGGATAGCATAACTGAGATAATTAATATTTATAGTAAAAACTCAAGAACTATGACATGAAGGACATCAAGAGAGATACAAAAATGAAACAATTAAGTAAGAAGGAACAAAATAAAATGAATAAATTAAAGTATTTTCCTGAAAAGCAGAGGAAAACGAGTCAAATAAGAGTAGATGGAAAGGCAATCCTTATAAAACGGAAGGCCGAGTCCTAGGACTCAAACTGACGAGAAAAAGATACCTCTCACTTCACACAATAGGTTTCCAAAGAAAAGGCAATACAGATTCAAAGTCCTTTCAAACGGAAACAAGTAGAAGCCTTACATGGCCCCCGTCCGCCACATGATGTTATACCCCTTAATACTCACGCAAATATTAAGCAATACGCAGGTAAAAAAAAACAGAGAATCCAGAATTTGCTAACATATTCTTCTCAAACAAGAAAAGAAGCGATCTGCTCACTTTAGGAGAACTGCACCAAAGAATAACAAGATATATGAAACTTTACCACACGAGAAAATAAAGAAAATAACTATACTTGATGATGAAAGCTCTCAAATCCGATATAGGCAACAATTTGATGGAATCAGAAAAAAGATAGCTGAATATTAATCAGATAGTCCGCTAAAAACCGGTAAGGCAACCGTAAGAGACAACTGAAAAGACAACCGATGAGGACATAAAAAATAGAATAGAAAGATGTGAAACCCGAAAATAAAAAAAATACGTAAGACCATAAGGAAAGTGTGCAAGAAAACCCAAGTTAAATAGACAAATCATATAAACGCTCAAATGAGCAAATGATAACAAAGACTCGAATGCTATATATATTAGGATGGTTCTTAGTTTACAGAATTTTCATTTTCTTAGATCTGCCACGCCAAAGTGTTCCTTTTGGTTAAAAAACACTATATGCAAAATTTCTTTGAGATATATTAACATTTATAGGTGGCCCTATAGATCCGAAGTTCCTCTCAGATGAGGTATACGATATACATACAAATACACCGCAGGCGTCCGTATACTGAGTATAGTTAATGAAACTGACCGCAATTTGGGACAAGAAATCCATCCACTAGCCCTAACCCGATCCAGCATCAGATAGAAACGAAATCAGCATCGTAAATCCACCTAAAATAGATCAAATATATGTTCGACCACAGTTGCTACTCATTTTGCACTGGGATGGGAAGCTTATCCCAGATCCCATTGACACTTGGACTGTGGACAGGTTGCCTGTGCTAATGACAGGTAATGGCCAACCACAGCTTCTTGCAGTCCAAAAGCTACCATCGAGGAGGGGAGAAGTGCAAGCTAAGGTAATCTCTTTGTTCTAAAAGCCTGGAATTCAGAGGAAAATGTCCAGATAATGTGCTTAGACAGAACTAACTTTAATACTAGTCGGTAAAAAGGCACGTGCATTCCTTTGGAGCAGCTTCTTGGTCGTGAACTTCTGCCCATTGGTTGATGCCATCATGTCTTGGAGTTCATTGCTAGAGCAGCTCTTTCTGAGGTCTTTTCTGATGTTCTCGCCTTCAAGCGCTTCAAAACATGATGACAATATATCGACAAAAAACACATATGGAGACTCAACTGATGATTAAAGGGCCAACGCTGTAGCTGTCTTCAAAGATGAAATGATGCAGATTTTTGAGACGGCCGTTAAAGTCACTTAGCCCAGAGATGACTACAAAGAATTCCTGGAGCTGGCTATCATCTTTCTTTGAGTTGTCCCTCCTCGATGCATCCAATTTGCAGCTCTAGGAGCCATACATCAAGCCCGATGGATGGCAAAAGTGATCTACACCTTAAGAGACTGGATGTTTCGCTTGCAGTTTAAGCTGACAGCACGGGAGCATCAAGGATTACGAGAACTCTGCATCTTATTTTCGAGTATTTACGTTGAAGCGTCGGTAACAGCCAGCATTGCTCTTAATTACCCAATAAATGATTTGAAGTTGCTGAAGCAATGTTAGATGTATCACACGATTAACATCGACATATCCAACGCTACAGAAAATAATATGACAGGCTAACTGTGGTAACTTTCTGAGGAGTTGGTCGCTTTGGCATTGTTTGATGGTGATTTGGAAAATAGCAGCAAGGAGAAGATACTTATAGCTATGAAAGAGAAAAAAAGGGAAGGAAAAGCCGCTGAAGCTGGCAACTATGGACGTGAAAGGAATTCAAGAGAAGACTTTATTTGACTTTACAACCAAGAAATCAAGACTATTTTTCAATAACTTCCTTCTTCCATATGATTTCCTATAAAATACAGCAGTTCAGTGGAAGCATCAGCCTAGCTTCAGTGCTTCAAAATCTTTCATTAGCACATTGGCTATCATCAACAATCAGGCTGAATATACCGTTGCCTTGGTCGAGGATTTCGCTGGCCATCTCTCAGAGGATGAGGAACAATTGCAGTTTGTTCCGAGTGTTGTTTCCCGAACACCGTTAAAAGTTCCCAGACACTCTCAAGCAGACCTTACTGAGCAACACTAAGTTATGTTTGTCATTACGACACTCTTGCTAATGAGCAGCTAATACCCACTGTAGAAGATCCAGATTTGTGAATGTTGGGAAGAAACCAATCTAGTGAAATGACTGCGTACTATACCTCATTTGGGGGAACATCGGATCCATTAAGCCACCTTTAAATATGCATACATATCAAGAAAACTTTGCAGTGGGTGATTTTCAACCAAAAGGAACACTTTAGCGAGGTCAGACCAGTCAAAATGATTTTTTTAAAATAAGGACCACCCCCTGATATATACATATATACTATATATATATATATATATATATATATATATATATATATATATATATATATATATATATATATAATTTCACCAGGAATGAGAGTAAATAGAATGCGGAGAAATTCATCTTTATTTATTGGATATAACCAACGTTTCGAGCTGTCCGCTCATCTTGGGGCTCTATGATATAAAAGTATAAAGGCATACCCAATTTACAATTAATTACAATATTAAAAGTGTTGACAAATATCTACAAAAAGAGACTTTTTTCCCTATAATACAAAACCTAAGAAAATACATAATTTATAATGAGTTAAAATATTAAAAATCCTAGAGGAATATAAGGAAGAACCATCAAAACACACCTATGTTGCTCTGACTCCAGAGTTAAGTGGGGAGGGGGTTAAAGTGGACAAAGTTAAGATTGTATTGGTAGTTAAGTTATGTCATAAGTAGGGGGCAGCGGACGAGTCACAATTAAGACTAGGGGCACGGGATTTAATAAAGAGTGATTCTGCTTAGTATTCTTAAGCTTTGCTCATTATTATCTTGATCAATTATTGCAAAATATCTATAGTTATATTCGCGTTGTATTTAATTGCATGTGCTCTGATAGAGGATGGTTCTTTATGATTAAGTAGTTTTTCAGTACGGGCGCTGATGCCCATGTCTAAGGAGAACCTTGCTCTCACGGAATCGTACTGCCTATGTATCTTCCTTAGAGACACCGAAGACAATTAAATTCATAAACAACACGAGTGTGCATCCCTAGAGGAGGTTTGTCCTTTTGACTGAACCAACTGCTAATATTGAGTTGGTTATCAAATACTAATTTGAAATTTGTATGGTAAAAATAGCGCTTAAATAATTTAGAAAACTTTCTTCTGAATTCTCTATTAAGGGGACCAATTTCGGGAACAATAAAATATTTTGAGTCTTTAGGAACATCGAAGGAAGGATTGGGAGGTAAAACTTTGGAATTTAAAAATTTACAAATCAGGGTATTTACTACCGACAGGGGATAGCAATTATTCTTGAAATAGGATCTTAGGAATTCAAATTCTTCGTGCATTAGAGAGAATGAAGATGACAAATAGAAGCTACGACAGATGAGTGTCCTAATGGAGCTCAGTTTGTATGATAAGTCGCAAAAACTATAGAAATTTGTATCAATATTATTGAACCTAGTTTTTCTATATATGGATGTTGTTAAGCATTGATTTGATTTTTTAATTAAAATGTCTAAAAAAGGTAGACAATTTTCTTTTTCAGTTTCCATAGTGTATTTAATGTTAGGATGAATATTATTGAGATAATTAAAAAACTGGTACGCCTGGTTCTGGCTATCAAATCTTGCACAGCAGTCGTCTACAAATTTTCTGTAAAGTAATGGCTTGAGTGACGAAGGGCAAGCTTGAAATAGGGTCTTCTCAAAATCTTTCATAAAGATATCTGCAGCAATGGGGGCAATGGGTGGACCCATTGCGACCCTATCTATGTATCTTTTGATAAATTTTCCCATCGAATGAAATTTAGCGTCTGTGCATTTGTTAGGGGTAAGGCCTGCAAACTCTGTCACAGCAACGTCGACGAGCTGAAGTCCTGCGTCTATCGATGTGTGCCAGCTTAAGGGAGGAGCATGTAATCACCACCCAGGCCGACTATATTATTTAATATTACTATTTAAATATATATTTTAGGTTAAAAGAATATAAAAAGTGACTGACTTCATCAAAACCATCATTTTGTCCTTTGTTGAGAGCGTTGTAACGGGTATAACAGGCCTTTTGCAATATTCGGTATCTTCCCGTAGGGCTACACCAAATATCTAGATGAGTTGTGTTGCTCTTGATCCAAGAGATAACCATTAGAAAGCCTCCCTTGCCTGTTGCAGGTAGACTATTCCATGCCACACAAACAGGTAGACCTATACTTTGCTGACAGACAATTTCTGGCCTCCTAGCTTCACAAGTTCTCATGCACCACTAAGGTGGAGCTTAGTTTCAGGATCACCAAAGTTTTCACCCAGTAAAACAGGGGGACAGTTGAGAAAGCCTGTAGCAGGTTCTGACGCCGCCAGGAGGCCGTAGTTGAGGCCAACAGTGATTTCATTGAATAAAATGAATACTCTAATCCTTTAAGTCTTTAACATATATCTTGAGTAAATATATATCTATGTCTAAATGAACTCTGTGTTATTTTCTTTTATATCGAAGTTAGTAGACAAATTACCAACCGCTCCATGTGCTTATTTTAATTGTGGTATAATCTTAACCTTATTATAGGGTACTAAAAATTGGATTTCACAATGAAGGAAATTACGAGAACAAATTATTCATCTTAATCAAGATGTGGTTAAAAATGCTATTTTACATAAAGTAAACTCATTTTAACTGATATAATGGGTAAGCAAGAAATAATAGTATATATTCACTCCTTATAGTAGGCTAAAGCAAACAAGCCACTTGACCTGAAACCGATACCATTAATTTGATTAACAAATATGTACAGGGGAGAATAAGAAAAAAACAAACCTTCATGGTCTTTACCCAACTTCAAGCAAATTTGGCCTACTTTCACAGCACTTGTTTTCCCCATTTTTTCACATGACCAAATTTAGCAAATTTACACTTTGAACTAAATTTTATTCTTTCATGCTGAAACAAAATATAATTTTTATTCTATATTTTCAGTATATTTAGTAGTGATTAAATTTCTTCAAGGTATATTCCCAAAATAATAATATCATGTTTATTTATAAAAATATATAGATATTATTTAATAGGCACATTGATTATTTTCTGGCGAAACTTTAGTTTTTTATATTTCTCGTTTGTTAATATTTAAGATTGTACCGAATATCACAGCTGAATTTTTTCGTGCCTCGCTCACGAATCTTATGACAAATTTCTCGATTCTTTAAATCAAATGTAAATAAATGTAGTTCGTCTCTAAATGAACGGAAGGTGCAGTATTATTTCTTTCTCTAAATGGGCAAGAACAAAATAACGCCTCGAATGCGGTCCATAATAAAGTGTTTACTTCAAAAAATACATCAATTTGAGCAATTTTGTTCTATCAAGAACATGGCATAAAATTTTGAGTGGTTAACAGAGGGCCTCCCCGAAAAAGTTACACTCGATAAATATGAATTTTTTTTAATAAGAGTAGCTAAGAAAACGAGACGTCTGAAAAGCAAAACGTTACATATGAAATTTTACCAAGGTGGAGTTAAAGTTATTTCCGCGTTCCAGAATAGGTTTACACATATACTGTATCCATTACCTATAAAACATCGCCGTAAAATCATTAAAATATGTGTCATGTATATTTATGACAATAGGTAAGACTAATATTACCAATAATACAATCAAAGTTCCTAGCTTAGTTACATGAAACGGCGCTAAATCAAAGTACTGAAGAGATAGAATAATTCATATCCATGCTTATTGGGGCTTCTTGGTGGTTCTGGAAAAAAAATATATGACTTTAAAAAACATTAATATACTACCCCCTTCTCAAGGAATGGTAATTTTCTTAACGTATAATTCCATACAGCTAGTAGAGAAAACGAAAATCTTTCTCCGCCCTTTGAGAAAAGATAATTCCTTTTCATCGTTTGAAAAAACTATGGTTTCCGTCGGTTTTATAAGGGAAACTTCAGTACTCTTCTAGTCTCTATAAAACAATAATTCTTATTGGTCTTTTGCAAAAGCGATGATTCTTCACCGACTCGGGAGAGACGACTCCTCTTTGTCTCCAGTTTATTAGAAACCATGATGAAAATCGTTTTCCTCTCGGTTGTGTAAAAAACAAGGTTTTCTGACCAAAAAGTCGCGTGCTCTCACTTATTCTGATTTATAACCTTACTACCTACACAACTTTCAATAATTTCCGAACTAACCATGCGAGGACCTAGGCTATTATATCATTCAAAAGAGAATGTAAAACAATATAAGAATAGGCCTAATAGTTATGATGTTATTGCCAAAACAAAATAATTCCCAAGCTAACCCTGGGAGGACTTTGGCAATTCTATAATTCGAAAGAGAATATACAACAACATAACGGTTTTAAATCTAGCTAGAATCGGTCGAATAGTTATGATGTTATTGCCAAAACAAAATAATTACTGGTCTAACTTTGAGAGGACGTTGGCAATTATATGATTTGAAAGAGAATGTAAAACAACATAAGTGGTTCAGCTTTCGTTAGATTCGGACTAATAATTACAATGTTATTTCAAAAACAATCAAAAAAGCAAGACGGAGACCGACCGACAACACTTTTGAACCTGTAATTTTTCTTGTTCTCTCTCTTTCTGCAGTAGAACACTTAAATACCTGTGCTCTTCTTTCTGTTCTTGTTTGTTGTTTTTCAATTTTTGTATTTGGCTTTATTCTTCCCATTTTGTCAAAGATAAATTACTGTCTGTTTTGGACAAGATTTAAGACAACTTCGTACCCTCACTTTCACAAGCAGCTCATATGATCAATTTATGGCTATGAGCCTTCCGTATATCTTCATTTTCTGAATTTATCGCTTTTTTGCGGACTTTCTTTAGTAAATCTCTTGGTTTTCTCTTTCCTTTAATTTACAAAACACATACAAATGTAAGGGCATATAGGTTAAAGTACCATTTCCCCCATGCAAACTGATTTTACTCACAAAATGTCCGTATTGAAAATCCAATATTAATTAGGTGGAAATTTACTTATAGACATGAGAAGTAGAGACGGAAGTTTGGATAAATGGGGCATGACATTTTCTCTGAGTATCTTTATGGAATATTTAGTGAAGAAAAATTAGGAAAAGCGAAATACAAAAAAATTGGCAGCGGCTTGATATTTTCCAGGGGTTTTGTTAATGTAAAATGTATTATTATATTCAATTAGGTAGAGTCGGTTGGCTCGTTATGCACTCGTGTGTATACGCTGGTGGAAGGACAGATACGATTAGATAAAGTGGCGAGTTGCAGTACGAAGCTGAACCGCAGCTCTTCTCTCCCATTTCTGCTAGGATATCTTCGTGCTACCCACGAAATCCGGCTGGTATCAACGTTAAAATGAAAACCTCTATCTCTTGCCTATTCAGGATAATCACTGGGAATAAAAAATAGTTTGCAATATTTTAAATAACCGCATTCAGTTTATCAACCCAACTTTGCATTAAATAAAACCTACGCGCCGTATAACTAAATGGCGCTGCCTATATTTTCTCGGGGTAATTCTTATACCCGTTCTCAGAGAGTCGATTCCGTTGGTAATATTCTTAACCCTCCGAGCCTTAAACATTTGCCTAAATAACTTTGGAAATCTAACAAGCAATTATTTCAGAATTCTCTCTAAGTCACCAGTAACTTACAAGTTAAGCCAAATTGTCTTGAGGATATATCATTAAAACTCATTCTCTAAGGGGGCTCACACTCGTTATCACTTGTCACTGCCTTTTATTTCCCTTTCATACAATTTATATGAAACAAAAGAGCGTATTTAGTGGCTAGTCTCAGTTCAAGCCTGAGTTTAGTGCTTTATGTATTCCCATCACCCCGGCGTCATTTATGCAGTAAGGAGTAGAACTAGAGAACAAAATACCAAAATCTATATTTTCTTTAAAATACTCTATTTTTCATAAAATATTATTTAATTTTGCCTCCCATATTATTCCAGTCTCATTTCATATATCAGCAGATGAAAAAAGTATGATGAAAGGAATGTGGATTAGAAGAAAAGATGCTGGCAAAACTAGAGAATGTATAGCAATGTAAAGATAATGTATACCTATGTATAGCAACATTTCCACTGGCATTGTAGACAGCTACTGATGATATTACTAATCTATTAGGATGGCGAGAAAAGCTAAGCTCGAAAAATCCTTCAAAAATCATGTTGTCTTGTTGGAGAGTGAACTAATGTCACTGACTGACATTTTGCAGCACTGAAGTCTGTCGAAAAGTGTGACTTCACGCATAATAAAGCTACATGATGAAAATGTTTTCTGCAAATCGAAGAAGAAAATAGATCGCTCTAGACAAACGACTTTCAGGGAAGGACGCGCAATGCAACTAAGATCGGTGAAAGACCAATTAGAGACAACAGCATTTCCCGTCAAGCTGCCAAGAACCTGAACCTAAATGTGCCTCGACATATTATTGTTTCACGTCGATTAAAAGAGGAGGAACTCATAGCATGCGCCCTTGCTAAAAACTATTTATGAGTAAACGGACTGAATAGGCTAGGTTGGCCATTGCTACTTAGCATATACTATGCAGTGCTGAAAAGTGTGAAATTGTTTTTCAGCGACCAAAGTGAATTTTATTTGTTAGGTTCGAATGAGGATCAAACATGTGACGCAGGGTAGACGTGAAAGATTAAATCTCACATGTACAAAAATGATGGTTAAATTTGTAGGTGGCAAAAGTTTGGTCTAAATTATTACTTGAGGGCAATATAGCTTTCCTGCTCATTGGTTAAGGCTGCAAAGTAAACGCTGCGTTATAATGAATCTAGCCAAAAGATAGGATTCCCTCTCTCAAAAACAGCAACGAAGGTGAAGCGATTGTCGAAAGCTGTTGAAATGACTTGTGCCAAGGTCTGATTCAAATTTGATAAAAGCCTATGGACGATGCTTAGTAAAAATTATATATCTCTGAAAGCGACAAACTTTGAATAATTCTTGTAAGGAGTAGACGAAGAATATAATGAAATCGCGCGCGAACAATGCGCCAAATTGGTGAACTCCTACGACCGAACATGGTCTCGCGTCATTCTAAGCAAGCGCCTGAATACTTCTTATTAGTATTTTGTTCAATTATCTATGTTGTTTTCTTGTTATAGTTACATTAGTACTTATAGTTTTCTAGTTTGCAAGGATCATTTCTTGAAATACATACCTACACAAATTTTCCGCTGTTCTAGGAAGTGATACTAATACAATATCAGAGGTAAATTTTAAAAAATGTGTCTGTCAATTTTAATGGGCAAATGAGTATTTTAGGGAAAATTTTGATTTGGCCATTTTGTGCTTTAGTTTGGGATTGCAGTGTAGATATTTAATTAACATTATTTTTTTTTACACTTTCATTGGTAAATATCTTTCATGTATCACTGAAACCCGCATCCCTCCCTCTCTTCCGAGAACTCTGTTAGATAGCCTTTTGATCTGCATTTATTTCACGTATTCACTACGGAATTATGGCGGAGACTTATTTGTGGAGGTGGGGGTATTAACTCAATTCATGACTAGCGATATCATTGTTTAGATAAAAAGAGATTATCTGAGCCTTATTCAGGGTAGACTGTGTTTCTATTTTCAGAGAAAAGAACTTCACTCCAAACTATCCAACCTAACCCTCGAGTCCGACCACAGAATACATTACCGAAAACGAGATCAATACGGTAGCCTTCAGGGATGAATGCCTAATCTGGGCCAATGAGAATGCGATATCATTGTTTAGATAAAAAGAGATTATCTGAGCCTTATTCAGGGTAGACTGTGTTTCTATTTCCAGAGAAAAGAACTTCACTCTAAACTATCCAACCTAACCCTCGAGTCCGACCACAGAATACATTACCGAAAACGAGATCAATACGGTAGCCTTCAGGGATGAATGCCTAATCTGGGCCAATGAGAATGCCATGCACTTCCAATAGGCCTTAATCAAAATGAAAATAGAGGTATCAGCAGCATACAATAAGGAACCTAACGTCCCTTTAATAATGGACTAGGTAATCATCCTAGAATCTATTAGTCCTTTTCATTTGCCAGGTTCACAGGACACTATTTAAGATAGAATTAGGATCTCCACCGGCAATATGTTGATAGCAACAATTTGTACTTCTTTAGTTATTACAACCTATAAAATTGATTTCCATTCTCTCTTCTATTTATTGTATAAATTTCTTCTTGGCGTTGCAATCAAACAGATTTTATTAGCCATAGTTCAAATCCTGGGCGTATTTCTTGGCTATAATAACTTGTTCAATTTACTCGTTGGTTCTACTTCTCTAGAAGATACAACATACAATGTAAGTCAGTCATTGCTACCATGACCTAATCATATTTCATCTGAAGACTCCACAATGAGACCTACATTAATTGCAGGAAAAAGGTATGTCCAAGAGAGCTGTGTGCATTCGTGATCGATAGCGCTCCAGGAAGTCGCACATAGTGTTCCATGTAGAGCGATTTCTGGTTCCCGTTTTTCTTCATTTTTCTAATGATTTAAATTTATAAGCAAAATTGCTACATATAACTGTCCTTATAGGATTTTAAGTTATGGCCAATAAAAACGAATTGGTATTGTCAATGGCAGTTTCACTAAATGGGGAAAGAAGATTCACAAACGTGTCTGGCCTCGCGATGTCCTGCCCCTCCTCTTACTTGTGGTTTTCTTTCTGTGGGAGCCGGGGATTCGGTGTGACAGATTTCAGAGGGTGAGGCGGAACCATCCGTGTTCTCTTCCTAATTCTGGAAAAAGTCATCGTAAGGGGGATTGCAGGGCCATTGTAGCGCCGTCAACGCGCAGAAAGAGTGAGGGTGTTCTATTCAGGTTCCTGGCAACGTAGGTTGAATCTCCCATTTGTGCGAGGTTTGCGTTCGCCCAAAATGCCCCCTAGTGTGAAAGAGGTAGGCTATGAAATCAGATTGAGAAAATAAAAGAGTACCGCTCGTAATGACGTCACCGGACACCTAACATGTGTAGCCAAGTTCTAAAAACAAACTCGACCTAGAAAGTGTCGAGGTCTTCCTTTCAGCCATTCCAAAAGAGTAGAAAGATTTAAGGGTTGCTTTCATCCAGAGACTCGGAAGTGTAGCAATCAGAGCCCATTTTAGGTGCCGATGAAACTGTTTCACAAGGTCATTTCCACTTGGGTGCCATGCGATGGTCCAGATTTTCCTAATAGCAGGTGATCCTTTAGAAGCAGGACTAAAATTGAGCCACCTTAGAGAAAATGGTCTTACGGTAAACACGGGCGGAACTTGTCCAGCAGAAATTCCCAATTTTAATTTGTCAGATGGGAAATTGAAATGCAACCCCCATTCCCGTAACTTCATCGTAAACAGCTTAGTCAACGATCTTGGACTCGCACCCCTTGATTAATAACCCTTTCCCCTTGTTTTGTGTTTCTTTGTGATTTTCTGATCTGTAAGCTATTTATAGACTTTTGTAACAAATGTATTCTTAGTATACGACTGAATAGGGTATGATAAACTACATACCGAAACTAGTATCGTAAATTGAACTTTTGGCTCCTATCCTATACAGTTCTTCTACTATATATATATATATATATATATATATATATATATATATATATATATATATATATATATATATATATATATATTCTGAGTAAGAATCCAATGGCAAAGAGAATGACAGTATTCATTCTTTATTTCTTCCGGCAACGTTTCGAGCAAAGACAAGCTCAACTTCTGGCCGGATAAATTGAACAAAAATTAGCTTTAAATAGCAAAGCAATTAACATTAGGATTAGTTAAGACTGGAAGGTACAATTATATATGAATATACATGTATATACATATTTAAATTTTATAGTGATAAATCATAAATAGTTAATTATTTAGACAATGATGGAGAAATTGTGAGCATAGGGGGAGGGGAGGACATTTCTAAACAGCTAAGTGCACAAAAAAAAATTAATTTTAATTTTTAACAAATTGGAAATACGACTAAAGCAATGGAGAGCAAGAAACAATAAAGAAGGGTTAGGTATAATAATTGGTTGGTTATTATAAGACACGGAGAGGAAAGGCGGATACATCAATGTTGAGAGAGGGTCTAAGGGTCTTAATATGAATGGATTCAATTATTTGTAGGCTTATATCATCATTGGAAGAATCTATAATTTTAAAATCATTAATGGTGGCCTCGGTTTTGCAAAGAATAATATGATCCCTACAGGGGATCATTACTTATGTCAAGGTTGCAACAAGCTCGAGCGTGTAACGAGCGCAGTGTAATACCGACATAACTGCCTCTACGACACCGAGGACATGTAAATAAATATGCTACACCACTGCGCAGGATACACGAAAGCAACTCCTTTACATTAAATAGTGATATTGCTAAATTATTCGAAAATATGATTCTAAAGTTGATTTTTCCAAAATGATATTTGAGGATTTTTTTTGTATTTGTTTGCGGAATTAATGATTAAGAGGGCCTAAATCAGGGATGGAAAGATATCGTATGTCTTTGGGAAAGTTATATGAAGGTAATTTTGGAGATAAAATATTGTCAAGGAAGGTTTTAAGAGTAGCCTGAAAAATGTGTGAAGGATAAGAATTATTTGTGAAATAGGTGCAGAGGAAGTCTAATTCTTTATCAAGATTAAAATATTAGGATGATAAGTGGTAGGCACGGTAAACAAAAGTTTAAATGGAATTTATTTTAAAGATTTTGTCACAGGAACTAAACAAATTGAAACCTAACCCAGAAAAGTAGGTTTACGATATACCGAAGTAGTAAGCTTGTTTTCAGATTTATTAATTAGTATATCAAGAAATGGGAGGGTATTATTGATTTCGTATTCAACGGTATACTTAATATTGGGATGAATTGAATTAATTAATTTGAGAAATTGTTCCGCCTGTTGAGTAGTGTCAAATATTGTTAGGGAGTTGTCTACAAATCTGCGATAAAATGAGGGTCGTATATATAATAGGGAGGTATTGAAAACTTGTCTTTTAAATAAGTCATAAATATATCAGCGGCTACTGGAGCTTAAGGGCACCCATTCCTACACCATCAGTCTATTTGTAAATATTATTATTGAACAAAAAATATATGTCTTTGAAAATAAGTCTAAGAGTTTGTTTAAAATGAGGACGAGTGAAGCCATGAAACTTTTCCGAAGCAGCAAAAGACCTATTGAGAATTATATCAATGACTTCATTTAAGGGTATGTTCGTGAGAAGTGAAGAAACCTCAAAACTAACAAGGATATTAGAGGAGCCAAGGGGGAGTCGTTTCAATTCATCAACAAGCGTGAAACTTTTTGCAATGCTGTATTGGTTAGTGGTAGCGTGTTTAGGAGCTTAACCGGATATTTAGCCAGCTTATAGGAGGGAGAGAGTAAGCAGCTAGTATGGGGCGTAAAGGAATACCAACTTAATATACTTTAGGGAGACTATACAGAAAACCAAGGCTCGAACCAGTTGAATGAAGATGGTTGTAAGTTAATATGTCTAAGATGCCCGAAGATTTAAACTTCAAAAGGAAACGATTGATCTTATCCTTCAGACGTGAAATTAATTTATCAAATGGCTCAGTGACTGTAATGAATTTAGTTGCGTCGTTTAGTAAGGACTGCATCTTTAAAATATAATCAGATTTTTTAAGTAAAATTACACCATTTCTTTTATCGGGGCAAGTAATTACTAAATTTCCGTTATTTGAGAGTGTTTTCAGAGTAAGAAAATCATCGCGGTTGAAGAACCACGATGAGAAGATTAGAGATTTTGATTTGTAATAGAATTTCTGCGATACTTCAGACAAACTAAATCAAATTTAATCCCGTGTTTAGGTCGTTAATCGCACCCCAAATAGGTATCACTTGAATAATAATGAAAGCCAGCCCCTCCTTACAAACATTGCCTTTATGCTTTTCGTGCGTTCGCTTTCTCTCTTGTTTTAAGTTATTTTCACTTTTCTCTCTCACTTTGTATATAAAGAATTTATTTAGGTATTATTTTGTCAGTCATTGTCCTGCTGAAGGATGGAGGGTGATACTCCGAAACTAGTCCTGTACTTGTGAATTAACAAACAGCCCTCAATAATAATAAGAATAATAAATAATAATAATTTATTAAAACATATTTTCGAAGTTGGTTGAACTAGTTGGACATTAACTGTTAACGCTGAAATAATGTTGATAAGAGTGGAGAAGAAAGATTTTATTGATTTATACTAACGCTTTTTCTTACTGAATTTTGGTGCAACAATTTCAAATCTGATGTCAGATTTTCTCTATAGGCTACATATTTTGGGGGGAGAGGCGGGAGGGGGGGGGGAATTCAGCCTTGTGATTTTTAAGCAAAATTTTGACACCTTTTTTATAATTTCATGTTCTATTTTAGTAAGTTAATGTCATACAATGTTAAAATTCAGATTTAAAAAACCGTTCAGAAAAGGAATCTGCATTTTGCCTCAATAGTATGTATCTTGAAAATACTGGAATAGGAGATATATGCTATTTCTTCTTGACAACCCATTTAGTGTTGACCAGACAAAAATAGTAGTTAGTTATGTGGTGCTTCATCTCTAGCCAAACCATTGAGACTCGATAAGGTAGACCTTTTCGTTTTCCTTTTGTTTAGTCACGACTAATTTCCTCGCATTTGTGATAGACAGTCTGTAGAGCCCAGTTCTTGACTTGATCACCAAGGGGAACGTCAAAATAGGCCTTATAGGCATAGCGTACAAACCATTTCAATTTACTAAAAAGATAGTAAGGATAAATCAGGAAAGACTTTTACTATTTGACATAGGGCATTTTGGTTTAGAAATTGTGACAAAGATAAAGGCATTTAAAAAGAAGATTGGAAGTTTGTAAGGGAAATTTTCCTTTCGTAGTAAGCTACGTATACATGACATATGTAGTAGAAATGTAATGGAAAAATGAGGTTTTTGTCTCATATCGTTAAAAAATATCCGATAGCAAGCGGAATATTTTTCTTACTCATAAACTTTTATCCCCCCCGTCCCCTAACCTCATACTATGATGTGATATCCTAAGAAAAATGGAAGAACGTTTCAATAATCAAATTTATGAGAGAAATGCAAATTCTTCTTAGCGGGAATCATACCATTTTTATCTACAGCTCTACTTTTCCTTTCAGAATCAACCCATAAACCCTTAGAAATCCTTAAGGAAAAAAGTTTTCTGCTGTTTTAATTAGAATTATGTTTTCGCTCATTAGATGGCATACCATATATGCCCTCTAATGAGACGTGGGTGAAATAGAGGAGGACTGCAGACTAAATCTTAAAAATATAGAAAGATGAAAATCGTGAAGTTAATGAAGACAATTTATAATAATTTGTTTAGGAATGAAATAATCGGGAGAATGACGCTCTAGTTAGGGTATATTTGCTGTAGAGTATGACTGGAAAATACTACTAGCTACTGCAGGTAAGCTATGGGTGCTTTAAAATTCAAGCTTGTTGGTTTTGTAAAATTTATAAAATTGCGTTATGTAGGATTATTTTTTTCTTAGAACCCAATTTAATGTAACAAATGGTACCATTATCTCCGCCCCCCAAAAATCTTTAAGAAAAGTGAATTTCTAGATTTCTCATAACTCCGTTTTCGCATCGATAGCGGACGAAAATGAAAAATTCGAGACTTTCTTTTTTTTCTTCGGTCATAAAATTTTTTTAGATTTAGTCGTTTGGAATCGAAACAAGGCAATATTATCTCCGCCACAGGAAAAGCATACATGATATGATGCATTTCATTATCTCCGCCACAGGAAAAGCATACATGATATGATGCATTTCATTATCTCCGCCACAGGAAAAGCATACATGATATGATGCATTTCATTATCTCCGAGCGACTCTTTTGTGCACGTATAGCGGCCATACCGAGAGAGAAACAAAGACGCACAATCTGTATATATAATTTTATATATAAAATAAGAGATTATTCCTTTTATTGAGCAGAAGTTTCAGTCTATTCAACTTCTCATACACGTTGCCAACTAGATAGGCAAGGCGCTTGATCCATTCAACATCATCCAGCTAGTGAAAAAAGTTACATCTTAACTTTAACTGCAAAAAATAATTTATCCATGTTTCAAAGTAAAAATACTCGTCTTGAAGGCCGTTGAACTTGTGTAGAAAAGAATTAAATCAAGATTTCATCAATTGGAATAAATAATAGCTTAAGAATGCATGAGGTGAGATCTTTCCGTGTAAAAAAAAATTAATTGTTCATCCCAAATCTTCTCTCGAAGAGCTAGAAGTGTTTACTTAGCCCAATGTATGACGATAGATCACACAATGATTGCCTACACTCTATCACGCTGCCACCTAGAAATATACTCGTCTTTTCCGTTCATATAAATTCCAATCTATTAACTGTACATGGTATTACTTGCTGCCAAGTGTAGGCCATGAATGGTCTTTTGCAGTCTCCTTCTTTTCTTATGTTCTTAGATTCAAAAAATTAGAATTATTCTCCTCGCTGAAAAACAGTTCCGTACTTTTCAGAACTCTACACGACATCCTCAGGAGTGACCGGCGGCCAATCGAGAGTTCTTTTCCTACAACTTATTTATGGTTTCTTAGAAAACAAAGTATTATGACTACAAATGCAAGTTAAAGAATTTGAGGCAGCTTGGAGTGATATATTCAGGTTCAGATTCTCTGCAAGTGGTCCTAAAATACTAGATCCATTTTTAAATCGTTCCTTCATCACCATCGAATAAACCCAATTTTTTTGTTCACTTTTATGACCCGACATCCTTGCGGGTCTTTATTATGCAGAAAAATTACAATTTGACCCTGCAATTTGGGTCCTACAACCTTATTTGAAATTATCGAGGGCTAGTTATTCGCAGTAATAGTGGCACTCTCTCACGATATGTACCCTTTTCTCCTTCTCACTTGTGGCAGGTAGGTATTTATGTGCGTGTGTGTATCTTTATTAGACCGAAGGGTACCTTTAGTTGCTTCCTGGGGGGTTAAAGAGAATAGCGATAAGGGTAATTCATTTATGACCTTTTTCTTCAAAGTTGAATGAAAATGGGGGCCTCTTGTTCCATAATGTTTCGTCTTATATTTCTTATTTGTTTCACTATTTTTATCATTTTGGATTATACTTATTTTTTCACTTTTTTTTAATTGGAATACAGTTGCCTTATTTTATCAATGCTAACACCCATCTCGCCTGATCTAACGGTAGGCAAAACGATTGTGTGTGTCTTGAAATGCATTGAGGGGACTTTCCCCTCTTGAAGGCAGAAAATATATAACTCTATAATAATTAGTGTTGTGTTATTATCATTAGGGACGCTTTCTCGGGAATTTACATGCAATTTCAAGATGTCATAAATTTGTCTCATAATTTATTGATCGTTCGTTCGAACCATTTCATTCATTGGCCACTTGCGTGCCGGATTTATGCCCGCGTTGATTGCCCTTTCTACCAATAATATCATGTGATTTATTATTGGAATTCTATAACTTAATTATTCCTACCCTTGTCGGAGTTTGTAACAGACTCGCAGTAACCTTTTTTTCATTTCAGGTATGTTGTAGCAACCTCTCGCTACCCATGTGTGTTTTGGGTTTGTTTCCTGTGAGTATATTTTGAAGAGGTAACATTTTTGAGAAAACATTTTTGAAAGTACTTATCTAGATACTTATAATAATTATCTATTCAGCTATTTAGCTCAGAGAATTAGATATGAAAAATGCAAAAGAGTGAAATTGATCATTCATTTACTTAAGACTTTCCGGCACTATTTTCAGTCAGAACCAGGATGAGCACTGAAAAAGAGTAGCAAACGATCTGGCTCGTTTGCTCAGCCTTAGCCTCATCTCTGACTAATGTAAGAGTAGGCAAATGAAATTAGCAACGGGTGTTTTTCTTAGGTCAGCCTTTTTGGTGAATGAAATTAAAATGGATCTGGCAGTTAGGAACAGCATAATTTCTGCCTTAAGAATGAGTAGGCGAATGAGATAATCAATGGATCTGGTTCATGAGGAAAGCCAAATTTCTGCGGGAGGTTTGGCTAAGCGAAAGAGATTAGAAATGGATCTTCTATTGGGGGAAAATAATCTCGCCGAGGAAAATCAGTAGGCAAAAGAAATTAGCATCAGGTCTAGTATATGGAATCAACCTAATTTATGTCAGAATTGAGTAAATGAATGAGATTACTAATGGTTATTGCTCTCATCAAAAGGAAATTCAGCCAGAATAATGTATAGACGAATAAGATTAGTGACGAGCCTGGATCTAGAACACAACCTATCTTTAGCAAAAAAAAGTGTAGATAAATGAGAATCGAAATGAATCCAGCACTTTGGCATAACCTAGTTTTTGCTGAAAGAAAGAGTAAGTGAATGAGTCTACTAACGGCTATGTCTGTTAGGAAAAGCTTAACTTTAGCTGGGGTAATGTGTAGAAGATTTAGATTTGTGACGAAGCTGGGTCGGTTTCGTGTACTGCCTCATTTCTGCTTCAATAATGAATGGGCAAATGAAATTATCAATGGAACAGCTTAATTGGTGTCGGAATAGTGAGTAGCCGAATGAAATTACAACAGATCCTTAGCATGGACACAACTTTGTGTCTGCCAGAGAAATAAGTAGGCCATGAGAGGCCAAACCCATCTTTCTGGCTCTGACTTACAAAATTAGATTTGCAACGCTTTTCTTGAGGAAGCAACCTATTTTCTCCCCAAAAAATGATCATGCTAATAACTTAGCAATGGATCGAGTTTTAGGACGAGCATTGTTTATGATGAACAACTGATTCGAAGGAGCAATAATTATGCGAATCAAAGTATTAACGGACCTCACTCTTTTTTGCAGTTAATTCCTGCTTAAGGAATATGTAGGCCTTTGAAATTAACATTGGATCTATGTAGTTCAAAGTTACAGCCTAATTTCTGCGTGAGGTTACAAGTAAGTTCGTGAGATTAGCAAGGTGGCTGGCTCTAGCCACAGCAAAATTGCTTTCAGGGAAATGGGTATACAAATGATTTTAGCAACGGATCAGGTTAATGTTACAGCCTGCATCTGCCGGAGCAATGTGTAGGCGAACGAAATTTGCAACGGATCTAGTTTTACTGGACAAACTAATTTCCGTTAGATCAATCATTATTGGAAGGAAATTATCAACGGATCTAGTCTTAAGACACACCCCAATCTATATCCCAGAGTTAATTAAACAAATGAAATTAGCAAAATGCCTTGCTGCTTTTGGTTACCGCTTAACTTCTTCCCAAGGGGCTGAGATTATAAAAGTATCTAGCTCTTAGTAACGTCATTATATCGGGCAACCTAGTTTCTGTTGCGGTAATGAGTAGACGAATAAGATTACCGATGGATCTGGATCTTGAGCTTAACCTAATTAATACTGCCTAAACTTAGTGTTTGATGTAATTTAGCCCGGGGATGGGAAGTTTATAGATAATAGAAATGTATATGGTTCTTGGACCAGCATTAAATTTTCCGGCTGGATGAGTAGGTAAATGAGATTAAAAATGGAACTGGCTCTTCGGCAAAGTAAGGTTTCTAACGATGAAATGAGTAGACGAAATTTTTCTATCTTGAACACAGGCTAATTTGTGCTCAAGATTAAGATGGACAAATTAAATTAGAAACGAATGTTATTTTAGCACATCATAATTTATGCCTGAGGAATTAGTATTCGAATGAAATTATTACCAGAAGTATCTCTTTGTGTACAGTAAAAATTGTCGCCTATATATAGCTTTTTTTCAAAGCTTCCTTTTTATGGTGGATTCACTAGACGAGTCAGATTATTAACAAAGCTGGTTCTTGAACAGGCCTAGGTTTCTGCAGGAAGATTGAGTTGGCGAATAAAATTCGCACTGGATCTGGCTTTTCGATACAAAATAGCTTCGGCCGAAAAAATGAGTAGACAAATTTACTAAGATAGGAAGAGATGTTTGGTTATGGGCTCTGTCTAATGTCTGTTTTAAGAGTGAGTAGGTTAAGGAGATTATCAAAGAATATTGCACTTGGGCAAAACCGTAATTTTTTCATATAAATGAGTAGGTTAATAAATTTACCACGACCTTTCTCGCTGGCAGAGCCATATTTTTTGCCAAGGAATGAGTAGACTGACGAATATGATTAGCAATGGTTCTAGCTCTTGAGTATAACATTTGTGCTGTCAGAGGAATGATTAGGTTAATAAACTAGTACCAGATCTGGCTGTGGTACAAAGACCTAAATATGTATGTGAATGAAATTACCAATGGAGTAATAGGAATAGCAACTTTCAGATGAAGGGAAGAGTATATGAATGAGATTCACAACGGATCTTAATCATGGGCATACCCTAATTGAGGCTGGAGGAATGAGATGCGAAACAGAATAGCAACGGATCCTGCTGTTGTTTGCAGCCTATTTTGCGCTGGATAAATGAGTATCACAATTGAATGAGTAGCAAGGGATCTGGGTCTTGACAATTGCCTAATTTCTGTCGAAGAATCCTTTTGTCTTTTGAGACCTTCAACTCATAAAGCTTATTGGCCAAACCTATTTTCTTCCAAGTTACTGTCAGGCGAATTAATATAAATCGGATCTTTCACTCAGGTATAGCCAAACCTTCTCTGTGGAGAATGAGTAAGCAAATAAAATTAGCTCGGTTTTGGTTCATTAGCATATCTCTAGTTTTGCCAAAGAAATGGGTTTGGTTTAGCCAAATACCTAACTAAATAATGAATGGTGAATGATATTAGCAACTAAAACGGGTCTAGGGCGTATCCATTCTGTCCCGGAGCAATGTTTATACGAATGAAATTACCAACGAATCTGGATCTTGTGCAAGATCCAATTTCTGCCGGATATGCAGTAATGCATGGCGTATTTTCTTCTGTAGGAATAAGGAAATAAATAAAATTAGCAACGAAGCTAGACCTAGGTCACAGCCTAATTTCTGGCGTATTAAAGACTAGCTGAATGAGATCATCAAACTATCTGGCTCTGTTTATATAGGATAATTTAGACACGGAAGGGAATTACCAACAGTTTTTGGAGGTGGGAACAGCCTAAATTTAGTCAAAAGAATGTGTAAGTTAATCAGATTATAAACTGCTCTTTCTAATGCCGCAGTCTTAATTATGAGTGAATGAGATTAGCAACGGTTTTACTCTCTGGGCAGAACTTAATTGTAGCCGGAAAATGAATAAGCAAGTGAAATTTGCAACCCACCTGGCTCTTTGCGACAATCTAATTTCTGCCGGAGGAATGATTGTGAGAATGATATTGATAATTTATCTTCTTGTTAACCATAATATTTTCAAGTTTATAAACCTGAACGTATCTAGGTCTAAGGAATGCCGGTTTTTTCAAACAAAACAGGCACTCGAACCATCGAACCAAGTGTTAAATGAAAAGTGCGAATGATTAAAAAGTTACCAAATTGCGAAAATTATTAAGGATAAAAAACTTCAATAATACACTGGTTAGTTATAGGTATTGACAGTGTTTGTAGATGAGTTCTATGAACGTATTGATGTATAACGTAGGGCAAAGTGCCTTTTTTTAATCTATATTCATCTGCGCTGAGATTTTTAGAAATCTAAATCAAACTTTATTGCAAATGATTTTAACATTTTTTGGAAATTATTAAGTTCGAAAGCAATTCTGCTATCAAAAAAAAAGCTCTATAAGACAAATTCAAAGACACATGCTCTACGAAACAATCCCTAAGTCATCACACCCCTACAAATTATAGTTTTTTTCAAATCAACCATTACTTTCTTTCAGATATTACTTTCTTCACTTCACTTTAAAGGTGTAATCAGTCAGCCAATGGCACATACATTCACTTGGACATGTTCCTGCCTCCTTGGTTGGCGTTATAGCGAAATTGAGGGTTAGTTATCTGTATGAACCTGGAGAGCTCCGTGCAGAATTTTTGTTGTACAACAAAACTCACAAAATCAGTTTCAAATGTGATCGATTTAATCAAGAAACATTGTTAGATTAAAGGTGATATTTTGGATTTTCAATTGAATGAATGAAAGTATGTATGAGCTATACATATATGATAGAAGGTTAAATAGATACGAATAGAGAGAGAGCTATTATTTTATAGAAATAAATAGAGCTATAATTTTATAGTAATATGGAGAGATTAACATTAAATTCAGCGCTTATATAAGCAGATAACCCCTACCATTTTGGAATTCAGAGGAGTTTTTATCTCTAAACAAAGAAGTAAAGTTCTTCTTATCAGAAGAGAATTACCTTATTCTCTCGGCCCCTCGGCGCTTCTTAATTACAAATCTACCGAAATGTTGGTTGACGGTCTCTCCCTATAAAAAACTCCTTCCATTCTAAATCAATTTAGGGTAGGAAAAGTACCTTAGAATGATCCCACGATATGTAAAAAGGAAAAAGCCTTTCATCAATAGGAATCTTTCATAGAAGAAATACAAAGGAATAAAGAAATTGAGAAAAGGACTTCGACAACCGGTTCTCTCACGAATTCAGTCGCTGAGAGGTAGAAATGAAAAACCTGAGCGTGGAAGTTTAAGAAGATAGGTTCACTAATGGTTCATACCACCCACTATATATTTTGTTCAGTTCCCATCTCTTCGCTACTTTCTTTAGGAATTTCTAGGTCTGGTTGGCTATAGCAGAATCCCAAGTGGGCTTCCAAATCACCTTAATGAGCACGGCCATAAAGTTATTTGCTAGATTATTTTAAGATGGCGATTATCTCGTCAGTGATAGTAAAACTCTGATAATAATACCTTGTCGTCATATTTTATAATTCTTAGAGATCAGGTGGGCAGTCCAGTAAGAGACCACAAATGTCGGTCCCCTCTCTCTTTGGCAAACATTTTTCGATCGCACTGTTAATTCCCAACTGTCAGTTCTATGTCACACACACAAACAATGGATTCTCTTCCTTAACTCGTCTTCTCTAAGGCAAATTCTCACTTCTTTAATCTCTGCTCCAGTGAAACACCTCTAAATCAGCTACTTATCACTCTCCTCCTTATCTTTATATCCAACTTATATAACTTGTAGGATAAATATCAAAACCAAATTCACTAAATACTAGATTTATGCTCAAGGAGAGAGAAATTTGACGTGAATCGAGCTCATGAAACAAGAAAACGGATTTTTTGAGAGTAAGAGAAAGGGACAATGAAAGACAGATATCAAGGAGAACAAACGAGGGCTCAATTGTGGTCTTCCGTAGTGTAAGGACAGGAAGAACTGCAAGTGGAAAAAATGTAAATATCATCTCTAGTAGTTTAACCCGGCCTCCCGAATGCCGGTCAATTGCTCTATCACTGAGCTGCTAGACATAGAAAAAAATAAAATCTACCAAAATCCTCTTCCTATCAAACTCAATATTTTTGCAGATTATTAGGTAATTTCAATAGATTTTTATACTTTATTTTTAACATCCTCAAATATTGTGATATGTGGATACTAACAACTACCACAGGACTTTCAACATATTTAATTTTGCTTTCAAATTCCATTTGAATTCAGAAAGAACACTGTAGAAGCCTTGAATTGCATGATATCTACCCATATAGTACAAGATACATAGAAATTAGACGTGAATGAGCGAATAAGACAAAAAAACTGCAGTTTTTTAAAGCAAGGTTATCAGTCTCTGGATAGTTAGCTGACCGAATGTCACAGTTGACCTCCTTTATAGACTCTTCTAGATATGTGCCTTCCATACATTTTCGCTTGCCTTAACATCTTTCCTTACGAAGCTTTCATCACATATTTTTTTCTGATTTCCTTGTTGGTTTATGCATCTAACATAAGAAATAATAAATTACACGACAAGTAATAGATGTAAACCGCGAGGGCCAAATTATCAACCTATAAGGTGAGGTATTCTTGTGTATAAAGCATTAAATTATCTGGACGTTAAGAGCTAAACCATTAATAAGATTAAGAGAGGCCTAGTTAACAGATTCAATTGGCTAAGTGTAAATTGAAAGGGGGCTGAAATTGATTGAACAAAGAAAGTATCAACATACGTCTGTTCTGTAAGGTAAGGAGATTACCGTCCGCAGAATCATTTCATAGTTATAAACAAATATTTTAATTATCCAATATATCATTTTCTACCCTTAATTCTTCATAATTAGTTTGAAGCGACCTAATCGATTTCTTTCATTTCTAACAAAAACGAAATTCTTGAAGTTCTTGTCACACATCTAAACTATTTTTACCCAGAGATTATCATAAAACTAACCAAACCAAATCTTCTCAATTTGCCACTAACCTTTTAAGTAAACAAGAGTAAAGTAATGCCAATTCTCTATTGGTAACGGCGTTTTTATTAGACCTTAAATAACTTTCAAACTTTGCACGTCAAACAAGTGATTTGCTTATCTGGTTTCCAAATAACAGCTGGAATTTGCGCAAACAAGGCCTCGAAATACGGTTAAGAGTTCATTTCTAAGTTTGAAAGGAGATAAGATGGGTGATAGTTTGTTGACAAGCAGAACAAAGCTTCAAAGCAGCTTTAGTTTCGGTCGTTAAAAAATATTCACACACAAACATATAAATGCATAATATATATATATATATATATATATATATATATATATATATATATATATATATAATTAGGTAAAAGGCCATGTTGTATGCAGGTTCTACTGAAGTCCATAGCTGTGACAGCGTTATTAATTTTGTAGGAAAATACAAGAAAATACAAGTTAAAATTAATAACACTGCCACAGCTGTAGACTTCAATAGAACCTGCATATATATATATATATATATATATATATATATATATATATATATATATATATATATATATATATATATATATATATTGTGCACAGAAAAATGTCATTATAAAGCAAGAACAAATTTTATTCACCAGCTACTGCTAATCCGAAAGAAAAAAGATTTAATAATAATTTTTTTTATTCCAATATTCGCCTGAAATATTAAATTTAAAAAAAGCTGGAGGGGCCAAAACGAAAAGTACTCTGTAGAGAGATCTGCAAAAGAACTTTTGAAGGTAATATATATATATATATATATATATATATATATATATATATATATATATATATATATATATATATATATATATATATATATATATATATACACGAGGGGCCGTCAATAAGTTTTGAAATTCGGATATAAGGAAACGAGATATGAGAAAAAGTGATTTATTAATTTTCAATATAACTACCCTTGACTTAGATGCACTTGCGCCACTTGTCCCTGAGGCTTCGAATTCCTGACAACCAGAAAGAAATCTCCCGACTGCTGTTCAATCCACTCCTAGACGGTGAGCTGGACATCTTCATCGTCCCCAAACCGGCGGTCACGCAGTGCAGCCTTGAGATGGCGGAATAAAAAGTAGTCTCTAGGGGCCAGATCTGGACTGTAGGGGAGATGGTTGAGCTCCTCGAATCCGCACTCGCGCAGGGCAGCTTGTGCAACTCTGGCCTTGTGGACTTTGATGACGTTCAAGTCGATCATGTGTTGTGAAGTTTCTAGGGACTCAACGGGCAGAGACCTTGGTCATGGCCAAATTGTCGTGGATGATGTTGATAACACTTCCATGTGATATTACAAGTTCTTGCTCAATTTCTTCCACCTTCACACGTCGATTTTCGAGAATCATCCTTGCCGCACGGGCCACATTGTCTTCGTTGGTCACGTCTGACGGGCGTCCTGGACGGGGGTCATCTTCAAGGGACTCACGACCATGGCAGAACTCCCTATTCCAGCGAGCAGTGGTTGCATAGCGAGGGGCGATGTCGGAGTACACTGCAAACATGCGTTCATGGATCTCTTTTGCATTCTTACCTTCCTTGGTCAAATATTTGATCACTGCGCGATGCTCAACCTTCTCCATTGTTGAAAAATTTGTGACTGACGATCTGCAATAAGCTACTGCTTCTTAAATAGACGAGGCAGGAGCGTGCGGCGCAGGTCCTGACTTGTCATAACTTATCCTAACACCCCCACAATCAGCCATCCCCCTTCCTCTGTTTTGCCCTACTTACTCGCAAAACTTATTGACCAACCCTCGTGTGTATATATATATATATATATATATATATATATATATATATATATATATATATATATATATATATATATATATATATATATATATATATATATATATATATATATATATATATATATATATATATATATATATATATATATATATATATATATATATATATACATATATATATATATACATATATATATATATATATATATATATATATATATATATATATATATGATGAAAATTAATGCAATATCGCAAGAAAAGATTAGGAATTAAACCACATTCTCCGAAGACAATTTAATTCAGAACAGTTTTGGTGTATCTCACACCCTTTTTCAACTGACACAGGATAGAAAATATTAGAAAAGTGCTTGCAAACATAACACAGGGTCAGGTCCTGAAAGATCCTCTCTTTTTCCCCCAATTCCCTACTTGTGGCTAATCAGGGGGGGGGGGTAGGCCTAAACATATTGAAGGGCTGACATTTTACTATTTTGTTTATTTGCTTTTGTATTACACGATTAAAAGAAAACTGACCCTCAGATAGATTTAAATTAGGAACTGACGATATCAAGCTCGATTCTACGATTCTTCTCTCAACATAGTTAACCGATTTAAATACCATTTTACTTCCATTGAAATCGATCGTATGATTCTTGTCTCTAACATGGCAAAATATTCCACTGCTTTCGCTGCCCACTCTAATATCTCTTTTGTGTTCATACAATCTCTTGTCTTGATTTCTCCCTGTTTTCCTTATATAAACTTTATGGCAATCGTTGCATGGTATTGCATATACTCCTATGTTATGATGTTCTTTGGGTTTCCTGGCAATCATCAATTGGTTTAAGGAATTATTATATTTAAAGGCTAGATTAATACCCGCTTTTCCAAATATGTCCTTTAAACTATTTAATTTATTATTAAATGGCAATGTTATACATTTGTTGAAGTCATTAGTGCGGGAAGGCTTATTACCATAGAATGTTTTCCTAGCGGCAAAATGGGCAGACGATGTGAACCAATCGGGGTAATACAAGTTAGAAAAAATGGTCCTGATAATGACAATTTTCTCATCTAACCTTTTCCTTGGAGCATACAAAATATGTCATCCTTCCTATTTAGATGAAGAAATTGTCATTATCAGGACCATTTTTTCTAATTTGTATTACATCGATTGGTTCATATTTGTATATTTATATATTTATACTTTTTTTCATTTTGTTGTTTTACGTGATGGTACAGAGGAGAAAAGAGAGCTATAAATTTTGCAATCCCACGAATTTGGAGGGAACTGATGACCACTCAAGCAATTGTTTCTTCTGCATGGTGAGCTCTTCCAAATATCAAGCAGGCAAAAATGAGCCTGTTATCATGTATCCAGACCTTCAGTCATCTTTTGCGCCAGTGATAGACAGTTCTGAGCTCCCCGTATCCACCCCTCACACAAGCGAGGAGCAGTTTTAAGAAAGGAAAGGCAGTGCAGAAGAGGAGGCAACTGAGGAGAGAAACTTATACTACCCTAACCTAAAAGATCTCAATAACCTTGTCAGAGATCTTGATATAAAAAATTCCAATGCCGAGCTTTTAACCTCAAAACTCAATCAGTGAGATTTGGTAGATGACAGTTTGCAAATATCAGGTCCGAGAAAGCGTCGCCAGTGTTTTGAAAGCTTTTTTACATGTCAAGATGAGCTTTGCTTTTGTTTCAATGTGACCGGTTTGTTTGAGGCAATTGAAATCTTCTGTAACTCCAAAGAGTGGCGCATCTTCATTAACACCTCATCCAGGAAACTCAAAGCAGTGCTGTTTCATAACAGAAACATGTATCCATCTCTTCTCCTTGCTCATTTAGTCCAGCTCAAGGAGGAATACAGCAGTTTCAAGATCTTGCTGGATGCATTGAAATATGAAGAGTACGGTTGAGAGGTTATCGGAAACTTCAAAATGGTGGCCTTCTTGATGGGTCTCCAAGGTGGCTTTACAAAGTTTCCTTGTTTTCTTTGCTTTGGGGACAGCAGGGACACCGTGGCACACCACCATCAGCGGGATGGGCCACAAAGGAACAAGTTTAGTGTGGGGAGAAACAATGTCAAATAGGAGCCTTTGTTTGACCCCCGAAAAGTACGTTTCCTACTCTGCACTTATGATTTTGCATTATAAAACAATTCGTGTTAGCTCTAGATAAGGAGTCTGCAGCTTTCAAGCATCTCCAAGATTTCTTTCCTAAGCTATTCACGGCAAAGTTCGAAGCTGGGTCCACAAATAAAAAAGAACATGGAATGCAAGGTGTAAGGGAATTCCACGTGGAATCTCTTGTTCAGAACGGAACTTCCATGCACTGTAGAAGGCTCAATTAGGCTTTAAGTGGTTGGCCTACCCCCCTTCCCCCCTTCCAAAAGCGGTAGCCTCGAACCGAGTCCACCACGATTCACCTTTACACGGGCTAGAATAGCCTCTGTAAGAAGATTCGAGGCCATTCGAGAGAAGAGCTGTTTCCCGCTCCTCCCCCCCCTCCCCGGGAAGAGCCTCGAACATAAATAGTGCTCTACTCCCATTAGGAGACACAAAGTTAAGAAGTCTCGCCCGGACCCCAAGAAAATTCCCCTAGTTCTAAGTCAGGTGCTAACAACAAAGCAAAGTGATACATTGATGAAATGGGAAAATGTGGGGAAGAGTCTAATAAAATCTCTTCAGCAACGAGCACGAATCTTTTACGTACAATCTTATAAGAAATATTCTATCGCGGTAATTGGTCAAAACAGATATTAATTTCGTGTTGCATTTATTTATGTTTTTCTGTTTTATGCTAAATAAATCTTTGATATATCCGCTTTATTAAGAAAGCTTAAGTAATGCCCATAGTTACAGTATTCAAGTGAAGAATATAACCCAAAATATTTAAACTAGAGTGACATGACCTAGTGAACCTGCGATGAAAATCAATCAGATTTGGACTCTGAAACCTCAATCACATTTGTGACATTGGTTTGACCATAATATCTCTAAAAAATGGCCGATTCGGCACTTCTGGCCACTAGGTGGTGCTACTTGGTGGTCAACTCATATCATATTTGAACTCAATGACCTCTTTTACCTTTGGTAGCATTGGTTTTAGCTTTCTGCCTTGAGCCCGCCACTCTTTGCCGACAGAACACAACACAACACAACACGAGATATTCATGACATATACCTGCTTGCTTCGCCACAGTTTAAAATATGAATCATATAGGTATATCGTATACTTATGGACGTAACTATATATGTATATGTTTGTAGTATATATATATATATATATATATATATATATATATATATATATATATATAAATTTTTGTTGAAGAACATTGTGTATTTCACCTTAATTAATTTCATTTGGAAACTTTCTCTTCTTCTATCATTTTAATCCATCTTTAGATAGCAGATCACTTGTCCTGTATTCCTTTTTCTTTTAAATAAATGTATTTGGTAAAAACCAAGCTAAATTGCCTAGCAATTTAGTTTGGTTTTTACCATAAGAACTTCATGCTCATGGTTCTATGTGGTCTCTAGCAGTTTAGCAACTTATTTTCTTTTGAAACGCAGCGCACCCATCCGTGTCCTTCCTGTCCTCATTCCGAGCTTAGATTTTTCTTTTTATCTGGGCAATCTCGGGTGAGTAATTCTCTATTTTGTAGCAGGAGAAAAAGTTTGCAATTGCTAGTATTTCGCTTGATTAATTTGCGAAGAGGCAAAAACAATACTGAAGAGTCTCAATCGTGCCATCTTTGCGTTTTTCCGCCATCTTGATTTCCTCAGAGGTGACCTTAAAGACATGAGTTAGGTCGAGAAATTTGATGAACTCCGCAACTTTGGCGCATTCATGATTCCTTTGATCTCTGCCTTTATTTTTTCTTCCGATCTTGCTCACACCACGAGTCGATTTGCTTGCAGACAATCGCCTTTCTTGCGGTTACTAAGGGGGCAGGTCTTGGCTTGAGTCAGATATGGACAATCAGTTCAGGTGCAATTTTGGAGGTCAACTTCTCTAGGTCAGAGGGCCAATGGCAAATGGCAGTGTATCCATGTCAATTTTCTAAGAGCTTCTTCAGCCCGATATCCAGCTGTCCGTAGATCACCTCGAATACCTGGGACTTAGAGGGTTGTTCTTCTTCTTTCCATCACAGCGAGACCTCTAGGTCCGGCGTCTCTTCATGGACTATCATTGCACCTCCGTCATCTGAGTCCCATCAGACCAGGCACGATGGTATCTTCTTCCTGTCCACCTCTTCACTCACGGCCCAGGGCGAAATAGGAGGAATCTCCAATAGGTCATCCTTCGGTCGTTTTTGACTCAGCGAAGTCGATAGAAACAGGAGGAATCACCAATCTGTCTATCTCTTCTCTACTCCGTCCATGTGGGAGAGGTTGGAGGAGCCCGAGTACCCTCTTTTCAGGCAAGGCAGGCACTGGAGATATCTCCAATCAGCCCACCCACGCTCGATACTGGCAATGTTGGGAGCATCCAAAACAGGAGGAATTCCAATCAGTCGGCCGTCACCCCTCAGAGACAAACAATTAGGTATTCGGGTGTAGAAACGCACCAGTATGCTGCAGGGTAGAGGGAGTCGCTTTCCAGGGGGTCATGTGGGTGAAATCCTGGAGTTCTGTGAAGAATGCTTCTCGCACAAAGGGTCATACTGCGAGTGGGGCACTTCTGTGGAATAACGAGGGTTCCAATGTCCAAGGTCCATATTTCAAAGCCAATCCCGAAAAGATTAAACGGTAAGAGTTTTGGAGGCCTCTTCTTTTTCTCGGCATTGCCTCCTTTACCTTGTTATAGATTCCGAAGCGAAGACGATGAACTTATTCTTAATCAGGCCGATGCGATCATCTTAACGATTAACAATTTATTGAAACTGAATTTACATCGTTATTCTTTACAAACAAGTAAAAATAAATAGGTAACTGTGGTGAAAAAATAGAAAAATTGAGCGAAGAAGAGAAAGTTACAACTAGAAGTATGAAATAAAGGCTCCAGGAGATAGTGGAGATCAACCTTTTATATTGTAGAAAATTCATTTTGAATACATATTTAGAATTTCATAACCTATTTAGATATTAAAGTTAAAATCTTCCATTTTTATAGTTTTACCTAGTTCGTGTATATATTTAAGACAAATTTTCATATTGACACTTCATTAATTAATCTACAATAACTTTTGTCTTATGGTTATATTATATTAATTATTTTATAGTTAGTCACGTGATTCAGCACATTTTGTTAATAATATTTTAATAACTTTTTAAACTTAATCACCTTATTTGAATTATGTACTTTGTTAATTTAGTTATTCTGTTGCTTATATTACTTTATATATTATAAACTGAATCACTTTAATTTTATACATTTTGCTTGTTTATCTACTCTTTCGCTATTATTATTATAATCGATATTAATCACTTTCTCTATTTATAGTTAGTCACTTTGTTTTAAGCACTTTAATCTCTTTATTTGATCACTTTTATTTTTTTCACTTTTATTCACTTTTACGTATTTACTTATTTATCTCTCGTGGACGTCTTTTGGCCGCTCTTGATTTTTTTAAATACGGACAAGTTGAGCGTATGAAGGCAAGAAGTCGGAATGTAGAATGTGCCCTCCTTCCGCAAGCCTGCGACTTACTTTGGAGAAAACGGTCCACTGTAGGTCCATTTGTGCTTTCCCTAAAGATCAATTGGAACGGTTGTTCCGGGTCTTCTTTAGTGTGTCTGCACATGAGTGACCAAAAATCCTTGAGGGCTACGTCTTCGCTGTCGAAGAAGTATCCTTTCTCTAGGATTATATTTTTCTCCTTGAGGGGAACTTCTTGGTACTTCAGTACTTCCTCTTCCTCGTCCTCTTTTTCTGTAATAGAGGTAATCTTGTCTTTTTCTTCGTCTTCTCCTTCTTCTTCTGTATTCTTCTTCTTCTTCTGTATTCTTCTTCTTCTTTCCTCTCTGCCTTTTTTCTTTAGGCTTTTCTAGTATCGTTTAACAATTAAATTATTTTAATGCTTTCATAATTTATTGTACTGTTTATACAGTGTATTCATTATGGCCGTTATAACTAACTTTTACGTAGATTTCTTTATTTCATGATTTGCTAATCATTTCACTAATAGTAATATTTTTTTTCAGCCGAGGAAATTTATTTTTTTTCCATTTCACTTTTCATTTGTAGTTATTATTTTATTTTATTTTTACACATTTTTATTATTTGACTTAATTATTTATTCATTCTTGTTCTTTTAATCACTAATATTTTTATTAGCTTATTCTTATTCACTGGCGTACACTTTTTTACTGATCGATTTCTGACGTTTTATGTCCACTTTTAATTTTCTTATATGTGGACATGTTGACGGTGTCTACGCACGAGTCCGGAATGTACATAGCGCGTTCCATCGACAGTCCTCCTATTTCTTTCGGTATCCATGGTCCCTCCAAGGTCCACTTGTAGTCCCCACGAAGAATTCCATTGAGAAGTCGTTCTTGGTCTCCCTTCACGAGCTTCGAGACGACTATTTTATTTGTTTTGTTTTTATTTTTATTTTGCCGTTTCTTTTTGGGCTTTTCTTGGTGTTTATATTTTTTTTCTATCCTTCTTCTCCCGTGGTAATCTCGTCTTCTGGATTATTTTGCTGTTTTTTGTCGGCTGGTTCTTCTTCTTTTTTATTTTTCTGTGAGTCGTACGGGAATTGTATGTTCAAGATTTCCTGCGATGCGGGCTTTGGCGGAAACTATAATTTATTCTTAACCCCATTCTTCTGCGGGATTCCATTTAGTTCGTCAGCAAAAGTGCTGGGGTTGGCTAGGTTTGCAAAGTGTGCAAAGATGACCATGGTCATTATTTATTTGTGCTCACTCGGCATCACCAGTTTTGGAGCCGTTGTTTCGATGATCGTGGTTTTGTTCACCGCCGTTGCTTCCACGTAGGTCCTTGACCTTGCCTACTTTTCTTTCTTGATTATTTCTCGTTTTACCCTGATAGCTTCCTTACGGACACAACACTTCATGGCTAAGGCCCTGTGGTCCCCTCCGCAGTTTGCACATGTTGGTTTTTCTGAAGCACACTCTTTCCATCCTGGTTCTGATCTAGAACAGACAGAGCAAGTGACTTCGGCCGCCGTACAATCTTTCGTGGTATGTTTTTCGATGGCTAGGCATTTTAAGCAGTTTTTTAGTTGGATATACTCTTTTTCTTCTATCTGTTCAGGGGCTATTCGAAAGTAGAACTCCAAGATTCCCTCCTTCATGGCCCTCTGCGCCTTCTCGATACATTTTTCCATGAATTTTTAGAACTTCTCCATCTTTAATATATTTGCCCATTTTTTCTGCTTAGAAAGCTCGTCCTTGATATCTTCACAGCTGTTTTCCCTGAAGAAGGAGTCGATCCTTCTGAGAATGATTGTTCCCGGCCTACTCTAGAGTATTCTTAGAATTCGTCCTGCACCAGTACGTCCACTGTTTTTCGACGGCCCATAGGAATCATTTTGAATTCCTGAACATTTTTAATTCTTTCGTAGTTGTTAATATTATCAATTTCCCTGCTCTTCCTATATGTGACATCAACAGGGTTTATAAAAATGCTGGTAATGACCTGTCTTATACCGTCTGTCAGTTGGACATACTGGCCGAGATCTTGATCAGGATATGGTAGGTCGCCAGTATACACCGCATACAGTGTGGGGCTGAGACAACTCCCTTTTGAGATTTCAGTTTCCAGGTTGAATGCTTCCCCATCGATGCCGTTTATTCTTACGACTGCCTATCGATCTTCTAGGTAGTTTCAGAGTATTCTAGTCTAGCTCATTGAGGTTTTTTCTACAGGCCCGAATTCGTTTTCTTCGTCGCTAATGCGGAAACGGTTTGGCGAGTACCTTCGGAATTCCCGATCGATGTTTTGGTCTTCCCTATATTCCACGACATTTACTTTGATATTTATGCGACTCTTGGGGGTAGTGCTTTGCAATCATTTTATTTGACTTAGGGAATTTTTTAGGGCCCCATTTTGCATCGATTTTATCAATTCTTTCGTCCCAATGATCTCTTGAATTCTCCATTATGAGATGTTTATTTTCATCCCTCAGTTATCGTAGTTCCTGGTAACGACGTGCCGTTATCCCGTACATGTTTCTAAAGAAGATAGTTGCTTCCAGCTGATTCATCTTCTCCCGTATGTTAGGGTCCCACCTTGGAGCCGGTTGTATTTTGTGCTGCGTCTAAGGGGCAGCTGAGAGGTCAGCCTCCAAGAACTTTGAGGTAAGATGGTTGAGTTTTTCATCGATTTCTTCTACTGAAGCACATTCTAGTTGTCCAACCTGCACATGTTGCAAATGAGCACGGTATGTCTCCCAGCTGGTTCTCACCAGGCATCTACGTTTAGGAATTTACATTTGGATCGGGGAGGTGGAGATGTGGGTGATCATATTAATATGATCTGATGGGGTGAAAGGGCCAGGAAAAGTCACATGATTCAGGAAAAAGTTCCGATTCGTTAATACTATATCCGGTGTTGTCAATGCTCTTTCCGTTTAGAAAATGGCAAAATCTAGTCCTTTTCTCTGGACTATGCCTTACTTGATCAAAAAACTCATCGAGTTGTCAGCTCCATTAAAAGCTCTCGTGTAGCCGGGCATTAAAGTCAAGTAAGATCGTTTATGTTTTTCTCCAGAAGAGTCGCCGGAAGTTAGGGATTGGGAGATATGGGCACCTAGGTGGTTGGTACCCGACCGCAACCACTAGCTCATCGTATTTCATGGAGATCTTTATTGTTAGATACGATTCTTCCAAATCCTGTATCTCCTTGAATTTAATCCTTTTTCTGATGTAAATAGCTACTCCGACATACCTCTCTTTCGAATGGTTAGCCATCAGCACTTCATAATTGTAGGTTTTTATATACTCGCTTTCATCATCTAATACATGCTCAGATATAAGAGCGATGTCGGGATCAGCGGATCTAATAATTTCATTATACAATCTACTTTTAGCGTGCTAACCATTTACATTAAGCGAGACAACCTTTAAATTCTTAATATATTTGTTACAAGGCCGGTGGCCTTACTCTTACGGAAATTGATTCTAAGTTAAATTAAAGCAGGATTCGGGGTAGATTTGGATCATTCCTGGTTTTAAGGCTTATATTAAATCTTCTTCCGTGATGTCAGCATCAAAGTGCCATTTGTATTTGCCTTTAACGACTCCTTAAATAAAATCTAAGACCTTAGATTTGGGGGTATTGGTGCGGATAGGAAGCCATAGATTTCCATGCATAGGCCTGAATAGTTATGTAAGGCATGGCTGGCGTGACAGTTGCCGTTAGCTGATTCAATTTTACTGTTTCTGAGTGTAGTCTCTTCTCCTGATGGATCGCTCGTTTCTATTTGAAAATCCTTGTTTTCGGTATGTTCTTTTCTGCGTAGGCGTGGGTCGCGAGAAGCAGAACGAAACTTCGGTACCGTTTGCTGTATGCTTTTTAATTGGAACCGGAATAAGTCCATTGATAGGGGAATATCACGAAACGACATCGGTTTAAGACCATTATGCACCAACATCTTATTCAGTTCTGTAGCATAACTTCCCGTTTTCTTAATGTTTATGAAGTGCATGCGTAAAATGCATAATATAAGAGATTGTCTAATGTTTTGTTCGATCTGTAGCATGATCTTCTCCTGCTCGGATCTTTTCGTCACCTGAGCATATATACCGGTCGCTCTTCTGTTTCTCTCTTTGATCATTGCCTTCTTCTTGTCTGTTATTAGCGCTTATTAATTGAGAAAGTCATCGAAAATGTGCGGTGGGAATTACCAGAGTTTAAGCATTTCTTGTTTGAATTCGTACAATTCCTTGATGCTTCGCCAGATTCTGAGCACTCAGAACATACCTTTCCTTCAACTTGGCAGTCTTCGGTAGCGTGTTTCTCTGTGGCATAGAAGAAAAAACAAATCTGTAAGAGTACAAACACTTCTCGTTCGATGCGGCTAGTGAAGATTTTTTAATTGAATAAGATCAGGCCGTTTTCGTCTGGGATGCTACTTTGAACACATGCGAGTGTTCTTCACCTTTATGATTTTTAGACTTACATGCCTCGTTGATCTTTGCCCAAGTCTGTTTTCCCTCAATTTTTTTTTATCACCTAAGCAGATTGGTACCAACGTAGGGGTCGACACGCCGACATATGATTGATCTTTTGGCTGATAAGTGGGGAAGAACTCGTGGTATAAGGTCGATCTCATTTAGTTTTTCTCGAGACTTTTCACTTAACAATTTGTCTAGGTCCTAGTTAGAGTCGCAAAAAGCCATGTACCCATAGGCCTGGTCCTTGAGTCTGCAGAGAACGATTCTCAGCTTCGAGTAATAGTTCGAACTCTTTTTCACGCATAGGTTTCTGATACAACGCCTTGACCCGGAGAGGGACTCGCTTCTCGCCGTTGGGGTCCTTCATGACGGCCCCAACTGCGGGGAATCTTGTTTTAAACCTACTAGGCCCTTATCGTGGGCGTATGTACCTAAATATAATATGGTATACCCTTTCTGTCCTACCTAACTAAAGTGTCTATTAGGGTCCTCCTACCTTCCCTAACCACTCCGCCCCAGAGTGAGGATCCCTTTTTTATGTCCCCTGCAGTGCTTCCTTCCGGGGTTCAAACACGTCAAAGACAGGCGGCTTCTACAGACCTTAATTAGCAGAAAGGTTATCAGAACGAAATATGCGCTGCTGTGATGGAAACAGGAAAATACGCAGGCTAGATTTCCGAAGTTTTCAAATTCGTTCGTAGGCGCGCTCTTCTTCGCTCGCGCGCGCGTGCGAGTGGATGGCCGTGTGAAATACCAAATGGACTCGGCTAGATCCAGAAACGGCGCTCCTCAAATTGTGTAAATCTTCTTTACATACTGATCTCAGTGGAGAGTTCCGAAGTTGGACGAAGTAAGAATTTGCATTTACGTGTGCAAATGAAGACTTCCAAGGTGAGTAAAAAAAATAAAAATACAATGATTCGCCAGTTTTCTGAACGTCTTGGCCAGTAGTAGGGCATCCCATTTCAACGAGGTTGCTATTCTGCATCTTTTCACTGTAAAAAAGGCAAAGTAAAGGTAAAATGACTTCCTTGCCACGTTCACACTTAAGTTGAAGAATCCGGTTTGACGTGGCTATGAATGCTGCTTTCATTGCCTTCCTTTTCTTTCTATTGGATACATATGCGACTGCTCTTGTCTCTCTCAAGCTGATTCGGTGGTGGTTGGCATCTCGCATTTGTTCGGTGAGAGCGTTGCTAAACCGCTTTCCCCGAATATCTTGCTTATGCTCCCTGACTCTGGTGTTCCCACCCCTCTGTGTCTCACCAAATTAAGTCTGTGGCAGTCACTGCAGGGAACACTCTAGATTACGGAGTTCTTATTGATGTAAGTCGGTGTTTTCGATGGCAAATGTCTCCAAATTTGATACCAGATGGAAAGGAGTCTATAGTACTGGGTACTTCTGAGAAATTGGTGTGGAGGGCAATTATATTTAAATTGTCATCAGAAGTATCTCGAGAGTTTCGAGCGTTTTCACAAATTGAGAGTTTACCGTTGATCATAAATGGTTGCACTAATTGAAAAATCTATTTCGGCTTTTCCTTCAACTTTTAATTAGGTTGAAGATGATAGGCAGGCGATCAAATGCTTTAAATGTGGTAGAAAGCATTTGATATCTTATCTCAAACGTAAATTACCTGCTGTACGTATGGAAGAGAGACATTTTACATGGAAATAGGATGGGAGGAGATGGTATACCGGCAATTATCAACAAGTGTGATGATTGCCATTGTCAACCCCGCAAGGTTAAGTGCAACCATTATCAAGCAAACAAACCTTGTAGCAGGCATTCTCTACTAAACAAGGCTTATGATAGCCATTATCAAGCTAACAAACCTTGTGGCAGCTATTCTCAACTCAACAAGCATTTATCATATCTAATATCAACCCAACAAGCTTTTGTCTACTATAATCAATTCAACAATCAGAAAGCAGCCATTATTAAACAAATAAATCATGAGCGAGCCATTCTCAACCTAAAAAGCATATGACACCAATTACAAACCTAAAAGCCTTATGATAACCATTATCAACTTAGTAAGTCTTAGGACGTCCATTATCCCCTTAAAAAGTCTTAGAACATCCATTATTAACTCTACAATCCTTGTCGCAATCATTATCAACTAAATAAGCTTAATGACAGGCATTGCCAACTCAATAAAGCCTTAATGCAGTTATTATAATTAGCTTAAATTTCCTTATCGGATCCATTTTGAATCCATCAAGCCTTATAATCGCCATTATTAACTCAAAAAGCTTTATGGCAGATATTTTCAATTCAACAAGCCTTAAATTAGCCATTATCAACTCATAAAACTTCAAGACAGCTATTATTAACTCCAAAAGATTTTTGGCGGGTATTATCAAGTAAATTAGCTAAATCAGCTCAATATTCTCAGAAAGGCTTCTAACCCAGCAAGGGACAAGATAGCCATTATGAATTGAACAAACCTTATGCAGCCAATTTTAACCCATTACTCCTTATGATTGCCATTGTCAACAAGCCTTATGGCAGTCACTTCAAACCCAACAACCCTTATGAAAGCAAAAAAAAATCAAAAACCCTTATGCTACCATTTTTAGCTAATCAATCTTTCTGATTATCATTGTAACTCAACAGGACACAGACAGCTATTTTTAACTGAACTTGCCTTATGGCAGCCATTTTTAACCCAACACTAACATAAGCCTTAAGCTCCACCTTATTCATTAAAGTGACTCAAAATCTAAGTCTAAATGGTATCAATTTAATGGAGTCTTGGTTAATGGTATTTATTTTTGTTATCTTTATGATCTCACCAGCACAGTACCTAATGTGGACTTGCCACCGTAATGCTCAATAGATCATTGTTTGTTAGAGAAGGTCGTTTAAGATAAGCATCCATTCTTTGTAGAGAACTGAATCTTAAATCCTAACGATCACCAGTTCTTGCTCCCACTTGTGAAAGGGGCCCTCTCCCAGTTCGACGACTAAGAGATTCCCTTAAATTTTCTTTCTCATGTTGGTTTCCCCCTATTTTTTATTATATTTTTTAGTCTTTCCCTAACCTTTAACGTATTGATATCATCTGTCAATAACTCTCCTGAAGGTAATATTTACCTTCATTCAATACCATGACATGAACACACCCTTTTCGATTTCCCCTCTCTCTAGTTCCCTCTGACTCAGCTCATTAGTTCGAAACCATCCTTTAAGCTCTTTGCACGATTCCTTCAGCTCTTTTGACTAGATGCACGCAACCACATTACGGCCAAGTCCCTTCCACTTAGAGGCAATTTCCATTCTTTGGGCGTCTCCATCATCACCCGGGAGGGGTTTATGAGGGGAGGAATCAAGGGCATATGAATGGCTCTATGAATAAAAAAAAGCAGATTTTCCTTGCCACGATTGCTTAAGTTGGAGAAGAGAATGGGAAAGCAGGCACTGCTTGGCAATCGCGGAACATATATTTGGATATTCTTTAAAGGCATTATTCCATTGTTTTTGTCACATACTCCGCTACCTTTCAGTTTTTATCTCACCTGTAATTTTTGTTTGCTTACCGAATCTTTCTAGGATATATCTTGTGTGCACAGGGGAATGCCTGGGATAAAGTTTATATAGGGAACTTCTTGCACATGTGTGTATGTGTTATGCAGTAAATTTATGGCAAGATAACATAGTGCCAAGTGTCGTTTCTTTTATTCAAATAAACGAAACCTTCTGATAAAGATATTTTTAATGAAGGTTGACCAGTTAGGGGAAGTGAAGATATGAAAAATATTCAGAGGACCATTAGAAAATTAGAATCTTTGGTGCATTAAGATGAGGAATGCCCTCGATATTCAATTGAGGTGACGCGTGACAAGATGGTGACAGGTGACAGGAGATGATTACCATGGAATTTTGCATAATTTTCTCTTCTAGAGGCGAAAACTGTGTATTCTATAACATTTTTTTCTTGCTTTCATTTATTAATTGATTTTGTTGTGCAGAGCCTCTATTTTTATTTTTAGCTTTCTAGCCTTCACATCAATTCTTCTGCTTTTTCATTCGCAGGGGCTCAATATCTATACAACTAACCCATAACTTTGATAAATATATGACGAACATACATATACTGGAAGACCTCAGAAACAATTTATATTTCCTACAATACATGGTGTGTCCGTCAAGATAACCTGTAATCCCCCCAAAAAACTATCACATAATTACAGAATGAAAACTATCAACACGAAAAAGTAGAGATAGAGATTGCTTTAGATTTATCAACTATTCGAACAGTAAAATACAGATATTTTCTCTATTTGACATCTCTTTGGTGATGTCGAATACAGTCTTAGGAGGTGTGATTGCGTTTTGAAAGATCTAGCATCGTTTATAAGATGTGAGACACTGTTTTGAGGGCGTTTCAAAAACCTTATACGGACGTTTACTACCTTTTGAAGGATATATTACACATTTGTAAGAGGGTCCAGCACTGATTCTGGAAAATCTAACCCCGTGTTGTGGACAGTCTAGAATGTTTAAGGCACAACGAACTAAATTTTTATGATGTCTAACACCGTTTCCAAGAGTTTAGACACCTTTTTGACGTCTTTTAGCACGATTGAAGAAGTCGGCCTTCAGCAAACCTTTTGATTTACTTGACAAAGACAATTCTATCCGACCTTGACTTTCTTCTCTGGTCATGTCACTTTATCATAGCTCCCAATGTCCAATGGACCACTACGGTTAGATTAACTCTACGCTTCGCAAAGTAATTACTGGCATCTTAATGGTGATTTAAAGCACCATTTTAAATCAAATTCATGTTATATAATAACATTATTTACTTTATCTTTTTAAGACCATTTGGCCAAATCGTGTGTGAATTTTCTTGTTTTAAGTATGCTACAGGTGGGGCAGGACTAATTTCTGATTTGCCGAGGCATTACACTTAACACGGTTTTCAATTACTAAACTCCGTTCGTCTACCACCCCACATATTTACCAAAACTTAGAAACATCTGTAACTGTGCCCCACCCTGCAGATTTGCTGCTAAACAATGATCCAATAATGTAACCTTAATTTCCTTGCTTCCAACACAGCCTACCACGCATCATGCATCTATTCCCCATCCCTTACTTTTCCTTCATATAGTCCACGCCATGAAAACCTTCAAATATGCAAGCGAACATGGTTCACTTGTGAACACAAAAACACAGGTGTAAAAAGTTGTAATACATAAAAGAAAGCAGGACAAAAAACATGTACAAGGCTTTCTTCCTTTGATCCACTGTTTGATTGGTTCCTTCATCGTTAGTGTCAAGCTGCACCTTATAATTTAAGCGCAAGTATTGTATTGATTTAGAAGATGAAAACCAAAAATAAATTTGCCGAAATAGTCATAAAAAGGGTGTATAATTTAATATTTATGTACAAAAATAAATACTAAGCAACTATTTTGGTATATAAGGAATGGGAGATCACGCGCTGTTAAAAACAAAGATAAAGACAGAAAAACAGATAAAGATCACAACTGCAAAGGCCATGAAAATGAAGTCGATATTAATAATTAGCTAACCATAAAGTAAGCAGACTTTACACCGAATAAATATAGAAAAAAGAAATTATAATTGTAAGCCGAAAGCCCAACTTATATACCTAAATATTGATAGCAAAATCTAACGCAAAAGAGACAGCCTTCACCAGCAGGGAGAAGTGGAAGCAGCCTGTCTCATCATAGCACCGGGACAGGCACCGCGAAAGAAACTCCGTAAGAGAAAGAAGTTAAAACAAAGTAAAATGTATAACCCTGCGATAGAACTCTGAGCACGATAGGACGCCTTAACCACAAACAAGCCTTCCATCCTATAAACGAGGGACCTTTTGTTTCCTACCCCCTAAAACGAAGCGATACTCTGACGCTGACGATTATGTCTCCATCTACCAATCTTCTTTTCTCACTCGCAAGAATGACTAAGAACCCTGAAACAAGAATAACTCAGTTGATGAAGGGTCATACGTATCCTCCTCGGAAAACTATGTTTAATCAGTTAACGTAAGTACCAGAAAGCGGTTAAAGCGGGTTTCCTCAAACACGTCTTTCAATCTTTTAATTATTACCTGGCTTCTTAAATGCTTCCCTCTCCTGGTTTATCTTGTGTTATAGGGAAGTGGAAGTATCATCAATCCTACCTCTATACCATCTGTGAGAATCTCTAGAGCTCACCTTTCAGCGTCTGCCCGATCCTTCGCCAAAATAGCCAAGGTACCCTCCCGTCTCCAGAGTCCCTCTTGAAGGAGGAGAGCGCTTATCTTTCATTTCCTTTTTACTTTTTCTATAGAGGACACAATATCCTTGGTAAGACATCAGCCTTAGTTCCCTGCAAACCCGCCCGTAATAATCGTTTGCCTCGAGACCACATATTAACATCGTTATGAACTAAAAATATGTTCAATAAAATGTAGGTCCTATTAAACGAGAAGGAAGAAAATAAAGGAAACTAACCAGATAAATATGGAAGTTAAATGTGTGATGCACCGAGTTTGCTTAAATCAAATGATGTATGATTAATTAAGCACAGCTGAGTGCGTTTTGAGCATCGTGGCAATAGATACCACATTAAAGTTGTATTGGATGCCGACTTGTATAAGTGGCATGTAGGTCTTGATTAAAATCAGCGAGTATCAGTATTGACCCTTTTACGGGATTAACTAAGTTATCAAGGCCTTTAGCAAAAAGGGATGGATTCTTGTGGTGGCAGGGATGATCCCTAGAATTTGCAGAGGAAGCCCACTAAGGTTCCTTTTACATTAGTAGTTTACATGTGAGGGTAGAGATTATGGGTTGGAAAGGTTGTGATGATTTAAATTAAGAGGAAAACGTGGCACCAGAGAATGTGGGATTGTTTGGGGAGGAGCAAATCATTATGACAGGAAGTGATGACCTGAGCTTGCAAGCAAAAAAAGTGATCCATTATCATAAAGTCTAACAAACTTAAAATCCATAAAGTTAATGGACTAGATAGCACCCATATATCACCCATATATATTCACACAGAGGAGTGGACTTGTAAACAGATAAAATTGATATCTGGAAGAGCGACATATTATCCTGGCTCCACTATCCCTGGTAATCTTAAACTCGATTTAAACTACTTGCCCTAAATTCCTTCTAGTCCTTTCTCTTTACCCTTTTTCAACACTTTGTATACAGGCTTCTTCGGACATATTTTTCTGGGCCAGTTGTTAAGAATTATCATCTATTCTCCAAACAGCTTGTATCTACTTATCCCTTGTTTGGGCCAGGACCGGAAAGGGTCACTCCATGCTTCTAAGATCCAGGTGGTATTTTTAACATCACTGAACGATTCACACTTATTGTCATTATAAGGTTCACAACTTTCTGGTTCTTTTACGAACCAGCATGGAGATGTCAGGATAACACTTCGGCAGCTATCATCTCATAGATTATGCACGCACACATTCTTACTAGTTTTATTAGAGATATCTCCTTTCAAACTTTCCGAAGGATTTGCCTTCAATGGTATTTCGTTTTAAACATGTCCCAGAGAACAAAGGAACAACCCATTCTGGAGAGACAACGGGCAACCTCACTAAGCTGAATCAGCGAGCAAAGTTGAATCCTCAAAAGATGAGCCGGAAGAGACTAAGTTCCAATTCCACATAACTCGATTTAGAGGAATCATATTTGCATACAATACATTTTCACCCAAAACATTCAGAAAGACCCTATTCCCATACTCAACCTTTACATATACCGTACATATATTCAAGAACGACATTTACACCTCTAACATTCGTCATTCGTCCCACCGACTCATTCGTCCCACCGACTCATTCGTCCCACCGACTTGATTCGTCCCACCGACTCTCTCATTCGTCCCACCGACTCTTTCATTCGTCCCACCGACTCTCTACTGAAAGGACGTGCTCGCTCTGTGCTCCCGCTAATTTCACTGTGCTCAGAATTTATCGTGCCTCTGCTACTGAATACTTTTATATATATCTACTGTGCCTATTCAATATTCGTCGCCGTATTATAAAGTTCGATCTTTCAATAACCGTATACAGTATATTAGCTTGTGCAGCTTTTTTTCTAAATTAGTTTGAATTAAATAAAAAAAAAAACCGACAATGCCCGTTATAAAGATCGAATGCTCAAGGTGCGCTGCTTCATTTAATAAGGAAATTTACGTTCCCTCGAACCTTGAGCAAATTAGAATATGTCGCTTTTGTATGTTGAACGAAGCGTTTGAACGCAAGTTGTCAAGTGCGATCAGCGAGATCAAACTTGAATTAAATACCGTTGCAAGGGATGTGATCTCGACTAACCGTAAAGTCGATGACTTAAATTCCAAACTAGATTCTGCTATTTACGACTTGCGCGGGAGGGAAAATAGTAATAGAGATAGGCGGCCTGCAAATTCGAATCATCAGGTAATTGTTGACGAGCAACACCGAATTTTAAACTCGTTTAGGCCTCAGGATTCGCAATTTCGAAGTGTTAGAAATGGGGCTAGACCAACGAGGGATCAGAACTTTGTTTTACCCTGTTCGAACCCTTTCGCGTTGCTAACTCCTATCGAGGGGGAAGGGGAAACCGTTTTAATGGGGGACTCCTTAATTAGAAGGCAGGATCAGGAGTTTGCTGCGCGTAACCCTTCTAAGCGTAAGCGCTTTTGCTATCCCGGTGGCCGCATTAACAACGTGGCCGCCGAGATCGAGAAATTGGAAGATACGCGTGGTGAACGAACGATCATCACGATGGTAGGGGGCAACGACGTCCATGGGTATGACAGCACCCCGGAAGATATAGTTTATCGTGCCAGAACCATGATAGATACGGCGAAATCCAAAGCAACCAACGTGGGAATTATTGGTGTTCTCCCCCGACTTAAATCCACGTTGCGCCTCCAATCTAGAGCGATCTATACTAACGAATGTCTTAAGCGGTTGTGTCGAGAAACTGGTGTTAGCTTTTTTAACGTATGGGATTCATTCCAGGACCAACCGTCACTTTTCCAAAAGGACGGAATTCACCTAAGCGATGTGGGTAATAGTCGGCGGGGTAGGATCTTAGACGAGTCCGTACGTAGCATTTTAGGTAGGAGAGTTGCGCGGCCACGTGATGCCGATGCGCCGGGCCGGCCCGCGCGTGAAGGGGGCACTATCGACGGGGTGTAGGGAAACGGAACGGATCTAAGTGTTATAGAAGAGTTAACGTAAAGCGCAAACTGGGATGCATATATGCGAATGTTCGTAGCTTAAAAAATAAAATTGCCGAAATAAAAGCCGTTATTCTAGAGGGTGATTTCGACCTCGTATTCCTAAGTGAAACATGGTTAGACACTCATACGGGGATCAGTGTTTGCGAGTTCGATATAGCGGGGTACAAAATTCATTACAGAAATAGACAAACCGGTAGAGGAGGGGGCGTATTAATGTATATAAAAGTGGAGCTAAACGCCATAACGATGGACTCGTCTAAGGATGATATGCGAAGTGATGCTTTATTAGTCCAGCTAAGTTTAGATGCTATAAATAAAATTAACTTAGTCGTAGTATATCGTCCGCCTTGCCAATTGGAAAGAGAAGATGCTGCACTCTTCGATACGCTTACGTCTTGGATTAGAAAAGGGACCACATTAGTCTGCGGCGATTTTAATTTACCTAATGTTAACTTTAGCAACCTTACTTCTGATAAACCGGGGGAGAGGCTATTAAACTTTATGTTGGAGAATTTTCTCGTACAAAAAGTGGAAGAGCCTACTCGTGATAGCAATATTCTTGATTTAATCATGGCAACCGATGAGTCATTGTTAGAAAACGTACGTGTGGGTGAACATTTAGCTTCCAGCGACCATAATGCGATTAGATTTGAACTAAACACCTGCGTAGAAGTTAGGATGAGTTCGCAGCTCATCCCTCGTTTTGGTAGCTGTGATTTCGATATTTTTCGCGAAAGGATTAAGGATATAGACTGGGGAATACGATTCGAGAACGTGTCGGTAGGAGAGATGTACGCTGCTTCGTGTGAATTCTGATTTGGTTAAGTATGTGCGTAAGAGCGGGAAGTCGGTGAGAGCTCCGTAGCTTAGTCCGTTAATACTACGCTTAATCCGGGACCGAAATAGTAAATTTAAAATTCATAAAAACAATGGGTCAGTTATAAGTCGGCAAAATTACATAGATTCTCGTAGGGAAGTTAAACGTGCGGTCAGAGATGCGAAGAGGAAGTATGAAATAAACCTCGCAAAGGATTCGAAGAATGAACCGAAACGGTTTTATGGGTATGTAAATAATAGGAAACCCGTAAAAGGATCGATAGGGCCGATCAAAGATAAGGATGGTCGTTTGACTGAAATTCCGACAGAAATGTCCAAAATTTTAAATGAGCATTTTACGAGCGTGTTTACTGTGGAAGATTCTTCCGAATTGGAATCGTTAATTGGAGAAGTTCGTAGGGCTGATAATTGCATATCCGATGTAACTATAAATGACGAGGAAATCCTTAAATTTATTAAGCTAATGAAAAAGTCGAAATCTCCAGGCCCCGATGGGGTATATCCAATTCATTTAAAGGAGCTTCAAAATGAACTCGTTAAGCCATTGCGTGAAATTTTCAATCGCTCATTAGAGGATGGCGTAGTTCCGTTGGATTTCAAGCAAGCAAACGTTACACCTATATTTAAGAAGGGGAATAGATTTGAAGCAACAAATTTCCGGCCTATTAGTCTAACTTCGGTAGTTGGGAAGCTTTTAGAATCTGTAATTAAAGATAGAATAGTGAGCCACCTCGAGGCAAATAAGCTGATTAACGATACCCAACATGGATTTAGGCGTGCGAGATCGTGCTTGACTAACTTGCTCGAATTCTTCCACAAAATGATTTGCGTGTACGATGAAAGCAAAGCTGTAGACGTAATATATTTAGACTTTAAAAAGGCGTTCGACACCGTCCCCCACCAAAGGTTATTAATGAAAGTTAAAGCGATTGGGGTGACTGGTAAGATTTTAAACTGGATTAGAAATTGGCTGAAAGATCGCTCGCAGCGGGTGGTAATAAATGGGGAATGTTCAGATTGGGCCAGCGTTAGTAGTGGGGTACCGCAGGGCTCTGTTTTAGGCCCTTTATTGTTTTTAATTTATATTAACGATTTAGATAAAGGCATACTTAGTCGGATTTCGAAATTTGCGGACGACACGAAGCTGGGCAATCGTGCCTATGTAAGATCGGATGTCGATAAATTGCAGGGGGACCTAAACTCGATTGCCAATTAGGCGGACAAGTGGCAAATGGAATTTAATTTAAGCAAATGCAAGGTAATGCACTTGGGTTGCCATAATTTAAGAGTAGAATATACCATGAAAGGCCAAGTCCTCGACGCGGTTAAATTAGAAAAAGACTTGGGAGTATTAGTCTCAGACGATTTTAAATTCTCGAAGCAATGCGCGGATGCGTGTAAAAAAGCAAATCGCGTTTTGGGTTATATCGCGCGTAATTTCACCTTCAAATCTAAGGATGTAATTTTACCTTTATATAAATCCCTTGTGCGGCCACTTCTCGAATACGCTGTTCAATTTTGGGCTCCATATTTAATGAAAGATATCGCGCAATTAGAAAGAGTGCAGCGTAGGGCTACGAAATTAATTCCAGAGCTGAGGAATAGATCATACGAGGAAAGGCTCAGGGCTTTAGATTTGCCATCGCTAGAACGCAGAAGATTACGTGGCCAGCTAATAGAAGTATTTAAAATACTAAAGGGTTTCTCAAACGTTGACTTTCGCAATCTGATCGAACTGGATCATAGGGGAAATTCTCGTCAGCACGGGTTAAAATTAGTGAACAAGCGTTTTAACACTAGTATAGCTCTTTCTTTCTTTTCTTCATTGAGAGCTTTTAGGCTGAGAAAAGGAGAAGAGAAGAAAAAGAAAAAAAGGAGGTGGGAGATAGATATAATAAGCGGCTCAGATCCAGTTATTGATCTGGCTTATTCCGCTGACGTGTCATTAAATCCCTGCCTACCTGCCTGTTGCCTGACCCTTTGAGAGTTTGTTCTACTCAAAAGGATCCGCCGATCGCACAGGTAATAACCCATCCCTGGGTAAGCTTCGGCCTGCGCCTAGTAAGCTGCCCGATTTAGATATGGCTCCTGTATGAGTATCTATGGAGGCTCAGCTTCCCTAACCGACATGCACTATAAGAGGTGGATAGAGAAGCAGAGGTATTCATCGGTAATCAGGTCTAGGCCCAGTTAAGTCCTGTACAGTCTTTTCTCGGTTGAATGATCTTGGTATTCGTGAACATTGGATTAGGGTTTTCTGGGGTCATCAGTTTCTCTTCTCAAGTAAGTAATAATGAATCAACTGTCATCCGTCACTCACCTAAACCATTATATATTAGATATAACTTCAAATGTCGTAGAATGGCCCTTTTCTGATCACTCCACAGCTGATACCACTTTTATGTAGAAAAATACCCCTTTTGAATCTCTCTACACACAAACCTCTTTTTGTAGTGATATTCTTTGGGGTCGTGATATACTTCTTTGAAGAAGTAGGCTTTGTTCTAAGAGTGCTAATATTGTTATTTTAAAGAAGAGCCATTGGAAACAGATAAGGATATAGAGAAACGCACAATAATTCCCCAAATAAACTTATATTTTAACTTTAACAATTTACTACACAAAAATTAACCCTTAACCACCGAAATACTCCGAATATTAAAATACATAATAATTACTTTAATTAGCTTGCCCCTCTAAAGTTGGTTAAATTCGCCACGCACTTCAATATACAAGATTACGGCTTATTGACTCTACTGGAGTTTAAATACCTCAGGAATGTTATTGCCTCCACAAAGCGTGCCGACCAGCCAGATGGAGGTGGTCAAGATCACGAGATACTTTTGGCGAGGGTAGCAGATGGGGCTCCACACGGTATTCAGGTGGGGTTCTTCAAGGACAAGAACAATCACGGTGCTTTAGGTGGCACCAAGGAAGGCGTGTTCTCTCTGGCGAGAGTAAGTAGAGCTTGGTTCAGAAACCAAGTTAACTTGGAGTTCGGTGTGACTACCGAGTAACGGGCTCGAGGGGAGCTTTTCTCTTTCGTTATTTAATTCCTCATGGGCGAGGACTGTACTCGGGAAGGGTCTTCTTCAAGGGCGATGATCGAGGAGGTGGGTTTCTCTGGCGAGAATAAGTTGATCTTAATCCGGGGACTTCGTCACTTGGAGACTGACGTATTCTACCTCGATTTTCTTCAATGTTTCTTATTTATACCTCGTCAACCGACTGGGGTAGGGGTAAGAGGGGGTGCTTGGGGACGGACCCAGGAGGGTTCTTATTCCAAACGGTTTTTCTCACCAAGTCTTACATCGGCTTCCGTTAGCCTTCGAACTTGGAAGAAACACATCTCCAATTTCTTACTTTACGTGAAAATGAATCTCATTCTCGTGGGGGAGATCTTGCATTTTAACCTTTAGGTCTTTGATAGCTAAGAGAGGTAAGGCGCTGTGGTTAGGCGCTTGACCCCACGGTGCCGGGGCCGGATGTCTTTGCCATAATCGCCTTGTGTCAGAATGGTGAATCTGTAATTGAAGCAGAGAGAGCTTTTCGAGCTCATTACATGTTAGGTCAGAATGATGCTGTTCCGGATAGAAAATCAATACTGCTATGGGTTGCAAATTTTCGAGCCACCGGTTCAGCACTTAAAAGAAAGCCACCCGGAAGACCTCAAAGCGCTCGAACTCTAGACAGTGCTCAAGCTTTGAGACTTTCTGTTACTCAGTCTCCTACACGTTCAGCTCGCAAACATGCTTCTGCCTTTGGATTGTCTGATCGAACAGTCAGAAGAATTCAACACACTGATCTGAAGTTCCATCAATACAAATTAATGATTACTCAGAAACTGAACGAACGCGACTGGGAAACTCGCATGTCATGTTGTGACGATGTCCTTCAAAATATTCCTGTAAATGCTGTTCTTCTCACAAGTGATGAAGCTTACTTTAATCTCTCAGGCTGCGTGAATAAGCAAAATTTTCGTTATTAGCGGAAAGTAACCCTAGACAGCTTCATGAATGACCTTTACACAGTAAACGAGTCACTGTATGGTGCGCAGTTTTGAAATTAGGTGTATGGGGTCTTTATTATTTTGAGGAGAGAAACCATTGTGTTACAGTAAGATCTGGCCGATATGTAAAGATGCTGCAGACATTTCTGGAACCAAAAGTAAATGACCTCCGTAATCAGAATTTCTAGTTTCAACAGGATAGAGCCACGGCACAGACAGCAAGAAGATCAATGGAAGCTCTGAGAGAAATGTTTCCAGGACGTTTGGTTTCCTAACGCGGTGACATTCATTGGCCAGCACGCTCGCCCAATCTAAACCCCTGTGATTTTTTCTCTGTGGTTACCTTAAAGCTGAGGTCTATAAAGATCGACCGGGTACCATTGAAAAATTAAAGAATGCTATTCGTCAAAAGATTGCAGAAATACCGTCTGCAATGACTCCTCGAGTGATGGAAAACTTCAGAAACCGTCTCCAAGAGTGTAGAGTGAATAGAGGTCAACATTTAGAGGATGTAATTTTTAAAACCAAATAAACAAAAACTGTAACCCTTTGTTTAAACAACAGTAAAATTATTTTTTCATAAATTTTGTTTCTTCTTCCTTTCGTCAACCTTTCAAATGTAGGAGGTATTTCTGCCGCCCCCTGTATTAAGTTGTGAAAGGAAAATATATACCGACATATAAGATTGAAATTTCACTCATATATGCATATACATGTATATATAATAGTAGGATATGGATAGATAAGTATAGATTTCCCTGGTGAAAGGGAGATCGAAGTGTATAAAATCCCTGGCGATAGGGAATGGCAGGCTTTTATTTGAGATTGGTGTTCTTCTCATTGTTTTTAGTCTTATATTCATGTTCTTTTGCGTACTCATTTTCTGTTTTTAATGTTTGGGTTGTCCTTGGTTTGTGATGGTATTGCATGTTTGTTTTTGTTGTTCCTGGTTTGTGATGGTATTGCTTGTGTTTTCATTTTGTTTCATGTAGATTATGGTGGTTTCTTGTGTCGTTCAAGCCTTTGTAGGTGTTTTCTGTATCTTCTGTATTTCACTCGTTATTCCTTTATGTAATTTCAGTGTTCTTATTGTATATTCTTTGCGTAGTTTATTGTTTTTCATTGTTTTATATTGCTAGTCTTATGTATAGATTGGTTCTTCTTGTCTTTCGGTCTGTGCTTTACTACTGATGAAGTTTAGCGTTCTTGTGTGTATGTCCTCCAACGGGATGTTAATATGTTTCTGTCTAATTTCGTCCGTCATGTGTCGTGGGACATTCTCCCAGATTTCTAGGGGTCTTCTTTGCAGTTCCAAGTTAATTAGAGTCATCTGGATCATGTGATGTAGGTCTCTCTGCCTCCTTCTTTCTCTCCTCCTAACGTTCGTTATTAAGAGTACTCCTTATTTTGTACACTTTGAAGGACTCGTAATTTCTTTTTGAAATTAATGTTGATAGGTATAGGTGGATACAGTAGCTTTGATCTTATAAGCGCGTTGTAGATCTTCTTTTTGTTGGTCACGTTCAGGTTTTGGAACCTCAATAGTTTGGTGAGCTGGAGCTTCACTCGCTCTGCTGACTGAGCAACGTGGCTTCCGTATCCATATTTACCGAACTTTAGTCCCAGTACTGTCCTAGCAGAACTGTATGGAATGCGGGCGTCATCTGTTTCGATATGGGCCCGTTTCCTACGGAGTGGTATCCCTTTAAATTTCTGGGACTTAGTGACGATTTTCCATCTTCTTTCGTACCTGTTGAGATGGTCAATTTCTCTGGCTGTAATTTGTGCCATGAGTTCGGGACCTTTAAAAGGGGCAGTCATGATCTGAAAGATGTCGTCAGCGAACTGGACGTACAGCGAGTCTTCTCTGACCGGATCGAGTAGATCGAGTGTGTATATATTGTATGAGACGGGGCTTAGGCACCCTCCTTGCGATAAGCCTGCAGTTAGCTCGATGTCTGGTCCCGTGTGGTCGTATATTTGTATATACGCTATCCTGTCTGTCACGTAGTCACACAGAATGTATAGATTACTTAGCATCTATTAACTTTAATACAAAATAAGGAATGTAATATATTTGTTAATATATATATATATACAGAAGGCAAGCGACCGTTGGAAGTGAGCACAGGACAAACAATGTACGAACGCGCGAGACTTCCAGCAGTCGCTTGCCTTCTATATATATACATTAATAAATATATTACATTCCTTATTTTTCTATTCAAATTTACAGATGCAAATTAATCTATACATTCTGAATTCCTTTTTCCAATTTTAGATATTTATTTAATATGAGTAGAGTATACTAGGATTTAATAAGACCACCGCGCGTCAATTCTAGGGAAGTTTCCGCTGTGCCTATTCAACCCTGCAATTTGATTCCAGTAGCGTACCTATTACATAATCCGATCACTACAGGGGTATGCTTTTTTACGGCCTGCATTGCAGATTAGCTTACTAAACTGCCTTTCTGGTGGGCGAAAATAATTCCGCATCCTGCTACCGCAAGAGTGAGTGTTAAAATATTAATTGCTACAATTATTTATATACCTGAGAGATCGGTCTATTGGGTACTGCCAATTGCTTTGTGTGGATGAGGAGCTTCGTCCAGGTGTGCCCGATGCTGTATAAATGTGGCTACTTATTGATATTTTAATCGCATACCATCACTAGAAACATTGCAGTTTAACATATTGCAAATATTTTTCAGACCAAATACTTGTCATACCGCACAAAACTTACGCGCACCACATTCCCGCATCCAAATTTAAAAACCTTAAATTATCACTGTCAACGCTTGCACGCACAATATTTATACACCATATTATTACAAAGCCAACATTTCGAACTTCAAATACTTCTACATCCTAAATTCTTAGACAACGTGGTTGAGGAGAGGGACTGAATGTTTCCAAACAACTCAAAGGGAATTTAGATAAAAACAGCTGCAATAAACTCACTAGATCTGTTGAATTTGTTTGTTGAAGAGCCAAAATCCTAAGTGAAATCGAACCCAGCAGCTTAAAATGCTGATTTCACTGATGAGTAAAAAACTTCGGGCTTGAAGAAATTCCCCTTGTAGTCCATTATAATTCGCCACCATATATAAACATGGTACATTACCCACTGCCCCTAAAGTGAGTTCTGAGTAAGGGGGAAAGCAGAGCTAATCTCTTGCTTAAAAACAAGAAAATCAAAGAGAGCATTTCAGCATGAAATAATATTGGAAATTTGTTTCTAAAGTGAATGAAAAGTGAAAATGTTTGTTAGGTTGATAGTTACGTAGTCCGAGTAGCCAAGAGGATAAGGTGCTTGGATAGTTGAGAAACAGAGGCGCTTATGTAAAGAAACCTCTAGCTTCTACAGGAACTAAAATGGAGCCTATCATTATTGAGCACTATTGAGTATTATTGAGCCTTTTTCCTCGTTAATTCAGCCACTAGTGCAAGGAAACTAGGCTTTGTATACTCTCCTAAAAACAGATATCGCTTCGATTCCCTATCTTGGCGTATTCGAAAAAAAACACCAAATATATTTTACTAGTTTAATGACAATCACTTATATAGTTAAGGACCTAATATAAATTTAACCTGTCCTTGTAACTCTTTGTAACCCCTCCCCATCCCAAAGGATTAGGTTAAGGACACTGATAAACTGGTTTCTTGGATCATAGGATCTATGGATTCATTTTTTCTAATCGGATTTCACTTACAAACTTCTCTATATCAGTGAAAATAATGGTTTTGTAGGATACAACAAGCATCCTTAACTCAAATTTGGTGACTTGGCTAGGAGGAGCCTACCTTCACAATAAAATACTGCGAATAGAGAAATTAACTTCAATTATATATGATAAACATGCTGATATCAAATTAAAAAATCTCACAAAGAATAAAAGCAAGAGAGACAGATATAGAAAAAGTAATGAAAGAATGCAGGTGAAAATTGGCAGGATATATTGGCAAAAGAAACGACAGAGGTTGCACAAAAGAAAATCTAGCTCTGGACCGTGATCAAACACAGTTTCCTAGGGAAAGAAGTCGGGATATGGACCACAGTTGAAAAGCAAAAATTAATTAATTATTAATTCAATAAAGTTAATTTGCGTGGCCCTAGAGCTGATTAGAAAAGGTAACGAGCAAACATTACCTACCTAATCACTGGATTTGGATAAAAAACCGACATCTCCAGGTGAGACTCTTTCAATGGAGGAAAAGATCTTCAATCCCTTTTTAAAAGTGTGCGAGGGGAGAAAACGTTGCAGTAGATTAGGAAGAGGACAAAAGCAGCTACATTTTAGTATCGGATCAAATGATGTAAAAGGTTTATGTGAAGTAATCAGACCCGAGTTATCAATTTTTACGATCATTCAACGGATGAAAGATGATATCCGTATTTAAATCAATTTGACCAGACGTTCGTTCTTGTTTGCACACAAATAACTAGGTTTTGATTTTACCAACCAATGCATGCTAAATCATTGTGGAATGAGAGTTGAGGCAGACATATGTAATGGTAAACAGTTTAAGAAAACAACAGAATGAATCAAAAAAGATCAGTATTTGATCCTAGAACAAAACTTAGTCTTAACAAACGTATATTTTGTGGCCGAAAGGTTGCATCAAAATCATTCAGGGTCAAAGAGAACTTAAAATCACGGGTGGAAACTTAAACACTTTGTTGAGCCCCAACTAGCGATGACTAAAGACATCATTAAAAAGAGACAAAGAAAGTTAAATGAATAGTGGGGCAGACAGTAAAATAAAATTAATAATAATAAATACCATGAAGAAAAAGACGACAACGAGATTCATTCAACCTTATTTACCGAAAATGGGATCTCGCATCTAAAATATTTATGAAAACAGCCTCTCCATGTGCAAACTCAAACTCCTAAGAGGGATCAGGAATCTCAGCAAAAAAACTCGACTAAGTATGGGCAAAACTTCCACTATAGAATTCTTGTCTTGAAATCAAGGCAACAGTGCAATTGCGAAGGCAACTCATAAAAATCAGACGTTCGTAAAATATAGGCAAAACATTTGATCGTTTCATCTCGAGAAGAAAACGTAAGCTCGTTTCCTACCTCTAGACAAGCAAAGGGTAAATTCCTTATAAAAGAAAGGGAATCGCTTGCCTCGTACCTCAGAGCTTCACTTCTAAGGTTAGCGGATTTTGCACATTTTTTGAACTAAACCAAACTCAAACAGAAAAGCCCCGGCAGAAAGTTTTCATCCACGTTGTTAGTTACGTAAAACCGAAAAGCGGAAAAACGACTAAAGATAAGCAAGTTCATTGATCACTAGTAAAGATAAGCAAACACTAAGTTAGCTTAGTAAATGAGAGCTTTCTTTTTACCTTTAAGATGGTTTATCTTTATTTGATCCGAAGCGAAAACCAACGAGGAAATTTGTGCCAGAAAGATTGTAACGAGAAAACTGTGAAGAAAGTGGTATAAATATATATATATTTATATATATATATATATATATATATATATATATATATAGATAGATGTATAGATAGTTAAAACTATCAAAATGGCTTGCTGGAATTTCATCAAATGCGGTGGGTAAAATCTCCCAATCACATATCATCAATTACATACACTAACTTTATGTCTAAAATTAAAAAAGTTGAACTCAGTGGGAGAAAACTGTTAAGCTTCAATGTAAATAGTTTGTTCACCAAAGTCGCGGTCGATAAGTGCTTTATGTTTTATCGAGACTTTTCCTAATCTTGATATCAACCTAACTCTACATCTCTCCAGTTATTAAATTATATCGTTCATGTGTAACTGATAATGTGTTATCCGCTGAAGATAAATTTTCCTCTAAAAATATTGTTTAGGAATGGGAAATCCTCTTTCTCTTATTCTATGCAATCTTTTTATTGAAAACTATGAAACTTCTGTCCTTCCCAGACTCCATTCCCAACCTCTCGTCTGGTTCCGATATGTAAACCATATCCTATCGAAATGGCCATTAGATAACAATTTCAACAGAATTTTTCCACAACCTGAATTCATTACACACATCAATTAAATTCAAAGTAGACTGAGAACAGAACAATTCTTCACCCTTTCTGGCTGCAAAAAGCCACTGTTTAAATAATGGGATACAATTCTTGCTCTGTCTATCGAAAACTTACCAATTCAAATGCTTTTAAACATTTATTCTTATTGCATGACAAATCTGTAAATATATTCTGTTATTTCTTCCCTTTTCTTCGGAGCCTATAGAACATGTCGCCAAATTTTACTTTTGGATGAAATCAACCATCTTATTTGCAATTTCATTGAGCTAAACTATCCCATTTATTTGAAACACAAATGCCATTATAAGGCCAGAAAAAGCTTTTATCATATTTCCACACGCTAAAGGAGAACTTTAAAAAAATGTATAATCTTCCCATATGCTCCAGCACTAGCCCCCCTTAAAATCGTATGCTAACAAATATAACATTCGAATACACACATACTATCTAAATGACTTTGAGAAAACTGCGTCCCACTAACTAAGATGCAGCTGAATATTTAATTCCCTGTAAAGATTGTGACAAATCATACATTGGTGAGTCAGGACAGTTTAGTAAGAGGATCAAAGAACACCGCGCAGATATCAGGAGAGGCTCGCTTTCCTCCAGTCTATTCACTCATATACAAAATTATTACCATAAAATCGAATTTAACCAACCCCAAATTATTTATAAACCTAACAATTATATAGAAAGAGAGATTGCTGAATTCATCATTATTAGCAAGGTCGATAACTTTAATATTTCTGAAGAACAATATAAATTTAACAAATATAGTTGCCCAATCTATTTATAAGCCGCCAGAATCGTTCAATCACCGGGATTAACAGTTGCTTCCCCATCCATAAACATATTTATACTTTTTATTATATTTACATAGTTTTCATTTCATTTAGTCTGATTTTTGGCCTTTATATAGTGGGGTCGCATATCATACTTTTCATTATACAGCTGATAATGGCAAAAGCCGAAACTAGTTCCTTTCGTAAATAAATCGGATTCAAATATTGTGGCTTATTATTTCTTGCACAATATTATATATATATATATATATATATATATATATATATATATATATATATATATACCATTGGCTAAAAGTATAAAGCACCATATGGAAACATTCATATAGTTTAAGTAGACATTTGTCGTAAATAAATTCAGCATATACATATTTTATATATTAATTTTAAATAATTTTAGTTCTTTTATACATATTTGGACACCCTTTTGCTCTAATTACAAGCATCATTATTTGTGCAATGGATTTGATTTATATTTTTACAAATTTCTGTATCTATCTTTCTCTACTAAGCTTGAATTTTTCATAGTTATGTTTTATTTGTATGTGTGATACTTCTCTTTGCTTTCCCAAGTAGTTCCCTCAAGTCTTATATTTTCTAAAAGTCTGATCTCTCAGTGCCCACTAGATAGGGGTGATTCCCATTTCTCCAGACCAATTCTTGGTGTAGATTGATGCATTACATGCCGCATTGTTCTAGGGAAATTTAACTGCATTAATTGGTGTTGAGAGGTGAAACTTCTGGAAAGATATCTCTAAACCTGGTAACAACATAGTGCCATTAGTTTTAGAGTTCATTCTTCCCTGGTGTACAAATATTTCCCTTGACCCTAAGGAAGACACGCAACCTCATGCCATTGTAAAACCACCATACAACCAGGATCAAATGCCTCAAAAAACTATTCATTTCACAAATATAGCCCTAGAAGTGCAGAAGATATACAAAGTTGTTACCAATTATTAAATTTTATTCTTTCTTACATAATTGATATTTACTTCACCTGACCTGAGAACCTTAGAATATTCAACGTTCATGTGTCCAATTTTTGTTGACTTTAGATATTAATGATTTTTAGGTGCACTTTTACAGTAGCCGCCAAAAGATCGACGTGGTTTGATGTATATTTGTGGATATTTTTACTAACGGATTCAGATATACTCGAGAGGTGGAGCGACGAGGACATAAAAAATGCTTAATGAATTAATAAAAAATAACATGTAGACTGAAATAATTATATTTTTCAAGCAAAGGTCAAAGAAAAATATCTTGGCCAGTTGTTCTTAAAGAAGAGTGATGCAATTTGGAAAATTTAAAATCAATGTGGAGAAAGTGTATTGTTTTAATGCAGAACGAACTTTCGTTGCAGTGCAACGAAACAGAAAGACCGTTGAGTAAAGGACTCAATTATAATCTAGGAAATGCACTCCAAGTTCGATGATGAATAGCTGCAGAAGATTAAGAATTTTTAAAGTAGTGTTTTTACTTGCTGCGAAGCGCCAGGTCAAGGCTTCACTTTTTTTCAGAAAGAATAAAGTTCAATTGTACCCATTTAGAGCCATGAATGAAATGACCCATATGGCCATGGGACATATGGTTATTCACCTTGGAGATTTCTAATCCTACATCGGATTTGGTGTCATCTTATGACAGAAGCTTCATTTAGCCATTCAAAGGTACTTGTAAGTGATTTAAACCATGGAAAACCATCAATTCAATAAACATATATCATCTTATCACCTAAACGACGCAGGTCATTGGAATGACTTTCCCTCTTGTTGTAACCTTTTGAAATTTCGATAACAATACCTTAAAATAAAACATCTTATCTTATCTTATAATCCGATTGGAATTGCTTCAGCAAAGTCTCAATTTATTTCTCTTCAAACTGATTCCTCGAATTACAAAACGCTTTGTTGACACCGAGTAAAGAAGAAGAGACTAAATATCTCAGCCATTCACGCTTTTGTTTCGCCTGGAAAAGCGCTGCCTATGTAATTCCAAATCGACATTCGAGCTTGTCTGCACGAAATTCTCATTAGCCGAAATATTTTACCAAATAAACTTATTTAAATTGCACATTCTGTGCTATATTTCTCCCATGAGATTGTTTACCGACTCACCTAACCTAGGTTTAGATGCTGACAATAAAACCTATTAAAAAATAAATTACTGACGCACGAAAGGGGATAGAGTTTTCAGAGGTGAAAGCTGAGAGAAAAGACCTAACTGTGTGATTTCTAAGAGTTATTTTAGTAGAAACCATCAGAACTTATAAGGTTAACTTTATTGATCTTATCATGAACGCTTTATCATGTCTAAGGCTGGAAAGTGAAATTTAATATCTAAAATGAGCAGGTTTGTTTCCATTTTCAAAGACTCCAGGAGAGCTGTATATGATCCTTTCGTTCCATTTTATATTATACGAACTTACAAGGCGCCAACAAGTCCGAAATAATTCAGGGGAATCTTGTTGCTAAAACAAAATATATAATATAAAGAGTGCATGAAATTTGCAATAAAATTATATAAAAATCAATGGTGTAGTTTTGTTTGTCTTTTCACAAATCAACTTTACATATCTAAGAAAAATTTCCTCGAATGTTTACAATTTTGCATTATCTTAATTTTCACTATGTTCTATTCCTGTTGCTAAAAAATAATTATACCATAAAGAGTGCATAAAATTTGCAATAAAATGCGAATTTTGAACTAAAAAATTTGAAGAGTGACTAATGAACAAATGGGCTATCCCCTTAATATTTAATGCACCCGTTTTTGCATTATATTCATTTGATACGTTTGAATTTGATGTGACATGTTTGTGGACTGTATTTATTTAACGCTTTTGTATCTCATGTTTCCCTTTTGTTCACTGTAGTTATTTAATATATTTGAATCATTCATTGTATTATTATACCCTCGCGGATATCTAAGCACCTTTCTGTGGACCTATTTATTTATTGTTTTTTGGCCGAGAGAACGTAGTTCCTCTTTTTGCCTTTACACAATTATAGATTAAACATTTGAAAGAGGCTCAAAAAAGTTCATTTCAATATATCCTTTTGTATTTAAGAATTTCCATTCCCTATAAGTATGTTCGTATATTTGTTAACATTTTCAACTTCTTAAGGAAAAACTACTCCATACTCAACTTTTCTCGAGCTCACTAAGAAGAAAATCTACAACAACAAGAGTAGGATAACTACAGCGAAAGAAGAAAGAACCACTGGCCTAAGAGGCTGATGGCGCAGGCTTCCCATGGAAACAAGCGAGTCACCCTCCGAACCATCCTAGGGGAGGAGGGGGCAAAGCCAACTAAGATGACCTTTATGGAGACGGAATACAGTATCTTCAATATTGCTTTAATAATGATCATAGATATGCCTAACGGATACTCTAACGTCTACCACACGATGGAGTCTTCGAATAGCTCGTCTCTGAGGAAAACAAAAGGTCTCTCCAACAGATCGAGCTGGAAGCCTCCATTTCACAAGAGATCCTTTGCGTCGCACTATCTTCCTAAGAAGTCTCGACCCTTTCTTCACGGAGAACTCCTGTGAAGAGATCAAAGAATAGTTATCCAAGAAGCAATAATAGGCCAATATTACAAAAGTAGAAAAATTCGCTAAAGGACAGAACATCGTGAAAATCGTCTTACCTAACATCTAGATGGCCTAGAAAGCAAAGAATAAAGGCCTTTTGGATTTTTAACTATTGGGGATCGCCAGAGCAGATCGTGGCAGAGGAGTATATCCCATTAGAATGCTGCTTTAAATGTTCCGCTGTCAAAACTCATCCGACGAAGGACTGTCAAGCAAAGGAGGTCATGTGTTCTAACTGCCCCGAACCAGGACACTGGTAAAAAGAGTATTCGTCACAGAATTCCAAATACGTAAAGTGTGGAGGGGACCATCAGGTCTTGGCCATGAGGTGTGTCATGGCGATGGTCATAATCGCCAACCAGTCTAATTTGGCATATCCTTGCACATTCGCAAAAAAATTAAACCACAATTTGTAAGAGAATGGAGTTCAGAAAGGAAACTGTGGCAACCCAAAAACCTCCGTTGGAAGATTTACTGAAGATACAGTTCATCGACGACAAAAACGTAAAAGAAATTATACAAAGCGAAACAGCGGAAGAAGATGAAGAAAACTCAAAGAGCGTAAGCTTAAAGGAAGCATCCCAAAAATCGAAAAAGAAAGGGGAAAAAAAGGGAAAAAAACAAGATCCAAGAAAAGTACAGAAGACGACGACTAAGAATAAATAAACAAGTACGAAGGAGTACCCGTCACAGTGAAGTAAGAAATCCTAAACAAAGGTTATCTATTCGACAGAGCAGATGTCTACTTTAGGATGTTCAGCTCGCCTCTGAGTATGCCACCGAAAGAGAGCTCGAGACAGAAGCTGAAAAGAATCATTTCAGGGAGGTTCAAGTGGACCTTTGAGGGTCCATAGTCCCCAAAAGAATACAAGTGTATGCTATTGAAGGCGCAGTATGCATCCCTGGCTCCTGCGTACAAACGGTCAACATGTAGAACTTCAAACAAAAAAGAACTGGGCAGAAAACACCGCAAATCGAATAGAAATGAAATATCCCAAAATTGATGATGAAATTTCAGAAGACTTACGCCCTGTTTTCTTTAGTAAAAACAGTAGTAATGGTGTTTTTAGGCGTTCTAATCATCATTTCTGGCTTCAGTTAGGCGGGAAAAGCACTTATTTTTAATATACTAGCACTTTGAGTACGACTCTATTTGCAGCGATACTATCTTAAAAATAACTGTTTTCTGCGCGTAAACGAAGCCGTAAAGGATGACGAAAATGCTGACAAAGACCATTAGTATTGTTTTTACGTACTTACAATTTTTTTATAGATTATGCGTATATGCATTTGGGTAATATTTCAGTTTAGGAGGCGCTATTTCTGGGTTACAATCAATGCGATCGCGCCCATTACTTTAGGCTATTTCGTCCAACTTTAAAAAAAATCGTAATCTTCCTAATTCGAAAGCTTAACAACAGATTTAAATGCAAAAGGCGATTGTTAAATGCCGGCAGCACTATCGTATTCTTAAATTACTTAATAAATAATTACTTCACGACATAAGCTAAACAATCTCAACCTTTCACTAGTATAATCCAGCTGGGCTTCTTTTCCATTAAAGTCAAACAACCCGAGCTCGCAAGAATCATGCTCTTTTAACTAATTGCCTTCGGGGTTGCCAATGTTTGAAATAAGGTCAAACTAAGGGTTGCCATTGTGTGAAAATAATGGTTTATTTTCACATTAAAGAAAGCAAGGCTCGCCGTATTTTAATGTCAATTTTAACTCCTTTAACGTATGATATCTTAAAAATATGTACTTTACGCGCTAAACTGTAGCCATATCTGCCGACTGGAATGCCTAAAAAAGAATGTGCGTACGTGTGTAACACTAAAAATATGGCGTAAGTCTTCTAAAGTTTGACATAATTAATAAAGTGCAAAGTGGGAAATTATAAGGTGATAAAATTACGAAAGTGACAGATAATAAAAATGAATATTATAAAACGAAGTAAATTAAAATTATATAAAGTGTTAAAATAATATAGTATAGTGGCTAGCACCCTTGCGTGGTGATCGTTGGGTCGGCAGTTTAAATCTCAGTCAGGATTCGTTTTAAGCTGACACTATTTACTATAGAGGTTACCTCCGTGACTGGGCATCGCGGTGGGGACGGTTAGGTGGAACTCGTAGCCATGGCGACAAGCACTCCAACTAAGAGAAGGACAACTCTGATTTCAAAACCCTGGAGCCACAGGCATAAGTGCCTAATTCGTCACAAAAGTGACAAAATTTTATAAAGGTTAAGTAATATAAAACGTCTAAAAATAAGAGACTAAAGTAAAAAGGAATTAGCGTAAAACGATAAAGTTGCGTAAAATATAAATCTTAATAATAATAATAACTAGAATGTAAATAAACTTTTCTTGGACTAATTATAACATAAATAAATAAAATTCAAATATTAAGATAAAAGTATTTAAAACAGTCATATTGTTTAATTGTCTAGAGTAAGAAGTTAGAATTAAACAAAAACTTTAAATGATAATAACCAAAATGTATAGATACCAAAACTTAAATGAATATTTTAATTTTAACAATTATTTTAAAAGTCATAATTCAAAAAAGTAAAACTGTAAATTTTCAACTCTCAATATTTTTATATTAGAATTATTATAATATAATATCTAAATAGCTGATTTCCACTGACTCCTGAAAGCTTTAATAGTCCTACTTCGACGCATGGCCTAGTCTTCTCCACACAATTTCCCTTTTCCCCACTCGTAACTATCCTTATATTTTGCAATTGATTATGTATTGGGTAATTAATTACGTGATCAACGCAAATTGTACTTTTTGTATCTTCATAACTTAATCAATCTTATCTTATGTTATATATATCAACCTTTGGTAATGATACAGGTGTGTTTCGAAACGCTTCAGGCGAATAGATATTTTGTTTTACTCAGTTAACTAGTTTCCTGCCCTCGTTCGTTAATATTTGTCTGATGAATTTTAACTAAATTATCTATGGGTTAATTCACGTCCAAAAGAGGAAGGAATATAAGATAAGTTGCGAGAATTGAAAAGAAAATAATTAACGCTAAACTCGCAATCGCCTTCAATAAAATATGTTACGAAGAGAATCTATTGCCCAACTATACATATATATATATATATATATATATATATATATATATATATATATATATATATATATATATATATGAAGGTTAAAACCAAGCACGCTATTGATAAAAGCATCTTTATTCAATTGGGTTTGAACGTTAGGGGGACCTTGCCTCATCATCGACAATAAAAAACGAAGATAGTAAGGAGTTAAAATTTCTAGTTTTCATAACATACTAAAATTGAATAGTACAAGTTCGGATAAAATGCTTAATACAATAATAAAAAATTCATTGAGAGAACTTCCTTTCGTCTGAGTAGAGCCAAATCGTACATTGCTCAACCAGTTGCTTCAGCTTGTTCAGGAGTTTCTTTGACTTCGTCAAGCAGTTTTTATTGGCCTGACTCTTATAATTTGTCCATTACGCCTCTTTTACAAGTTTTAATGAAGGTCTTGATTTTAGAGCCAGCTTCATGCTGGCGGCTACAACACCCATCTCTCTCTTCAAAGCCCGGAATTCCTTGCTCGGCTGTCCCATCAGCTTCTCCTGCAGGTTTTAGGATGAATTACAGCGTGCGGAAGCAGTTAGAATGCCTGATGTGTCCTTTCCTATTAGCTACGACTTCCTAGTCTCCCAATTCTAGCCTTTACATTGTTAAAAGAGATTTGAATATTATTCATAAGGTCGGCATTTGGATACCCGGCACCAAATATCATGATACATGTAACACTTTTCTATTATTCAGATAGCTTCTAGACATCCATTGCAGCTAACATTTGAGTAACTATAAATATACTTTGTATTCTCGCAACACCTTTGATTTTTCACTAACAGGATAAACTGTTCCTGAAAAATTAGATATTAAACTCGTAAAACTTAGCCAGAACACAGACACAAACACACACACATTCTCTTTCTCTCTCTCTCTCTCTCTCTCTCTCCCCCCACTCTCTCACTTTATCTCTCTCGTTAGTAAGGACAGATTATCTCTCATTATTGGCGATTTTTACTGCCCCCAAATTAATTAGCGGACAAAAAATTCAAATTTTGAAGGAGAAAGATTACTAAATTTCATAGACGAAAATCTGCTAACTCAATCGGTCACTGAGCCAACAAGAGGAGAGAATATATTGGACTTAATCTTAACTTCAGATGATGAACTTATTTCAAACGTAAGCGTAGGCGATCAACTTTGCAGCAGCGATCATAACCTAATGGAATTTGAATTAAATTTAACCTCACAAAAGAATTGTGAGAAATATTACAAAATTAGACTTCCGAAAGTCTAATTTCATAGATTTAAAAAAGTCTCAAAAATTATAAAATAACTGGTAGAGACATAAATGAAGCATGGAATGAATTTAAAAACAATCTTTTAATGAAACAATCCCAATTCATTCCTCTAGCAGTCAGAACAAGTGGAAAAAATCAAAATCCTAAATGATTGACAGATGAAATTTAAAGGGACATAAATAAATGAAACAAGGCTTATAAGATGATCAAATTAAACAGCTCAGAAGCGAATAAGAAGAAATATATTGATCTCAGCAGAAAAGTAAAAGCTGGAATTAAAAGATCAAAGCGTAACCAGAAAATGAGAGTAGCTTTAAACTGTAAAGAAAATCCCAAATAATTATTTGCCTTAGTCAATAGAAGAAAACCAATAAAAAACAGTATTGGCCCCATCAATGACCGTAACAATAATTTACAAGTTAGGGATAAAGATATAGCCACTTCACTAAAAGAGTATTTGCATCAGTTTTCAACAACAAGACCTCAAATCAAAATATCATACCATATAATTAGTACTTAGGCAATGACCCACTAGAAATGTTGAAATGCACGAGCAACGATATACGAATACGAATAGATAAAATGAATAAATTCGAAACCCCAGGACCCGATAAGATAGTGCCAAGAGTAATCAAAAAAGTAAAAGATGCAGTAGTGGACTAAATAACATTCATTTTTAACTTATCACTTAAAATTAGTACTGTCCTTCAAGATTGGAAATTAGCCAATGTAACGCCAGTATTTAAAAGAGGACGTAACGATCTGGCATGCAATTATCGACCTATAAGTCTAACATCAATAATTAGCAAGATGCTCGAGAGTATTATTGCAGACAAAATAGTAAGCCATTTACATAAAAACCAACGAATTGCTAAGAAACACGCCACACGGATTTAGGAAACACAGATCTTGTCTTACAAATTTATTAGAGTTCTTCCATTACAATAACACAATTCATGATAGTGACATTCTGTATCTGGACTTCCAAAAGGCCTTTGACAAGGTGCCACACAGGAGATTAATTTCTAAAGTTAGAAATCTAGGAATACGAAGTAATATAGCAAATTGGATTGAAGACTGGGTTGTGATTAATATAGAAGAGTCTGAATGGATACCTGTGACTAGTGGCGTTCCTCAGGGATGGGTCCTGGGACCCTTGCTCTTGATTATTTATGTAAATGACATAGACGTGGGATTGATCTCTAAAATATCCAAATTCACTGTCGATTGTAAACTGGGTAAAAGTATAATACCGAGCAAGATATAGTAGATTTTCAAAAGAGATTGCCTACATAGCCGAATGGTCTGAAAAATGGAAACCTCCAGTGAACATTGAAAAATGCAAAGTGATAAATGTTGGCCACAAAAATCAGAAGGCAGAATTCAAACTCCTTGCTAAAACAATAGCAGAAACAAGAAAACGAAAAGGATCTCGATATTAGTGTGTCAAATAACGTCAATTTCACATAACACTGTGTCGACATAGAAAAAGGGCGCGAAAGATACTCGGTTACATTAAGAGACAGATCAGCTATAAAAGCAAGACCGTATTAATTAACTTGTACAATGCCTTAGTAAGACCACAACTAGAATATTGTGCCCAAGTGTGGTCGTCCTTCCTCAGAAAGATATAAAAGATTAGAAAGAGTGCAAGCTACGGCTACGAAAATGATACTATCATTAATAAAATACAGTTATGATACACTGCTGGAAAAGTTAACCTTTAGAAATTAGAAACAAGATGTATACGCGGCAAAATAATTAAAGTATATAATTCTTAAATAGAATCGAAAATGTGGATTACTCCATCTGGTGTGAATTCAATAAAAATATTACACGTAATAACAGCATGAAGCTCGTTCCAAAAAAGTACAGACTCAATGTAAGTGGAAATTCTTTTTTGTATAAAATTAGAAATGGAAAAAAATCAGTTGTCGAAATAGGTTGTCTCGAGTCCCACTGTTAACACATTTAAAAAGAGGTTAAATAAAGTTATTTGGACTATTAACTTTCAAATTGTACTTGTTGATAAATATTTCAAAATCTTTACTATCAAAAATTCTGGTTGAGTTTTATAATATTTTAACTGAACCAGGTATCTTTTCTGTTTTCTGTACCCGCGTGGCGGTTGGGAGAGTAGGGTGGGGGGGAGATTCAAACTTTACTCTCCTTTTGTCTCCAACTCCTAGATTTTTGGGGGGTATATATAATAGAATATGGAAACAAGCATCTTCTCGGCATGGATCGAAAGGTCTTTTAAGGTTCCTACTTTCATTGTAACTCGTAACTCTCTCTCTCTCTCTCTCTCTCTCTCTCTCTCTCTCTCTCTCTCTCTCTGGGTAGAGTGGTAAAATAGTCGGAATATGAAAAAGGCAATTGAACGTTGAAAAGTGTAAGGAAATTCCTATAGGTCATATTAGTTTCAGGAGATATTATAATAAGGTTGTGCTCATTTTAAACACAAGTCAACACCTAAAAGTTGTAGGTGTCATCATCTCGAATGATCCGAAAATTTTGAAATAACGCAAAGTAGAGTTACGAAAGCCCAAAAGTGTTCTACGATACATATGACATTTTTCATATAAATCGAACAATATTAAAAATAAGAAAAATAAATATAGTAATTATAATATAATAATAAAAACAAGAGGAGCATCTTTTCCAATCCTTATAAAAGGAGCTTGCGCTTCGTAGGCAGACATTTGGTCTGTGGCCTAGTAGCTCTAGCAACCGATTTTTGGTCTAAATATTTTTACCAATGTTTCCACTACATATCATCATCATCAACTTTATAATTTAATAAGGGGATTGTTTGAGAATTTGAATAATAATTTCATCTTGATTTGGTTATCACTTATGATTTTTTATCAAATTTATTTCTATTAATTCTTTTATAATATCAAAAAGAAAAATGGTGAAGTCAGAATTAAATAGAAGTTCGAAATTTTGTGAATTTTCAAAACCCAAAGAATTACCAGTTGTTAAAGTTCAGAAAATTTATAAAAATTAAACTATGGCTGCTTTTTTTTATTTTAAATTTTAATCTTAGTAGCAAAGCGCAAGCTCCCCCCATAAAGGAAAGTGACAAAGCCATTGCCTGGTCTCCTAATAATTTACTCTTGGTGTATTTCTTCAGGCCAAAATGCAAGAAAATACTTTTATTGGAATTCTTTTCATATATGTAAGGTCGCTCTATTTTTAAATGTAAATAAAACAGGTTATATGTGATATATACACTTAATTTATTTTAAATTTGAAACTACATTGTACGCCATTAAGTGAATAATATGACGTCCCTCAAATGTCCGCCGCAGCTTCGCTTGGTGGAACGTATTCGGGAGGCCTAATTTTCAATGACTTTGTCGCATAAATCTGGCTGAATTTGGTGGATGGTGTTTGTTATGTTGACTTTGAGGACATAAAATGTTTATGGATTATTCACATAAACCTGAGATTTAAGGTAGTCCCAAAGAAAGTAGTCTAATGGCGTTAAATTGCATGATCTCGGTGGCCAGTTGACGTCGCCGCCGCGCGAGATGAGCCTGCCTTGAAATCGCTGGTACAAAATCTCTATCGTGGCATGCGCAGTGTAGCACGTAGTGCCCTCCTGTTGGAACCACATGTAGTCACTATTCATATCAGGCATATAATCCAGTTGATACCACAAGAAGTTGCTTACCATCGATCTGTAGGTCTTGCCGTTGAGGGTTATGGCAATCCCATCTTCGTTCTCAAAAAAATACGGACCGATGATTCTGTTAGACGAAAATCCACACCAAACCGATCAAGGTAAAAAGAAGGCCAATAGCTTAACTAAACCCCTTAAAAACTTCTCTTTCATCTTAATGTCAGAACTTTTTCTCCCTCATTTTTTCAGTCCCAATCCTTCGCACCAGCTCATAGAGGAAATGTGAGTTGAGTCGAGATCGCTGCTTTGATTCCTTTTGTTCACTATGGCTAAGGAACCTCCTTTTTAACTAGGATATTACCCCTGGTGATTTATAGCCTACGTCAGCCGCCGTAAAGTCGACCCGAATTGGGGCTCCATCCAACGACTAACCACACCCGATGTAGCCACACCTCGGTCTTATTGGAGGCGGTGCTTCTACTCGTAAGAGAAAAAGAAAACGCTTGGATTTCCAAGTGATTAAAAATTACGAGCACATTTCACCGCACCTTCATTTCTTCAAATAAATATAGAGAAATGACGTCTGTTAAACGGGTCTTTGTCAAAATGAAAAACGCTCAGGGTGACAGATGACTTTATCGAAGTGATTGGAAGTAGATTAGCAAAGGTGTAGGTATGGTCAGTATGCGAGTCCTGGTTAAGGAACAAAGAGAAAGAAAAAATGTGAAGCGATTGAAAGAAGTTTGGTGCTGGAGAAGAGCCATGGAATTGCGATGGGAAAAAGGAAAAACTTTGGAGATGATGGGAACAAAACTAAGATCATGAGAAGGATCCGAAGTGGCCACTTTGAGTTTAAGGGTCAGATCATGAGAGGTGGAAGAGATGAGAAATTTTGGTTTGATAAGTAAAATAACCGATACGAGAGAGAGACAAAGAAAAAAATAATGGACGCCAAGTGAGAGAGTGCTGTGCTTTGTCAGGGGGAATTAAATTTCCACTCACGAGAAACAGAAATTAATGGAATTCCATGGTCGAGAACGTCTTTAGAGACACATTGGTGAAGTAACGTGTAGAGAATTTGAAGAAGTTCAGTAATTCTAAGACTATATGAAGAAAAAGATCTCTTTAAAAATGAGATAAAACTTAAGTTAATATTAATTTTAGCCAAACACATTTGGCAGTACGACAGAAAAAGAGAAGGGAAAAGAAAAAAGAGGGAGGTTGGTGGGGAAAATTATCACATTTTCACCTCCCTTAACTGAAACATTTTCTTTACAAACCTCTCTTCTCAACTTTCACCAATTTTCCGTTTTGTAAATAAAAAAAACGTACCAAGAGACGTTAATTGTGGCATTTTTTCCCTTGTCTAGAAAATTAGTGATCTAAACACCATAAGTTCCAATTAGTATCACATTTAAATCCACTAGTTCAATCATCTCAAAATGAAAGATCCAAGACTTGCCACTTCACGCTTGAGTGGAGAAATCACTCATGACACCCACTCCAACCTGACACAAATACTGGTTAACACAGAAAACAGGAGAAGCCAATTTGCTTGGAAGATGCTCATAATGGAACAAAATACATGAAGGATAAACAAAGCCACTAAAGGTCTCTCTCTCTCTCTCTCTCTCTCTCTCTCTCTCTCTCTCTCTCTCTCTCTCTCTCTCTCTCTCTCTCTCTCTCTCTCTCTCTCTCTCTTTCTCTCTCTCTTTCTCTCTTAGTTGAGACTGAGAATTGGAGTGAGGGAGAGTGAGATGAAAGTGAGAAAGTGTAAGATAGAGTGAAGCAGAGAGTAAGAGAAAGAGAGTAATGAGAAAGTTAAACAGTGAAAATGAGAAATACTGATAATGAGAGATGGTGTGAGAGATATTGTAAGTGAAAGAGAGTGAAAGGAAGTAAATTAAGATTGATATAGTTTGATAGTAAGAATTAGAATGAGATTGAGTGTAAGAAAGTGAGTTTGAGAATGAGAGTGAGAGACCGAGAGAGAGAATGAGAGAGTGAAAGTAATATAAGAGTGAGACTGAGAGTTTAAGGAGAGAGTGTGAGTAAGAGACACATAAAGAAAGATATCGAGAAGGGGATATATGGGTGAGAGGTGGAAAAGAGAGAGAGAGAGAAAGAAGGTGGAGAGAAGGGTAAATAGGCGAAGAAAGGAAAGAGTGTGGGAGAGTTTTGTATTATGTAGCAGAAGACTGGGGAGAGAGGGGGAGAGGATGAGAGAGCGGAAAAGAGCGAGAGAGTGTAACATATCTTGACAGAGAGTGAGAGTAACAAGGAGTAACAAGGAGTAACAAGGAAAGTAAGTACCCTAGAAGACCTTACCGTTCATTCAATAAGGGTACCTTTGGACTAGCAGTCGAACGGGCACATCTCTGCTCAAATGCTTAACGTCCTTTCACGGCCATTTTTCAAGACTCTGTCTAGTCTTGAATTTAACTGGTCAACAGATTCACTGTTGACAACTTCCAATGGAAGTGCGTTCCAACTACCGCAGATACTGTACGTGAAAAATCTTGAACACATATCGCGGTTGTAACGCTTTAGTTCAAGTTTAAAGCCGTGATTTCTTGTTCTGGTTTCAACAAGTGTTAAAATATCCCTGTAGTCAACATTACCGAACCCTCGAAATATTTTGAAAACTTCGATGAGCTGACCTCACAGTCTACGGGTTTCCAACGAGAACAGATCTAATTCCCTTGATATATCTTCATAACTTTTATGCCTGTTAGAGGCAATCGGTTTGGTTGCCCTGGCTTGCACGCGTTTCAATCTCGCGATGTCCTTTCGAAATGAAAGACTTCAAAATTGTACGGCATACTCCAAGTGCGGTCGGACAAGTGAGTTGTACAAACACAGTACAATCTCCTTGTCCTGATATCCAAACTGGCGCTTTATGTAGCCCAGCATCCTTTGAGCCTTTTTCTCCGCCTCAATGCAGTGTTTCGATAACTTAAAGGAACCCACGTGATTGTTACACCCAATTCCTTTTCTGTGCCGGTGGATTCAATAGCATTGCCCTTAAAGATATACAGTGATTAGGGATTTCAGTGGCAGATATGCATCACTTTGCATTTGTTCACGTTAAAAGGCATTTGCCACGTGTCCGACCACTCCCCAATCTTCCGAAGATCTTCCTGCAGGCTTGCAGTATTTACTTCCTTTGCAACCTTCATACCAAGTTTGGTATCGCCGGCAAATTTGGAAATCTGGCAATCATGTCACCACCCATGTGGTTGACGTAGAAGATGAATAGTAGTGGTCCCAGGATAGAACCTTGAGGCACCCCGCTAGTAACGGGCACCCACTCAGAAGCCTGTCCATTCACCACCACAAGTTACCGTCTGCCACTTAGCTAGTTCTCGATCACGCCGGCTACTTTTCCGTCTATGCCCAGCGCGCGCATTTTCCGAAGGAGGCGGCGGTGTGGTACCTTAACAAAGGCTTTCTGAAAATCTAAGTAGACCACATCCACCGCCTTGTCCTGATCGTGCTCAGTGATGACGAAGTGGAAGAATTCCACAATGTTTGTCAGACATGAGCGTTGCCTTCGGAAGGCCTGCTGGGAACTCCTCAGTAGCAGGTTTGACTCTAAGTGCGACGTTATTTTGTCCACCATGATGCTCTCCATGAGTTAACCGACTATCGAAGTCAGACTGATAGGCCGGTAGTTCGACGGTTGGCTACGGTGTCCTTTCTTGAAGATAGAAGTCACCTCTGCTTCACGCCACTCTCTAGGAACGCATTCGGTCCGGAATGACATGTTGAAGATTGCGCTCAAGTATCGTGACACTTGATCGCGCACTTCTTTCAAAACTTTAGGTAGAAACCCATCAGGGCCAGGTGACTTATTCGTCATTAGGTCAGTGATCTTCTTTTCTATTTCTCCTTCGGTGAAGTGCATATCCTCCAGCTTTTCTCCCCGAGTAGGAAGTCGTTGTCTGGGGGATGTGACCACACTCTTTAGTAAACACTGAAAAGAAGTAGTTGTTGACAAGGGTTAGCATTTTTTGCATCTGAGTGCTTTAATGTCCCATCGTCATTTCTCAAAGGGCCACTCGTTTGACGGATTGGCTTACGGCTGTTTACATATCCAAAAAACTCCTTTGTATTCTCTTTACAAAGTGTCGCCACTCGGAGTTCATCAGACCGCTTAGCAGCCGTTATACTAACCTTCACTGTCCTGGCTAGCCTCCATTATTCGTTAGTGTCACCCTAGATCTTCGATTGCCAGTACACATTTCTCTTCTCCCTAAGCAGTTGGCCAATTTCTCGATTAAACCACTTTGGTTGAACAGAAGACCGACGGGAACATTTCAGAGGGATGAAACGCGATTAAAGACTTATAAATGTGTTTTTGGAACTGTTTCAAGAGTCTTCAACAGCATCGCACACTTCTAGCCTCGCATCAGTTAATCCAGCACGGAGGCTCGCAAAGTCTGCTATTCTCAAATCAAGTTTCCTCGATTTACTAGTTGCAGGCCCTGCCTTGGGGACTTTGACTACAAATCTAGTTAGTCGGTAGTCACTGACGCCGAGCTCTTAGCCAACAGAAAGATCCTTAACGATGTCATCCTCAAAGGTGAACACCAAATCGAGGATATTGTCTCCTCTCGTTGGCTCTCTCACCCATTGAGTGAGGAACTCGTTGTTTGCAAACTCTAGGAGTAGTGCGTTCTCGCCACAGGGTTCTCTCGTTTCCCAGTTAACATGGATAGTGAAGTCACCCATGGTGATACACACTTAGTCTTTTACAAGTTCGCCCAACAGCTGGTACAGACTCCTGTCCTGTTCTAAGAGTTGGGTAGGGGGTCTGTAAAGCACCAGGGTCCTGTATCTGGCAGGACCTATCTCTAGGTCAAAACCTAGTAGTTCATGGTCGGATACGATGTTGCAATCCGTCTAGTTGAGAGTATCCTTGACATCCAACATCACACCGCCACCCTCTATGTCTGGCCTATCTTTCAGGAAGAGCTGGTAACCGGAAATCGTGAATTCACCTTCAAAATCACAGCTTGAAGTTTTTATCCACGACTCCGTTATGGCCACCATCTCAGGTTCTTCTGTTGCTACGAGGCCACAGAGCTCATGAAACTTGTTCCTAATTGAGCTCACATTGAACAGAAGAACCCTCAGGAAGTCCCCTAGTGTAGGACTCCCTACACTGTTCCGCTTCCCGGCTTCTCTGTTTTCGTGGTCGTACGCTTTTTGACGACCTCCGAGAAGGTCATTTCAGAAGTGACACGGGCGTGCTGGCGCACGTCCGCTTTCGCTCTGTTTTGAACTCTCCTTTGGGTGCGTTGCACGACATCTTGAATTATGTTTGCAAGAAAGGCCTACCCTTTAAAGGAGAGATGTACCCCGTCCCTTTGGTAGAGGTTGGCTCTACCGATAAAGGTACAATAGGGGTCCAGGAAGAAGACTCCTTCTGCTATGCAGATATCCGTCAACCTTCTGTTAACTGCAACGTTTCTCTCGTGAGCCGTTCGGGATGGACCTCTTCTCGGAAGCATCCCAACCACGGCACGTTTGCGGGTTTTAAGCCTCATGTCATCCACGGCTCACATCACCGTTTGGATGGTCTTACCACTGAAGCCAACCTTACCCTCTCAGAAGTAGAGGTCGTTGCCACTCACCATCAGATGAACAACTGAATTCTCAGAAATCTGAGCTTGCTCTGCCTCATCTCTGATGTAGTGGTTACCCCGTCCTGGCAGGCAGCTTACCTTCACGCTAGTGCGAAGGCGGGACACTAGCAGCGGCTGCAGACCCCGTGTTTACGAATCACCAATGAGGTGACCTTTGGACACTTGGTCTCTGAAGACGGCTTCTTTCCTTGAGGAAGAGGCCTTCCCTTTTCCTCTTTACTCTCAACATTCTTATCCTTCTTTTTGTCATCCCCCTTTTCTTCTTGTTTATCTGTTTTTCTTTGGAGAATCTTCATCACGACAACTTCCCGCTCAGAAGCTCGGAGCCCCATCGCTCTAACGTTTATCGCCTGCAGAAGACATCCGTACAACCCTACCCTGACGTCTCACCCGAAATCCTCCGTAAGCCAACCCCTCTCCCCTTTCAGCAACCAATTGATTTAATCCTCCCCATTTAAATAGTCTCCTTCTGTAATACATTATTTTTTAACTTCCTATTCTGATGCATAACTCAGCAATTCTCTCCTTGTTTACCAATGTACTTTTGCTCATTAATTCTCTTATTTTAGGTAAATAAAATTATATTTTTGTAAAAGCCTCTTTAAATAACCTTGAGCTTTGCCATCGCCCAAATTTTACCTGACTTTGTTGCACTCTTTCTCGCTGTTCTGCGCGTCGAAACTCATGGCGTTCCGTTCCTTGTCGGTTTGCCTTTAAGTCATTGGTCCCTCCCCCATAGATATAATATGGTATTGATATAATGTAATGTCATACCACGACATATATATTTATTAATATAAATATTATATAATTTTGGTGTCAAGTGTGTTTGGGGGTTTTACGAACCCGTGTCATTTTAATATCGACATTAGAAGTTTTCTTGTTATTCAAGTCTATCCCTTTTATTTTAATTTTTGTATTTTAGTGGCAGAAGGCAAGTTCAAGTTAATTAAAGAGCAGTGGAACGTAATCTATTTAGATTTTGTGTTGAACCCCAAGTAATTAATTATTTTATTGAGTTTGAATTTTGGAGACTCTCCTGGTTATTAATCCAAAAAAGTTAAGGTCTTTGGTGTCCTAATTCCGGTAGGACCATTTTAATTTTTTTTCGCTTAGAAACAGCAGAGGTAGGTAGCTGTATCATATTTTTTGGGTGAACAAGACCTTCACGAATATTCTAGTATTTGTTTCGCGTGGGTACTGTCCTAGCTCGTTCGCGTGTCAGTGTTCCCTCAGTTAACTGTGTGACAATGTCATCCTTCGAAAAATTCAAGATTCAGGGTGAAATATTAGGTCTTTCAGGCAAAGACATGCTAAATTACGTACAGGGAGAATATAAGAACGAACGGGTAGAGCGAAGGGAAGAGGAACTAAGAAAAACGGAGATTAAGAACAAACTGAAGATGGAGATGGAGATGGAGAAGAACAAAATGGAGATGGAAGATCGTGAACAAATTAGGCAGAATGAGCGGGAAATGAGCCGAAATCAAATGGATTCTCAGTCCATCGGTTGCCAGGCTAAAATTCCCCAAACTCCTTCAGTTAAAACTTCCTGCTTTTAATGATGGAGAGGACTTTGGATCATTTTTTACCCATTTTGAGAGAATCTTTCAGATCAATAGATGGGATCTCAAAAATGATGGCGTCCTTCGCTTACTTCCCCTCCTAAACGTGCAGTTAAGGGATATCTTTGTCTCACTTCTTCCAGAAGCATCTTTGGACTATTCCACGTTAAAGTTCGAATTGTAAGCCGTAGTTCATATGAATTGCGAATTCTACCGCTCTTGATTGCGCAAAAAAAGCATCCGCCCTGGTCAAACATTTCGGCAACACGGGTACATCTTCCAAAGACACCTTCAGTGTTAGCTGGATGCGTGCAAGATTCCCCAGGTCTACGAGTCCGTTCTAGACTTCTTCCTTAGGGATCAGCTTTCAGCTGCCGTGGCTCCCGAAATTTGCGCCTTCAATAAGGATAAACGTTGTGCCACTTTCAAGGAATGCTTGGAAGAGGCCGATGTCTACGCGGGTAGTCACAATTTATACCCTAAGGATTTTAAAAAGGCTCCCCAATCGCCCCCCAAAACTAAATTGTGTGGTCATAAGACCCCTCCTAAATTGATTCCGAGATTTACCAAAGTTCCTAATCCCTCGAAGCCCAGAAACTTCCATCCATGTGAACACCGAGATGTTAAGCCCCTAGTTTCTTCTCTCCCGGTTGTGCCGTACCAAAAGAACGCGATCGTATGCTACACCTGCGGAGTTCCCGGCCATTACCGCACGTACTGTCCTCTTAACTCCCGATTTGCAAACTCTCAGTCCCACCAAGTGCACCAAATCTGGGCTGCCCCTGAGCCCCCTCCCTCGCCCACCAAAGACCGTGTCCATCAGGTAAACTTTCTCTTTAATGAGAACAACCCTGGTGGATTGAAATTCGAGAACGGAACTGTGAACGGTCGCCGAATATCCACCCTCGTTCGTGACACCGGTTGCATCTGCATCGTAGTGTCTGAGGACCTACTCCCCCCTGTTGGGCCCGACCACAAGAAATTTGCGGTGGTCCACGACTACCTTGGCCGGGCGAATCGTTTCCCAGTAATTTGTTGTCATATCGAATGTGACTATATATCTGGTTAGGCCGAAGTGGTAGCGGCTCTAATCCAGTTCTGCTCTATTTTAATGGGTCAGAACCCCGCAATCCACGACCATCCCGTGGCCCAGCCCGTGATTACCCTTACACAGGTAACCCTAGAATCACATACACCGGTTCCCCTGGAAACCCCTATCGACCCGGAGTTCCAAGCCCTCCGGAGCGGCAAGTTTTCCCGCGCCAAGGAGTGCGCAACTCTCCTTCCCCTTTGTGAGAAAACTAAAAACCTCGAGCGTGAGTTCACCCGAGGTAACAAACGAGTGTCGTATCTCGTGAAAGAAAAAGGACTTATTGGGAGGTATAAGACCTACCTTGACCTTAAGTCACGAGAACGAAAATTCAAGCCAGGCGCGCAGGTTCTGGTACTACGTCCCACGAAAAGCAACTAAATCCTTAGCTAGTGGAAGGGACCCTACCACGTCCTCGAGGCTAGAGGACCCGTGGACTTCCTCATGCGTACTGCGGCGGGAGCGAAGGTTTTCCACGTGAATTGTATATATTATCTCATTAATGTTCTTAATTAGTTGGGGGGGGGGTTTCGGGGGGGGGCCACTAAGTTGTTTAGTCATTAGTCCTCTATTCATGCCTCCATTTAATTGTATCCTTTTGGGGGAGGTCCACTGAAATGTCGCTAATGTTCTCCTGTAATTTTTTTTTTTTAAATTGTACTAGTTAAATTGTCTCTAGTATCGACCCATTTAAGACTTATGTCCGTAAATTCCCCGCTGAGCTCAGATTTACGTTTATTGTGTGTACACCAGTCGTAGCAGGTCAGAAATTCCCTATACCCTTGATAATTCTAGTTCGACGGGTCGGATGTGGAGGATTCCACGTGGAATTTCTTTTCCAGCACGGAAGTGATGCCTATGCGCTGGAGAAAATTCTAGAATTTGATTAGGCTTGTATTGGTAAGCCCCCCTCCCCCCATCGATAAGCGGTAGCCTCGAACCGCGTCCACCACGGACCACCTTTACGTGGGTTAGAATCTCCAAAGCGTGAAATTTCGAGGACATTCGAGAGTAGTGCTGTTTCCCCCACCCCTGCAGGGGGAGCTTCGGATTTATATAGCCATCGTCTTGCATGTGGGAGACACAGAGTTGAGGAGCTCGCCCGGACCCAAGAAGATTCCCCAATTCCAAGTCAAGTGCTAACAACAAAGCAAAGTGACGGCTGAACTATTTGAGTGATGGAATTAGCCCCAGCCAGTGAGGTAATTCAATTTGACGATCGCTACCGAGCAATTTTTCCGACTCCACTCATCAACTCCTGTCAAAGCCCCCCTCGTTTTCGGGTGGCCGGAATATGCTCCCCTTGACCGGACGTTACCCCCCCTTCTCCCTTTGGAGAACCATCACGTTAACTTCCCGCTCAGAAGCTCCGAGCGCCCTCGCCTCACGTCTATTGCCTGCAGTAGACATCCGTGAAGCCATACATTGACGTCTCGCCCGGAATCCTCCGTAAGCCAACATCTCTTCCCCTCCAGCAACCAAATTGAGTTAATCTTCCCTATTTGAATAGTCTCCTTCTGTAATACATTAATTTTTAAATTCATAGTCTGATGCATAACTCAGCAATTCCCTCCTCGTTTAACAATGTAATTTTGCCCATTAATTCTCTTATTTTATGTAAATAAAATTATATTTTTGTACATGCCTCTAAAAAACCTTGAGCTTTGCCATTGCCCAAATTTTACCTTACATCTTTGCACTCTTTCTCGCTGTTCCGCGCGTCGAAACTCTTGGCGTTCCGTCCCTTGTCGGTCTGCCTTTAAGTTATTGGTCCCTACCCCATAGATAAAATATGGTATTAATATAATGTAATGTTATACCACGACAGACACCTCTAGTCCTAGTCTTTCGCCACCAGTGAGCGTCAATTGGCGTTGTTTAGAGAGGTTCCAAAGCCTCTCTTCTGACGCATGAGGTAGCTGCCAGGTCCTTATATGTCGAAAGATAGAAAGAAGGGTAAGACTGACATGATAGTAGTAGGTTTTTTTGTATAGTAAGTTGAAGAGATAGGATAAAAGTGAAAAAAGAAAAGGATAAAGTAGAAAAAAGAACGACGCACCTTGTCTGGAACCTCGTTTCCGACCAAATCGACAAGGGAAGCCCTTCTAGGGGTACGCAGAAGAGAGGTACCCCAGCCGACATAGCTCGAAAAGTCAAAGGTATACACAAGCTCTCTTCCCGCGACAAGATGGTGTCACCCCTTTCCTTCAAATTCCTCTTAGAGAGAGAGAGAGAGAAAGACATTAAAAGTGACAGAGATCGTGACATTTATTGACCAAAATTCAGCGTAAGTGGTAGAGTGTGACGGAGAGTGTGTAATATTGTATATGAGATAGATACAAGGAGATATGAGAAAGTGGGAGAGGCACAGAGATTGGCAGAGAGCAGGAGAGCGGGCGGAGAGAAGGAGGGATGAGGCAAAAGGAGGAGGCTGGTGGAGAGAGAAGTAGCAAGAAGAAAAGAGGAGAGAGGGTTATTTAGGGGAGAGAGAGAGAGAGATTGTAAGAATGAGAGGCTGTGAGAGAATGACAATGTGAGAGTCTGTGAGAAAGAGACGATAGTGGAGAGGGGCAAAGAGGAAGAGAAAGAAACAGAGAGAAAATGAGTGAGTGGTGCAAGGAGGTGTGGAGAGAAGGAGAGATGTGGAGATGGAAGAGAGAAGTAGATAGGGTGAAGAGAAAAAAATATGGTGAGAGTGGTGAGATAAGACTGAGGGCTTAAGTTTGAGATTGAGAGTGAGTCTCATGGTGAGAGTGAGACTGCGAAAGAATTTGTGATGGAGAGAGAGAGGAGAGAGTAGGAATAAAGGAAGATAGAGGATATGAAGAGAGAGGGGAGGAGATGATCAAATTGCAGATAGATGGAGAAAGGGATATATGTATAATGAGAAAGTACGAAAGTGAGTGTTAGGGGAAGTGATAGTGAAGCTGAAAGAGACCGAGACAAAGATAGAGTGAACAAAAGCTACGAGGAGCAATAAGGAAAAGATGTTCCCTTAGAAGAGCTTAAGGTCCATTCAAAGAGGGTAGCTTTGGGCTAACATTTGAGCAAGCACAGTTCTGCACAACGACTTAAGTGCCCAAACGGCCACTTTTCGAGACTTTGTCCAGTTTTGACCTGAATAGATCAACAGAATTGCTGTTGACAAACTCCAGTGGAAGTGCGTTACATCTACTGCAGATGCTGTATGTAAAAAATTTTCCACACAGATCATGGTTGTAACGCTTCAGTTACTTCTCGTTTTGCCTTCACTAAGTTGGAAAATATCTGTGTAGTCTACTTTATCGAAGCCTCGAAAAATTTTAAACACCTGGATAAGGTAATCACGCAGTCTCCGAGTTTCCAACGAGAACAGATCTAATTCCCTTAATCTATAATCTTAACTTTTGTGTCTGAGAGAGGAAATCAGTTTGGTTGCCTTGGCTTAGACACGTTCCAATCTCGCAATATCCTTTCGAAACGAAGGACTCCAAAATTGTACGGCATACTCCAGGTGCGGTCGGACAAGTGAGTTGTACAAATACAGGACAATCTCCTTGTTTCGATATCCAAACTGGCGCTTTATGTAGCCTAGCATCCTTTGGGCCTTTTCCTCCGCCTCAATGCACTGTTTCGATAACTTGAGGTCACTAGTGATTGTTACACCCAAGTCCTTCTCTGTGTCGAGAGATTCAATAGCAGTGCCCTTAAGAATATACTGAGATTGGGGATTTTGGTGGCCGATATGCATCACTTTGCATTTGTTCGCGTTAAATTGCATTTGCCATGTGTCCGACCACTCTTCAATCTTCCGAAGGTCATCTTGAAGGCGGGTAATATTTCCTTCCATTGCGACGTTTATACCAACCTTGGTATCATCGGCAAATTTAGAAACCTTCACAATCATGTCACCGTCCATGTCGTTGACGTAGATGATGAATAGTAGTGGTCGCAGGAGAGAACCTTGAGCAACACCGTTAGTAACGGGCACCCACTAAGAAGCCTGTCCATTCACCACCACTCGTTGCCGTCTGCCACTTAGCCAGTTCTCTATCCAACTTGCTACATTTCCTTCTACGCCCAGCGCACGCATTTTCCAAAGGAGGCGGCGGTGTGCTACCTTATCGGAGGCTTTTTAAAAGTCTAAGTAGATAACATCCCCCGCCTTATTCTGGTCGTGCTCAGTAAAAAGGAAGTGGAAGAATTCCATAAGATTCGTTAGGCATGACCGGTTCCTTCGGAACCCATGCTGGAAACTCTTCAATCGCAAGTTGGACTCTTTATATGACGTCATTTTGTCCACCAAGATGCTTTCAAAGATTTTACCGAATATTGAGGTTAAGCTAATATGTCGGTAGTTCGACGGCTGGCTAGAGTCTCCTTTCTTGAAGGTAGGAGCCACCTACGCTTATGGCCAGTCTCTAGGAACGCAATCGGACTTTGCCAGTTATTCGTTGTCACATCGAGTGTGACTATATTTCCGGTTGGGCTAAAGTGGTAGCGGCCCTAATCCAGTTCTGCTCTATTTTGATCGGTCAGAACCCCGTAATCCACGACCATCCCGTGGACCAGCCAGTGAGGTAATTCCATTTGACGATCGCCACCGAGTGATTTTTCCGACTCCACTCATCAACTCCTGTCGAAGCCCTCCTCGTTCCCTCCTTGTCTTCGGATGTCCGAAATACTCTCCCCTGGACCGGACGTTACTGCCCCCTGCCCCTTTTGGAGAATGTAACTACGTCATCTTCCTGCCCAGAAGCTCCGAGCGCCCTCACGTTTATCACCTGCAGAAGACATTCGTGAAACCTTAGCCTGACGTCTCACCCGGAATCCTCCGTAAGCCAACCCCTCTTCCCCTTCAGCAACCCATTTGATTTAACCCTCTCCATTGGAATAGTCTCCTTCTGTAACGCATTAATTTCTAACTTCAAAGTCTGATGCATAACTCTCACATTCCCCCCTCATTTCCTAATCAAATTTTGTCCATTTATTCTCTTATTTTATGTAAATAAAATTATATTTTTGTACATGACTCTGCAAATAATCTTGAGCTTTGCAATTGCCTAAATTTTACCTAACCTCGTTTTGCACTCTTTTCTCGCTGTTCGCGCATTGAAAGTCGTGGTGTCCCATCACCCCCCGTGTCGGTTCGCCTTTAAGTTATTAGTCCCTTCCCCCATAGATATAATATGGTATTGATATAATATAATGTCATACCACGACAACCATTAATCAACATTTAATGCGAGGCGAGGGTAAACTGGTGATGTATCACATGTTTAAAGAGCAATAATTAGTGATGGTCGTTTTATAACTTTTGTTTGCAATAAGAGTCAAATATTTCGGCCTTTCTTGATTTCCTTTTAAAGTTAAAGCGAGAACCTTCGATAGCATCTCCCACAGATTGTTGGTTAGGAGAGATTTGCAAATTAAGTATTGGCGATAGAAGAATTAAAAATATATTTGGAAGATTTATTACCACATGTGAATATAATTCGACAATACTTTCTTTATTGTTATTGCAATTATATGTCGAGACGACTTTGGCTCTTTATTTGGTATCAAATAAATCAGGAAACTTAGGGGGCATTAATACTGAGTAAAACTTTTAATTAAAATAACTATTAAAACGAGTTACAAGCAGTTGTATAAAAATCGACAGATTGCACCAATTACCATCAGAATAATCTTTTTGTGGGTTGAATAAGGCTTTGAATTCAGATTAAGAATTACATGTAATTTCATGGTAACTCAGTGGTAGAGAGGATGGGTCAACGTTAAAGTCAGCCACAGCTCTTTTACGGCTTAGAGCTCCTTCTAATGACTGCCACTAGGGGCATGCGTCGTCTTAGCTATGTTCCAGCCGAATACTAGACTGGATTATATAAAAAAAATCAATAAAAACAACACAACCCAAGTAAACACAAAAAATAAAGAAGCACACCTCGGCATCTAGGGGAGGGTTCCCAACCCAAGGGGCAGAAGCATGCGACCAACACCAGAGAGAGTAAAATAATAGGGAGGAGGCGATCCTGTAACTGGAAATCTAATAGCGCATAAGTTAGTGAACAAACTCGTCCCGACTACAACTGACAAGCAGTATCAACCTCCCTCGTCCCGGTATCAGGACAAGCAACATACGAGAAGATCATTCAACACAAATGTGCCGATCAGTCTGGGGACAACTCCATCGTCGCAGTATGGTGGAGGGGAGCGCTCTATGAAATGGGATTCAGCTCACGAGTGAGCCTAATTCGAAGAAGACATAACGCGACCTATAGCCATCGCAGCATTTGCTGAAGGCCTAAGGGAAGAGTCGCCGTCAGATGGCACGCAACTTTAAGTTCCCCTTGGCCGTCTCCCATCTTCTTTGCTAGGCGACCGGGGACTTACTTTATTCCTGCCATGTAGTCTGTGTGAAGAGAGCAAAATGCTGATATAGTCACCCTGTCCTCACGGACTCAGTGGCGCCATTATCGGCGCCCTCATTCCTTGAATGAGAATCTGGTTAATTTAATAGCCCACGAAGGTGAGAAAACTGCTTTTGAAGGCCTGCTATTGATACAATTTGGGGTTTTCCCCAAACTAGCAGAGACTGTATGGAAGGTCCCCTTTCCGTTCGACACCACTTACTTATGAAGCCCTGCCATTGATACAATTTTGGATAAAGCAGATTCCGGCTTTCCCAAAACAAGGAGAGACTGCATTAAAGGTCTCCTTTCCGCTCGCCACCACTTACTTATGAATCTCTGCCATTATTATTATTATTATTATTATTATCATTATTTTTATACAAATACAGAAGTTTCCAATGAAAAGGACAAGCCTAGAAGACCAAGGGTGTTCCCATAGGGAAACATACTGCAAGAAAAGAGACAAAGAGAGAAAAAGAGGAAACCATATTAAAAGAAAATATGTTAAAACAAATTAAAACCCTTTTTAAAATATTTTAAAACAAAGTCATTGATTCAACAATAAATGTATTTAATTAGATTTAAACGATTTAATATCATAATATCATATGCTGATACACAATGTTCCTGCAGTTCATCTGTAGTGGTGCGAAGATGTATCAGAGAGAAAAATTCCTTCTAACGCGAGAATATAAATAGCCCATTAAATTACTAACTCAAGACGGACTCGCCGTAGCGTGATGGCTAGAGTGCTCGCATTTGGATCCAAAGACCCCGCGATCGAAAATCCTCAGTCCACAATTTTTACGAAGAAAACGGAAATCAAGGAAACGATTTCAAGGGCTAACTCATCTCAACTAATCAAGGATACGAAGATCAAGAATTAACCCAGCCAACTTAAAGAAGAAGGAATCTCAGCCAACAAGAATACTAAGAGTCAGATAAATGGAAGACAAATATTTCAAGGGGCAACTTCAGTCAAGAAGAAATAAATTGATTCGAATATAAAAATCTCAAGATGAAGGATATTGATAAATACTTAAAAATATAATAAGGAAATGCCCCCCCATAACTGGTGACCCTCAAAAGGCTAAACAATCTTCTGATCTTCGTTACAACCGCACCTGCTCTCCTACTACATAGAACTTAAGAAAAAGTGCTGCTGGGAATCGGAGACCTGGGAAGGATATTACTGATTAGCGACAAAACTTCGTTCGCTCTCCTCAATCCCACTAAATTAGCTCCACTCATCCCGCAGACTCGGAGGCCGGGGAGGGGGAGCTCCTACTCTCCTCGATTAAGAAATCCAAGATTAGTCTCTCCCCAATCCTCAAATTCGCTCCGCGTTCTAGAAAGGGACCTGTGTAGGCGTGCAAAGATGTATCAGATGAAAATTCCTTCCAACGCGAGAATATAAATAGCCCATTAAATTACCAACTCAAGACGGACTCACCGTAGCGTGATGGCTAGAGTGCTAGCATTTGTATCCAAAGACCCGTGATCGAAACTCCTTAGTCCACAATGTTTACGAAGAAAATTCACGAAGAAAACGGAAATCAAGGAAAACGATTTCAAGGGCTAACTCATCTCAACTCATCAAATTATTAAGCAGCAAAAAGAAAACATCACGTCAAGTTGATTGGAAGGTGCATCAAGAAAGGAAGGATACGAAGATCAAGAATTAATCCAGCAAACTTAAAAAAGAGGGAATCTCAGCCAACAAGAATACCCAAAGTCAGATAAATTGATGACAAATATTTCAAGGGGCCACTTCGGTCAAGAGGAAATAAATAGATTCGAATATAGAAATCCCAAGATGAATGATATTGATAAACTAGAAAAGCTATAATAAGAAAATGCCCCCCTTCCCCTCATACATCTATTCCTTACAAATATTAGGAATGAAACAGCGAGTAAAATTAGTTGTATTACATCTAACAATAGTAAACGCTTTGCTGTTCCTATTATTGATGTTATTAGAGTGACGTGTGGTCGAGCTACTGTAAGAAGCTCAGGCAAAGCAGGATGGAGTGGATGTTCATTATTATTTAAAATCTTAAAAAAAAAGAATAATGACCCGACCAATCTACGTTTCTGTAAGTCAATATTTAGATTTGGCAACAATAATTAAATATTATTGATTGCACTATTAAGGAATCTAAGATGACAATCCGCAGCCAACATCCAGACAGTAGAACAATATTCAAATTTAGGCAAAATAAAAGCAAAGAAGGAACGTAAAAATGCATCATTATTACCAAAAGTTTTTCTGTATTTTCTAAGTAGACTAGTTTTCTGTGCAATGGAGGAAGAAACTGAACGAATATGAGTTTCAAGAGTAAGCTTGCTACCTAAAAGAACACCAAGCAACTTAATATTATCAGAAGAATCCAAACAAATATTATCAAGCAATAAAGGCGGATGATTTGGATTGGAAGTTTTACTGTGAATAAAAATAATTGAGTGTGATTTTCCAGTATTCAAAACCATGCCCCAACGACTACACCAACTAGAGTTTTTACCAAATCTCTATTTATAGAATTTGCCAACTAAACTCGATCTCTTGGTGATGGAATAAATGAATACAATGATGCATCGTCAGCAGAGGCCATCACGTTATTCTCTAAGTTCTGCCACATATCAGTAGTATATATAGTAAATAAAATAGGTCCTAGGACACTACGTTGCGGAACACCAGAGACTACATCAATCATAGAACTACATTTCCCATCAACAACCACAAATTGCTTGTGATTAGATCAAAATTCATTTAAGAAAGAATATAAAGGGGCACCTATGCTCATTAAGTCTCAAAGGCAAAACTGAACTCCAGTGATACTAGCCTGGTTTCGGACCCTGCATCAAGGTTAGATTGCAATTATTGCACCAAATAAGACAAGGCATCACAGGTCCCTACACCCTTTCTAAATCGAAATTGAGTAGAAGGTAGTAAAGATTCTTTTATAATGAACTTATCAAGAAGTCTAGCCAATAATTTCTCAAATATCTTGGATATAACAGGAGTTATTGAGAGAGGCCCATATTCAGATGGTAAATCCGAAACGGAGGCTCCTTTAGGAATAGTGGTTACAATGGCAACTCTCCAACATAGCGGAAATTTACCAGCACGAATAAGATGTCAAAGTAGGATTGCTAGTTTAGGGGCCAATATTGCAGCATTGTTCTTGAAAAATAAAGGAAATATGTCAGTAGAATCAGAACCACCATAAGCATCCAAGTCTAATATATAGCTTTTTAGTTCTGATGATCTAAAGGCAAACTGAGACAAAATTGGGGTAAGAAAGCAAGTAGGAGAGAGTTAAAGATCCCGGTGACATTGCTTCCTTTGAAAGAAATATGAGAGAAGATCAGCTTTCTCTATCGGGGTATAATTAGGAGCACCATTCTCATTACAAAGAGATGAAAGAGATGAGTCATCTCCATAAATTAAAGGTTTTAAAGTAGACAACCATTTATGTGGTTGAGTGATGTCAGTTAAGTTATCACAGATATGTTCATTGAATTCTGCTTGGGCTGCATCATATATACCTTGGGCTTCAAATCTTAATTGTAAATAATTCAGCCAATTATCAGGCATTTTGTTTCTATACCACTGATGATGAACAGCTTGCTTACGATTAAAAACATCTCGACAAGCATCATTAAACCAATCTTTGTCCTGTGACCTCTTTTTATTTATTTTTGATGGGATTCTCCTTTATATAATTGGCACAAGAGTATCATTTAATGAAATATCCGGATCAATTGATTTAAAGACATCACTCCATGCTACATCATTCAATTCATTGGCTATATTATTCCAGTTATCACGGGGATTAAGATAAATTCTTTTTGAGGTAGTAAACTTAGGAACATTAAAATTGGCAATTAAAATGAAACTGACAGCAGAAGGATCCGAATGACCAAATGGTGGCAAAATATTCACTTCGACAACATCTGGCACATTAGGAAGTAGTAAATCCAAACAATTGCCAGAGTTATGAGTTGGGCCAAGGACAATTTGAATACATCCCGATAAATTGGAAAAGTCACGGGTAGAATGACCATGTCTGTTGGTTGGTGAAACAGAGTTTAGCCATTGCTGGTGATGTGCATTTAAATCTAAAAAAAAAAAATAAATTACTATCTAATTCATGGTAACCCTAACAACTTGAATTTCATGACACTCACGCATAAGGTCAGGAAATAATGTGGCATTATAACCCTTTCGTATGTAAGCAACTAAGCCACGTGCTCTTGGGAAGGCATCCCAACGAAACAGATGAGGATTCCTAAAATTTAGCAATAGGATTTCAGTGATATTTCTAGATTGGGAGACTAAGGTTTCAGCACACAGAATAATATCCTATTTAGATGATACAACCGCTAGATCATTGAAGTTACTATATGCGACCTTTTTCTGAACATGGAGGGCTAGGGTTCAATTCAATGTCACCACATCATAACAAAATAATAAATGAATGCATTAAATAACTTAAATTATTAAAACTTAGCAAAGATAAAACTTAAAATAGTAATTAAACAAATATTTCAAAAACAAGAACAAGCGAATTTGAGAATTAGAAAAACCATACTACATAGATATACGAGTAAGACCCGGAAGTAATTGGTCAACTTGGAGAAGCCGGTACACCAAGTAAAGCACTTATGTTTTAAGTACCGCTCTGATTTGACTGAACAAGAAACTCGACAGTAACGATGGGAGAAACCCACCAGGACAAGTCTCACCCCTTAGCTTGTCTGCACACCTAGGAAGAAAGGAGAAGAGAAGAAGTAAGATTAGATCGTGCTCTCCAATGCTAGAGAAATGGAAGAGTTGTGGAATGTTAGGCACATGACTATGGCACCAACTCTAAATATCCATTTCAGGGGTGCCATTGACAGCTCATTTGCTGTTCTTCCGCCTTAAGGGCTACCCAAAGCCCTATTAAGAAGGACACTCATACGCTCAATCAAGGTAATTAACCAGTGGTGTCTTAATGAGATATTTGGGGACATTTCTTTAAAACCAGGGTTCACATACCCTTCCAAGAAGACTCATTCGCCAAGAAACCGTTGGGCTTCTAGGACTGCTAAGATATCCCGCCCAGCATGGATACAATATGGGGGAAAGCAGATCCGAGTTTTCCCCAAACTAGCAGACACTGTATTGAAGTTACCCTTTCCGTTCGCCACCACTTACTTATAGAAGGACAGGTTCTCCGCCCTGTTAGGGGTCAAAACAAAGCCAAGACACAGTCTCTCGGTCAAATTTGATATGCCTAATGTACTGAGACAAATGCACCCAAGAATGAAAGATTTGGTTTCTTCTAAAAAAGAGAAGCACGAGGCCCAAGCAGCTCACAGTAGGAAAAAATCATGCTGGATGAGCACAAATAGTGTTGTTCACAATAATATAATCAGAAATAAAATACAAAAATGTAATGTGTACTGATTTATTCATTGATTACTAAGAATAAAAATAGAAAGAGTCTATAGAATTCATCTGTTTGTTCATAGCCGTCCGGTTTACCCCTTTTTACATGAAATTTAAAAGTTAAGTCATGGGAGTAGTTGGCTTATATCGAGAAAGGGTATCAGGTTGACTTGCAGTTTAACTTTCTCGTATCGAGGCTGAAAAACTTTAAGAACCACTGTACTATATTTTCTTTTTCACCTGAAGAGTTCAGTTGTCTTAAGATATATGTTGCTTCGATGTATCTGAGAGCTATCTAAACACTCAAATGACACTAGATTTATTATTACTTATATTGGTTGCGGTGATAATTGGATGTTCAGATCAAAGTAAAACTGGTGTAATAATCTTTTGGTATTTGCTCTTATATTATTTAGTACAACGTTTTCAGGTTTGATTTGATTCACCTTAAGATGCAAATAATGTTTTACCATACGGTATATAAATGCTTCTTTTTCATAATGATATGTTTACTATGTTGCAGTTAATTTCAGAAATTTAACATCTTCAAATACTTGTTATACTGTAGATTGCACAATATATTAACACCAATATGTTTAGCTATTCCTCCTGGATATAACTCCTTTGAATTATCAGCCTTTCTTGTCTATAGATATTAAGATTTGAAATAATAGCTTTCTTGATACAAACTCACTCATTTAGTGATTCAACTGTTGTTTAGTTATGAAAAGAACTCTGAAACGGATGGAAACACTTTTGTATCAGGTAAGCAAAGAAGTTCGAGCAATTTCGGTTTCTCTTTTCTTTCTTTAAAAACAAAGATTTAATTTATTTTCCTGATATTAGTAAAGAAATGGGTAATGTGGGTAATGACAAGCAAAAATAAGGAAATGTTAAGAGCCTCCGAAGATGATGGCGATTATAAAGTAGTGCCCGCCGTAGTTTCTTTGGTGATGGTTATCAAACCACACCTCTCAAGTTTTCGTTAATCCAATGCTAGGTAGGTTTTGCCAAGATTGGACAATTGTTGGATAAACTTTCTAAAAATAAATTGTATAGAGTCTAGTCACTTATTAGATGAATTCTTGGAATAAGTAGAACTTGTTTCAAGATGAGGTTTTCATCTTCCTGCAATTTATGGAGTTTGGAGCTGGAGAGAGACCTCCATGGATCCATTTCGCAGGTTTATAGTAGCTTCGGGGATCATAATATTATTTTATAATAAAATGAAAAGTAAACTAACGAGTAGAATGACGGAAATCGAGTGTATCCGCTATCATATTGGTCAGTCCTACTTAGCTAAGAAGTCGGAAGGGGACTGTAATCTTAGAGTAAACGGATTGATTGGAGACTCACGTTTGAAGAGAGATGCTAGGGGTTGAGTTCAGTAGGTCTGATAGACTATTGAAAATATTCTTGGGGATGATAAAAGTGTAGATGAAATACACCTTAAAACATAGTATGAACATTGCTATATCCTATCTTTCACGGTAAAATCGATAAGGTGGACTTTATTGATAAACCACTTGTTTGGGGCAGAGAAGCTGAGAGTGTGATAAAGAAACTAGGTTAACAATTATGTGCTCCTAGTAAGCAAGACTGGATGGAGAAGGCGCTCGGAACTTCAACTAAATTCCTTGTGCCGTATGATTATGTATTATCATAATAGCCAAGAAGTTGATTTTATTAACCTTAACCCTTCTTAAGGCAACTATTGTACATTCAAGATTAAGTCGCAGGGAAGATCAGTAAGTTGCCAGAATTCTGGGAAGTCCAAGCAGTTTCAAAGTGTTGGTGCTATTAAGGGCTTGCGTCTGATACTTTGACTTATATGAAGAAAGTAAATAAAGCTAGTGATTGTGCTCAAGGCAGGGATGTTTTAAATATGTTAAGAAAAGCCACATTGCTCGAAATTTCCATAAAGGGCTGGGTGTGCAGAGGTTCTCTTGTACCAACGAGAGAACATTGGACATTCAGATAATTAGATTGTGGTGGAGACCATTCGGGTACAAACTGATGTTGTGAAGAGACATTCAGAGATATCAAGTTTGGAGTGGTTCGCAAAACTAGGTATGAAAGGCGGTCCTGTCCTCCATGTGGAGTTCTCTGGTTTTCCTATTTACGGACATTTCCTTGGATCAAATTTGTCTACCTGGATGGCCTAAGCTGTACGTTATTGCCCACCTGCTCTTTTCGTGCAAACAAATTATCCCTTTGAAGTCTTAGATAAGGACACTGATGCTACCTAAAACTATTTCTTGTTTTACAGTTATCCTTGCGTTTAAAGACTATTATTAATAGTTTGGTTGTTTGCTGCCCATTAAGAGTAAGGAGTAAAAAACATTAGTCTTATCAGAAAGAGGCGACTAAATAAGTTTGTGACGGACGCTTGATAAGAATTCACCCTCAATATTCAGCTCCTTACCTAGAGAAAATTGGCATAAAATATACTCTATAACATCGTCCAATCCTTAAAATATCTTTAAGTTTTAAATTGTTATCTGGAATGTAGTTGCGATATTAAACGTGAACTAAGCCATTATATTATGTAATGTATTCGTAGTGGATTTTTTTTCCAAAGAAGACACATGAGGTCAGTCCCAGGAAACTCACATCTTTGTGAGAGAGAAAGGTGTGGAGGGAAGGGTAGCATAAAAACTTTTTTCCCACTTTGTGACTCGGTACTAGTGCGCAGAATTACCTAAATAACTGAATGGCCAGCAAGTTTAGTCCTCGGTATGTGGGGCTATCCAAGGTAGTTAAGAGTAATTCTGATGGTTTCTTGTACGTCGTGATGGATCACTATAACAAGGTGGATAGGTTAGTGCATCCTTTTCAGATGCTCATTTGGTTTGATACCACTAGTATAGCAAAGTAGTGATGGATTTAGCTGGTGTCGGGCAGGAAGCCTTTCAATATCCTCTGGGAATAAACGTAGAATATTACAAGTAGGTAGGAGAGATGATTTGAGTGGAGGTGTTCTGAATAATTATATAGTTATTTTTGTACAGTGTATCTAGTATGTTGCTAGTAGTTTGCACCTCAGAGAGGTAAGGTGAGATTTGAAATATTTAAAGGCTGTGCTAAGCGTAATCTTGAGATAGATTAGATATTGGTTGTCAAGCGATATTTGATCCTTCAAACCTACAATCACATTACCTGTATTTTCTTTAAAGTAACAAACTCTAACAACCCTCAACTAGCTGATCTCTGAATACCTTCGATATCCTAACCCTGTAACAATATCATCTCAAACCGAGACACCCATCTTTCGAACCTACTAAATCTCAAAATACCCTGCATGTAACCTCAAAATCCTTCGGTAATTCCAACGTAACTCTCTAAGCTGCATATCTAAACACATCGACCTTTTCAACAAGTTGGGTGCCAAATTGTGTTACTGGCCGTAGAGAATATATAAATGGTAACCAGGAAGCGATAAGAAATTAATCAAACAAAAGGAAAAAGAGGAGTGGAGCACTATAAATTTAATCGTAAGAGTGACACTAATCCCTACCATGTATAGACTAAGGAAAATATCTAACTTTGAACTTCCGAGGATTAATCCTGTGACGAACGTTAGAACAACTTAGTAAGGTAAACTAACCTAACAAGGACTAGCGTAAGGGATTCTGAGGAAGTACGATAACATAAAAAAACATCGTATCGGTAAAAGATGTGAAGAGTGTGATTAATATAACGTTATTAATAAATAAGCAATTTAATATAAAAATGAAGTGTCTCAAATAATAAGAATGCTTAGATCTCTAGCAGAGAGATCTGATATTGCTTGTATAGCAACTAACTTCCGCTTCTACTCATACACAGGAGAAAGGGCTAGCTCCTGTAGCAAATGAAAAAAACAAAAGGAAGGAACGTGTTGCGAAGTTTGTGAATAATTTTAAGCATCCCCTTAAGCATGGCATGTTTTGGTTCTTCTGAGACAAGAATTTCTGAAAGTCCCAGCGGAAAAATTTTTCTTACCTAAGAAGAAAGTCACGCAATTTATACCTTCAACTTTGGAATACGAATTTGATCGTTTTTAGCATCGCCAATTCAAGATTGAAGAATCAGAAGAGACCACAACTGTCAGATGAAGCGATTACTGGACTCTTATAAAAAGATGAACTCTCTCTTTCCTATCCACCTTCTTTAGGGAGAGTCGGGTAGGGAAGCTCGAAGTCTCCTTAGATACCTTCTTGTGCAGGAGCCATATCTGAACCGGGCGGCTAACTCGGCGCAGGCCGAAGCTTAGCCCGGGATGGGTTAGATCCCGTGTGAGCGGCGGACACAAGTTGGTGGAGCAAAAACTGTTAGGGCTAGGGTTTAGGTAGGTAGGTAGGGAATACCGACTCGTCAGCTGAATAAGCCAGTGTCATAAACGGATATAGCAGCAACTATATCTACCTATTCTTTTTCTTCCTCTTAGCCAATGGAAAAGAAAAAAGAACTCTGAGAATTAGAAGATGGATACCACTAAACGGGTCCCTTTGCGCGTCTTAAAGGGCGCGCAAAAACCCGATAGAACCAGTGTCTTCATAGTAATCTACGGGGAACTCGGTTTAGTGCTAGTTATGTTACTAGACTACACCAACTCGTACATAGCAATCTGCCAGAACGACAGAGATGTCGACAAGATCCTTTCGGAAAAAGCAAGTGAGGAGTTTACAAGGATTGGGCTGGAAGCAAAAGTGCCCCCCCAAATAGAAGCCCAGAAGACAGTCTACTGCCGTCAAATTGACCCCTGGATAGGAGAACACAACGCATATGAGATAAAGAATAGATCGGAAGAGCATAACAGTGGGCGAGGGTAAAACAAATAATCAAGTTTACCAATCAAGCAACTAGCACAGAATACTCTCACGTATTCAAGGTTATTTTCCGGGAAACCAGTATGGCTGCAAAGGCAAGAGAGTCGGGTATTCTCGCATTCAACTTAAAAATTACACCTGAACAAGTTAAAACTGACAAGTTCATCAGCGTACTAAGTTGCTTTAATTGCTACGCGATCGAGAAGCACAATACGAGGGACTGCCCGGTCAAAGACATTAAATGGTGTTCCGAATGCAGCGATAAAAACCATACGTGGCGAGAATGCAGTTCACAGCAAAAGAGATGCCTTAACTGTAGTGGTAATCACCGCACCCTGGCAATGGCATGCACGCTAAAAAAGAGAACAGATTGAGAATAAAAGAAGAGAGAAGGCTAGAGCAGAGGAGGAAAAACAGAACCTCACATTCGCCACGTAGCTAAAGCTACAGCTGAAAAAATCCAGCCGGTGAAGAATGTAATTGAAGTTAAGCAGGGTGAGTCACTAAACATACTAGCTTGCATACTTCATGCACACGTATTAAACGTGGCTAACTCAGGCTCCTACTCCAAAGAACTGAATCTGATGCTCAAAAATAACGGCTTAGAAGATATGTGGTTCCCGGAGAACCCACCATCAGCAGATATCCTTAGCATTCAGTACAAGCCTACGAAGCCCAACCAGACCCAAACACAGCAAAAGGCCACTGGCCAGGAGAAAACCATGGAAGCCAACAGGGCAGCGAGTAGAGACCCGAGGATAAGGAGGAATACGCAGAAAGAACAAGAGGACGCAATGGAAATAGAGGTAGTCACAGACAACCAAAATAACAAAGAGGGAAAAGCAGCAAGCCAGACCCGAGAAGGACCAAGCCAAGCCCCCCCCCCCCCCCAAGCCTGCGAGAGAAGAGTATGAAGAACAACATAGATTTAACTTGAAGATCTACGCCTTCGAGGAAAGACCATTTCCCGCCGACAATGAAGAATTAACAAAAGACATTAAGAAGGGAGCATACAAATACGAATACGAAGGCCCATACTCAGAACGGGAAGTATTCTCAATGTTGACAACAGGCAAACTAGAAATCCCGCAGGAAATGCGCAGTACGTTGAAGAAAGAAGAATTTAAGAAGAAGAGAAGTGGAAGGACAAAATCGCCCACCGAGCGCGAAGCGCATAAGGCAGAGCGAAGAGGAAGCAGGGAGGAAAGGAAACATAAATAATCGCCCACGGAAGAAAATTTAAGATAATATGTCACAACGTGGCTGGTTGGAACGAGAAAAGATTCTCTCTGAGCAATACGTACCTAAAAGAAGATCCAGACATCATATTGCTAAACGAGATAAATATCGACCCGGCAAGAAGCAAAATTAACATCTTCAATTACACCATAATTAGCAAGACCACTAACGATATCAATTACCACGGCGTCGCTATGGCAATCCGCAACGATATAGTCTACTAAAAGCTAAAGGACCTAGACGAATCATATCTGGCAATAAGTTTAAAAACAGCGACAGGGAACCTTATAGTAGAGACAGGCTACCAACCCCCTCAAGGAGAGATATTTTACCCATGCACAATTTTACTGATATATTTTGCCACAGAGACCAAACCGTATTCATGGGTGATTTAAATGCCAGGAGTAGAGCCTCAGGCTGCACTCGTCACCACAACAGAGCCGGGAGAAACCTCGAACAACTACTGGAAAGAGGGATAGCAGAGCGCCTGGGACCCGACTTTCCAACATTCCTGGGCCAGAACACCGCTACAAAACCGGATATAGTTTTGGCTACCCCAAACCTCCAGTTCAATCATATTATCAAGAGACGTCCTCCTTCAACTAGCGACCACGAGATGGTGGTCATGACTTCGTCCATGGATCCCATCCAAGTCAAGTGCCCGCAGAGAAAATCGTATAGAAAAGCCGATTGGACCAATTACGGAGAAGAGCTTGCTAATTACGAACAAAGAGACCTGGCCGAGGCCACGCTGGAGGAAATTAACGAAGAGATCGGCGACATCATGGAAGCGCTTGTCAGAGCTGATAATAAATACGTTCCTACAACAGAATACAGAGCATTGCCGCATCCAATAAGATCAGCCCAGATAATAAATCTTGAGAAAGAGTATATAAACACGAGGAACTCAATCGAGCAAAACGGCCTACAAAGAGGCGACCGTGCAAAGCTGCGACGAGTAAAGAACGAGCTGTTAGATGAAATAAAAGTAGAAAGAAACAGAAGATGGGACCTTTTCGTGGAAGCCATGGACGAGAATTTGAACCCTACTAAGATATGTGAAAAATTAAAATAGCCAGAGGAAAAAGAAAACAAAGGCCAAAAATCCGACTCCAGAACAAGGATGGAGGGGAAAATGACCCCAAGAAGTTGGAGAGGCGTTCCGGGAACATTGGAGGAGGATATTTGATATCTCCCCCAATAAGAACGAAGATTTTGACGGCAACCACAAAACAAGAGTGGTAGAAGAACTGGAGCTAAACCACCTAGAAATAGTACCCAACGTAGCTGCCTTACCAAGGCTATTGGTAGAGCAAGGAATAAAGCCAATAACGCTACAAGAGATCCAAAGAACGCTCAAGAACACCAAGCAGAAGGCACCTGGGGCATCAGGTATAACTAAAGAGAATTTTATACGCGCACCAGTCAACTTTTTGTCGCGGATAGCGGCAGTGTTTAACGCCTCCCTAAGCGCAGGATACTTTCCGGACGCGCTAAAGAAGGGCAAAATTATTTTTCTACCAAAACCCGGCCAGCCACCAAACAACCCCAGAAACTTCAGGCCAATAACGCTGCTCGAAACAGTGGCAAAACTAATGGAGAGGGCGATTAATGACAGGCTCGTCAAACACTTGGAAAAGAGGGCGCTGATTCCAAACCACCAACACGGGTTCAGGAAAAATAGGAACACCGAGATTGCCCTAGCTATTCTGGTGGAAGCACTTGCAAAGGCAAAGTACGAGAAAAATTATACTGACATCCTACTTAGAGACGTCCAAAAGGCGTTTGATAAGGTATGTAGAGCTGGTCTAAAGTACAAGATCAAAGGACTAGAGCTACCCTCCGTCCTAACAAAATGCCTTTGCGATTACGTCACCGATAGAACAGCGTTCATCTCAGTAGCAGGCTACGAGGGCTGTATAAGCCCAACTCTCCATGGTGTATATACTATGGATCTTCCAAGACCAGTCTACGAAACCAAAACCTATATACAATTCGCCAACGACATCACAATAGTAGCAAACAGCACTTACAGACACCCTCCAACCATAGCCAGAATTACAGCCGCAGAAATTGCCAACATCAATGAATTCAAGCACAAATGGAAAATCCAAACAAACCCTAAGAAGTTCTCTATCATTCCAGTAGGAAGTCGCCTGCCTTCGAGGGTAGAGATAGAAGAAAAAAGATACCAATATGTGAAAGAAGGAACAGTGCTCGGGCTAAAAATCACCCGAAGTGGCTACTGCAAACATATTGCGAATAGGATAAACCAGGCTAAGGTACAAGTAGCAAAGCTATTTCAACTGAGGAATCTAAGCAGTAACAACCTGAAAAAAATATATAACGCCATCTGCAAAGGAACACTACTCTACCCAGCTATACCACTGAACCGCCTCTCAAAATCAAGTGCAGTCAAGCTACAACAGGTACAAAACTTAGCGGTGTATATTATTACTAATACGAGAAGGCGTGAACTCAGAAGAATGAGAGATCTTCACAATGAAATTGAGCTCCCAAGTACAAATGTGTCCCTACACAAAAGAACAGTGAAGGTGTGGGACAAACTAGATCACATAATGTCCGATGATGAAAAAAGAGCCATAGAAATTCCACAAAACCACAGAGAGAACAACCGAGTCAGTTTCAGAAGTGGTAGACCCGACTCGAGGGAGGAACAGCCCCCAAGGTACACTGCAAGGTAAGATTACAGAATCAAGAAAAAATAGCACCAAATGAAATCCGCATGAAAAAATGAAACAAAAAAGGAAGAACAACGACGAATAACAGAGGCGCGAGAGCCCTACCAAAAAACTGAAAAATAACAGGAAAAAAAAAAGATTAAGAATCAAAGAGATGGCTGGTCACCCAGCAACTAACTCTAACTCTTACTCATTCCTCTTCACCACTATATCCTAACTATCCTATCCACTATACTACGACTATTCACTTTAAAATTTTCTATCTTTTTCAAGACGTAAGTTGTAAGACGTAAGGTGGTGAACGCGAAAAACAACCACTGGCTTGCTGTGTCCACCAAAGATGTTCTTAGATTCATAAAGATAAAATTTCTGGTCAACGTCATGGTGCTTTGGGGTGGTCAGTAGAGAGTAACAGGGAGTAACAAGAAAATGAAGTACCCTAGGAGACCTTACGGTCGATTCAAAGAGAGTACCTTTGGACGAGCAATCGAGCAGGCACATGGCGGCTCAATTGTTTTGCGTCCCTAAACGGCCACTTTTCAAGACTTTGTCTAGTCTTGACTTAAACTGGTCAACAGATTCACTGTTAACAACTTCCACTGGAAGTGCGTTCCACTCACCGCAGATACTGTAAGTGAAAAAATTTCCACACAGATTGCGGTTGTAATGCTTCAGTTCAAGTTTGAAGCCGTGATTGCGCGTTCTGTTCCCACTCAGTGTGAAAATATCCCGGTAATCAACATTGTCAAACCGTCGAAGTGTTTTGATAACTTCGAGCTGACCACGCAGTCTACGGGTTTCCAGCGAGAACAGATCTAATTCCCTTAGTCTATCCTCATAACTTTTATGTCGGATGAAGGGAATCAGTTTGGTTGCCCTAGATTGTACGCGTTCCAACTTTGCGATGTCCTTGCGAAACGAAGGACTCCAAAATTCTACGGTATACTTCAAGTGCGGCCGAACGAGGGAGTTGTACAGACAAAGTACTATCTCCTTGTTACGGTATCCAAACTGGCGCTTTATGTAGCCTAACATCCTTTGGGCTTTCTTTTCTGCCTCGATGCACTGTTTCGAGAACTTGATGTCACTAGTGATAGTAACACCCAAGTCCTTCTCAGTGTCACTCGATTCAAAGGCAGTGCTCTTAAGGATGTACTGAGATTTGGGGTTTCGGTGGCCGATATGCATCACTTTGCATTTGTTCACGTTAAAAGGCATTTGCCACGTGTCCGACCACTCCCCAATCTTCCAAATATCTTCCTGCAGGCGGGCAGTATTTCCATCCTTTGCAACGTTCATACCAAGCTTGGTATCGTCGGCAAATTTGGAAATCTCGGCAACCATGTCACCGTCCATGTCATTGACGTAGATGATGAATAGTAGTGGTCCCAGGACAGAATCTTGAGGCACCTCGCTAGTAACAGGCACCGACTCAGAAGACTGTCCATTCACCACCACCCGTTGTCATCTGCCACTTAGACAGTTCTCGATCCAGCCGGCTACCTTTCCGTCTATGCCCAGCGCTCGCACTTTTCGGAGAAGGCGGCGGTGTGGTACCTTATCAAAGGCTTTCTGAAAGTCTAAGTACACCACATCCACCGCCTTGTCCCGATCGTGCTTACTGAAGACGAAGTGGAAGAATTCCACAAGGTTCGTCAGGCATGACCGTTGCCTTCGGAAGCCGTGCTGGGAACTCTTCAGTAGCAGGTTTGACTCTAAATAAGACGTTATCTTGTCCACTATCATGCTTTCCATAAGTTTACCGACTATCGAAGTCAAACTGAAGGGGCGGTAGTTTGACGGATGGCTGGGGTCTCCTTTCTTAAAGATCAGAGTCAGCTCCGCCTCACGCGTCTCTAGGAACGCATCCGGTCCGGATTGACATGTTAAAAATAGCGCACAGATGTCGTGATACTTTATCGCACACTTACTTCAACACCTTGGATAGAAACCCGTCCGGTCTGGGGGACTTATTCGTCTTTAGGTCAGCGATCTTTTTCTTTATTTCTCCTTCGGTGAGGTCCATTACTTCCAGCTTTTCCCCCGAGTAGGAATCCGTGGGCTGGGGGATGGGACCACACGCTTTAGTAAACACTGAAGAGAAGTAGTCCATGAGCAGGTTAGCATTTTCTGTATCTGACTGAGTTAATGCACCCTCCTCGTCGACTAAGGGCCCAATGCTACGATGGATTGGTTTACGGCTGTTTACATAGCCGAAGAACTCCTTGGGATTCTCCTTGCAGAGTTTCGCCACTCGGAGTTCCTCAGACCACTTAGCTACCCTTATGCTGTACTTCACTCTTCTGGCTAGCCTCCGGTACTCGTCAAAGGCACCGGAGAACTTCGATCGCCGGTACGCATTTCTCTTCTCCCTAAGCAGTTGGCCGATTTCTCGATAAAACCACCTCGGTTTAACAGAAGACCGACGGAGGCATTTCAGAGGGATGCAACTTGATTTAAGACTCATGAACTTATTTTTTAAATTGTTCCACGAATCCTCAACATCTTCGCATACCGCTAGCCCTACATCAGTCAGCCCAGCACGAAGGCTCACAAAGTCTGCTCTTCTCAGGTTTCCTTGATTGACTGTCAACAGAACTTACCTTCGGGATCTTAACGGTAAATCTAATTAGCTGGTGATCACTGCCACCGAGATCTTCACCTACAGAGAGATCCTCAACGATATCATCCTCAGAGGTCGAGGATATTGTCACCTCTCGTCGGTTCTCTGACCCATTGAGTGAGGAACTCATTGTTGGCGAACTCCAGGAGTAGCGCGCTCTCGCCACAGGTTGCTCTGTTTTCCCAGTCAACTTGTCTGTTAAAGTTGCACATAACGATGCACACTCTGCCTTGAACAAGTTTACCCAGCAGCTGGTACAGTTCCCTGTCCTTTTCAACGGGTTGGGAATGGGGTCTGTAAAGCACCAGGGTCCTGTATCTGACAGGAACTATCTCTAGGTGTCAACGCCTAGAAGCTCGTGATCGGATATAATGTTGAAGTTCGTAGATTTTATTGTATCCTTGGCATACAACATTACACCGCCACCCTCTCTGTCTGGCCTATCTTTGTGGAAGAGTTGGTAGCCAGGAACCGTGAATTCGCCTTCAAAGTCTCGGTTTGAGGTTTTTAACCACGATTCTGTTATGGCTACCATTTCGGGTTTTTCTGTCGCTACGAGGCCACGGAGCTCAGGAAACTTGTTCCTGATGGACCTCGCATTGAACAAAAGAACTTTCAGGGAGTCCCCTAATGTAGGACCCCCTATACTCTTACGTTTCTCGGTTTCTTGGTTGTCGCGGTGGCACCATTTTTGAAAACCTCCAAGAAGGTTGTTTGGGAAGTGACTCGGGCGTACTGGCGTACGTCCGCCTTCCCATGGGCCAGACGCTCTTTTGGCTGCGCTCCACGACATTCTAGATGAGGTTGGCTAGGAAAGCCTTGCCCTTAAAGGAGAGGTGCACCACATCCCTTTGATAGAGTTCTGTTCTACCATAGAATACGGCGTAGGGGTCGACAAAAAAGACACTCTCCGCCGTACAGAGGTCTGCAAGGCGCCGGTTTAGCGACATGTTCCTCACGTGGGCAGTCTGGCTTGGACCCCACCTCGGGAGCATCCTCACCACGACGCGTCTGCGGGTTTTCAATCCACAGTCATCGACAGCGCCCATAACCGTCTTTATAATCTCGCCTGTAGGGCCTACCCTACCTCCTCTGAGGTAGAGGTCGTTGCCACTTACCATAAGGGCAACGACTGAAGTCTCAGAAATCTGAGACTTCTCGGCCTCAGCTCTTACCTGCTTATTCCCACATCCTGGGAGGCAGCTCACCTTAACGCTAGCAGGGGCTGCAGGCCCCGGGCCTGGGAATCACCCACAAGGCTGATCCTGGCACATTTGCCTGCTGAGCTCGGAGTCTTTATTTTATGAGGCAAACTCTCCGATTCCTCTCTCTTCCCCGTCATGGTCTTTTCAGGCTTTTCTTTTTTCTTCTTCTTCTTCTTCTTCTTCTTCTTCTTCTTCTTCTTCTTCTTCTTCTTCTTCTTCTCTAGCCTCGAGCGGACCTTAGGGTCTTTGCTGGTCCTAGATTCTATCATCTATTTCCCTTGTCATCCTTTTAAAAAACTTCTACCTTTTGTTCTTATATTTCTCTCTCTTCCTCTTTCTTCTTTCCCTTTTTCGTTTTTCTTTTCTTTTTATTTTTCTTTTTGGCGTTTCTGCCACATTCGGGCCCGGCCTTTCTGTAGAGGTGGTGTTTGCCACAGGACTCTAGAGCTCGTTTAACTTCTCTTCGAGCCTGCGGATCTGGTGAGAGTGCTCATCCTTGAGCCTCTCAATTTTTTTTTCGAGGTCTGTAGTTCTTTCCGTGTAGTAGGCGACTACTTCCTCCACTTTCTTCTTTAAAATTCAAGTGGTGCATACACTGCCTAGGTGACATTTTGCATAGCAGCCCTCCGGGAAGTCAACGCACCACTTGTCCTTCTTACATGTGGCACACGTGAATTTTAGCGCTGCTGGACCTTTCTTGCCTGCCATTTTGAACACTCTAAATTTCTTAAGCTTGTGACCAATCAATATATAAAAAGGGGTTTGGTGAGTTCTCCCCGCGTGAGTCACTCCCGCATATTGATCGGAGTCGTTTCGGAGTCTTCCAGAAGGCACGCTCCATGTGCTGCTGTTCGTCCGACCGAGTCGTCAAACCTCGGCGTGCCGTGGCTCCCAACGAAGCAGCACAGACGTTGCCGAAGGGGGCATCGATTTCTCACCAGGTGAATAACAACGAAGCACGCCCCTTACTAAACTCCTACTAGTTCCCTTCACAATGGCCAGGATCTTGGAGCAGCGTTCAATGGATATCCCGCCCCACCAAGAGACTTGACCCAAGGCTTTTTATTGGCCTGGCAACCAACATGGGAACAAAGGGCCGTCACCTCGGACCGAAGCTACCAGAGGCACCCGTCAACGGGCACTGGGAACGGTCAATAATTACGCGCCAAGGAAGGGGTTAACGGGGCACTACCCTCATTCCATTCATCGTGCCCCAACGCCTAGGACACCTCTAGTTCTAGTCTCTCGCAACCAGTGAGCGTCGATTGGCGTTGTTTATATAGGTTTCAAAGCCTCTCTTCTGACGCGTGAGGTAGCTGCCAGGTCCTTATATGTAGATAGAGGGAAAAAAGGGAAAGAGTGACATGATAGGAGTAGGCTTTTTTTGTTGTTTTTTCTTTTTGTATAAGTGGGAGAGATAGGATAAAAGTAAAAAAGAAGAAGGATAGAGTAGAAAAAGGAAGGAATGACGCAATTAGTCTGGAACCTCGTTTCCGACCAAATCGACAAGGAAAGCCCTACCAGGGGTACCCAGAAGAGGTAACCACACGGACATAGCTCGAAAAGTCACAGATACACAAAAGCTCTCTTCCCGCGACAAGGGGGCGTCACCTCTCCCTCTACTTTCTTAGAGAGAGAGGGAGAAAAACGTTATGCCCCGTTTATCTTCACGGAGAGCTAGATGAAGTCCCTATAGAGAGTAGTGTTACCCTCTCTCCAGGAGGTGGCCGTTGGAAGGAAGTACGTGTTTCAGCACGAATCTGCACCATTTCAAACAAGCAGGACGACACACTCTTCTTTGTTTGACAAATTATTTGGCCACATCACTCCGGACATCTGGCCTCCTAACTTCCCAGAACTCAATCTCCTTGACTATTATGTGTAGGCCGTAGTCTAAAGAGAATAACAAGTTAGTGTGCATTACTAAGGTGGAGCTTTTAAGTCCAGGATCGTCACAGGTTTGACCTAATTAACCTTGAGGACTGTCCAGTATCCCTGCAAGAGGTTAAAACGCCGCCTGGAGACAATAAAAAATATAAACACTTTTAACCGATAAAGAATGTTAAAGTTTGCTCAGGTTCAAACCTATGCCATCGAGCATTCTTCGCTTTTCAGGCTGCTGCGCTACAAATAGTCTTCAATTTACATCCTGAAAAAAATGCCTCAAGACAGCTTATAAGCAGCTCAGTGTAGGTAAGTAAGTCTCTATATGTTTAAGAAGAAAGAAGACATCGATTGTGTATTATTCTTTTTCTTATTATTCATGGGTGTGGACCATCTACCTTTTAACCTGTTCATTGTGATTTTCCGGTAATTGCGAAGCTCGTGTGTCTCCTACTAAACTCTTCCTTCTTCGCCATATAGGCACTTACCTACACTGTATTGCTTATAAGCTGTCTTGAAACATCGTTTAACAGGATATGTTTTTGTCAAAATCAGCCATTAGCTTTTAGAACTTGTTCCAACCCACATTTTGAATTTATAGAGACCGTGACTTTTTGACCACTAACATGACCATCCTCTTAAAGCATTTAGTCTCTCTAGCAACCATCTGTCTTCTAAAATGATCATATACGCTAAATGTGTAATGAGAGGAGGAAAGAAAGTAATATGAGGAAACTAGGTGAAAACGAAACAAAAATAAATAAGGAACACGTTGGAAGGAAATACGTGTTTCAGCAGAACTGCACCAAGTAAGAGGGAATGAGGAAAAAAATGCAATGGATGACCAAGAAAACAAGTATCGCAAATATGGAGGATTCTTGAGGTTGTATAATAAATCTCCGAAACAAATCTCACAAAAAATGAGATGTTCATATAAATAACCTATTGTGGAACCTGAATATGAATAAGAAGAAACAACGAACAAAGATGAGATAAATCAGAACATACTAGAAATTAGAAATGAGCGGAAGGAAATGGGGAATATGTGCATATAAAATGTTGTTCTTTGTACAACTTTTAGTACCGATCTGCACATGGTGCTTATCTCAGAGAGAGAGAGAGAAGAGAGAGGAAATCGTCGATTTCTTGAGCTTGGATTGATTTAAGCCGACCCAAATAATTCAGAATTCTTGTCTATTGCAACTTCAAATTCCATAGAACCGTCTACATTTAAGTGTGTTCAAACCTTACCACCTTAATACGATTTCGACAACCCAAATAATTGATATAAGAGCCTCCCGTCTTTAATTGGGTCTAATCTCCTATCAAACCCTACCAGTTTATTATAAAGTTCACTCCCTTCCAGAATTATTGTAGGTTCGAACCTTTAATCTCTAAATTGAATCGATTCCGTATTTAATAGGGTTTAGTTCTTCCAATTTAACGCGACTTCAAACCCTGCGATTTCAATTGGGATTCAATGCCCTTGATCAATAATGGGGTTAATCCAGTTTTATTTCAATGGTATTCGAATCACAGGTTTAATGAGGGATTCGAGTCCCGCTGATTTATTGTGCATAACTATCGTAATTTAATTGGACATCGATTCTTTCTAGTTAATGGGTTTAAAAATTGGAATTCGTAATTCTAACCTTCTAAGTAAATATATGTTTGAATCAATCACTCGACTTTTCATCAGTTGAGTCTCTAAGTTCTTACTTCCAGCTCCTGTTTTCGTAGTTTGAACTTGTACTTGAGGGTTTCGAGGCCCAGGACGTTAGCCTTTGCAGAAATCCGTTTTTAAAATTTCTTAACCACCTTCCCATTGTTCTTGAGGTAATCTTTTTTCTTTATTCTTAACTACCTCTTCATTACCCTTGTGGTAATCTTCTTTTTATTCTTAACCAGATTATTATTTTTCTTCTCCTCATGGTCTCTCGACTCACCCCTGCTGATCCCGATGGGTAACGCTCTTTTCCATTGCCAATGCCTATTCTGATCTTCGCTAGGGGCTTCAATTACGATTCGACCAATCTTGATGTAGTTAGCTCTAGTTCGATTCCTTCTAATCGTATGGAGGGTTCACCTTTAATGGAAAGCTGAACTCAACCTCTCTCTCCAGAGAGAATTATAACTCCCCCACCCCTGAGTTTAAGGAGTTTTTGAACCATCCCGCCTTAATGGGGGGGGGGTTGGAGTAAACTTCAACTTGATGGGACGCAGGTGGGAAAAAAGTGGTGATTTGGCTGATTTTCCGCAAATTACTTTTTTCCGTTGAAAAGTTTCCTCCTTCTCTCGTCTTCTTTCAGAGGCCATTTATGTAATTGTTGTCTTCCGACGCCTTAAATTTGTTCCTCACGTGTTGGAAGGTGGGAGTAATGGTGCCAATTTGCCGGTGGGAGTTTCCAAATTTTGTCCCCAGGCTAGTTATTATTACCCTTGTATTTGTTCTGGGCTCCATACGCACTTGTGTGACATTACGTAATACAATTAAGGCTTATACGAGGAGACCCGGCAGACTAATTAAGTTACTCTGGGTAAAAATGAGTAAGTTGAAAATTTATGGCTTAGTGATGATTGCTGTGTGGGTGTTTTCGTATTTGCCTCAAAATATTGATTTGATGGTAAGCAAACTGCCCCCAAACAGAGTATGTAAATAATATATAAGACATAAAGGTGCTAGCGAATCCTCCAAACCGATATATGGATATTTGATGGATACATAGGACTACTAAATCAGTAGCAGATCCCTACTTTATCGCTTCCGCCTCTTTTAGTCATGAGGTGATTCCATTTAGTTATTTTTATGACGTGCAGCTGACACCACAGTGGTTGAATGCTACCTCTCTACCCACAGAAAAGAATTTGAAATGCATCTGTTCAGAATTGTCACTTGGGATGCTAAAGAGGCCCTGGGGGCCCTCACTAACTCCATGTCGAGTTCGTAAAGTTAGATGAATGGACCTTCTTCGAACTTAACCAAACTTCAAAACCCCTCTAACAGAATAGCTCTTGTTTAATTACTTTTACTTTTTAATCAATAAAAAAACTCCAATCTCTCAAATCCCTAATTATGGCCTTGGATTGAATCGCTTTGGAAACTCCGCTTATTCGTAATCCTGGGGTCTTACTGTTGACTATTGGGAAAACATGCATTTTTCAGAGGAAAAATAAATATATACGGTAAATCTATGATATGTGAATGACCTCCTCCCCAATATTATGATCCCTTTTATAAAAACTTTTCAAAACCTTTTTTTGGGTTGTTAGTTCAGTTTAGTAACGAACTTGTTACCGACGTGTTCCGTAGCGAATGTCTCCACCAAATTTTCCACTGAACGGAAATAAACGTGAGGGAAATTTGATTCCGAAAAACGAAGAGATTTTTTCTGAAAACTTTGGCATCGGTCGGCCTTTTCTCTTTCCCAGATTTACTCCAAAAAGATGTATCATATACCTCGAATGTCTATACTCTCTCCGCTAGAGCTGTTCGTGCGAGTTAAAGTTTTACTCATGTAATGAATTTTATTGTTGAGTTAGGAAAGAGATCTAATGCAGCCACACTGAGGTTTCTTCGGTTGGGTAGACAGACGGGGAAGTTGAGAGAGGACAAAGTGTTAACTGAGCCAGATTACCTCGAACCCTAATCGTTAGGGATCAAAGACGCATTGAACGGTATTATGATAACCCTTCATAAGAGATTTATATTAAAAATAAACGCTAGATGAATTATCAAAGCAGTTTTAGGCCTCTGATCTCTCTAGCTATGTATCTTTTACACATTTTCGTCTCCACAACCTCCCTAAAATTGAGTAAGAGGAGCTGAAAGACCGTGGTGTAGATACTAAAAGTGATGTGTGGAAGTTACATAATTCAAGTAGCCAGAAGAGGAAAGCGCGAAGAGAAACTTTCCATGACGTGACTCTTTTATATTTGAAAGGGAGGCCCTCTTGGCCGGCATTTGGAAATATAATAATGAAATTAATTTATTAACTGTCAGGGAATGGGGGAAGGGGAGACTTCCACATTTTCGTTTAGCTTATAATGAGAAAACCTATTAACGCGTTACCCATTGCCGGTGTCCTTCAAACTCGGTATCAAGTCTCAGTGTCTGGTGACGAAGAACTACCGAAATCTTTAAAATCTCTATTTTTTAATTAGGAAGACAAATTAATAGCCTGGCTGCTGCATTGCGCTATTTGCAAGGACAATAATATTTTACACCACCACATTTCTTTTGTGAAAAAACATTAAAATATCGTTTGTGTTGTTTTTGTTTTTCTGGCGTTATATAACCAAATATATCCTAACCTAACTTAGCCTATCTATTCCTGAATAGAAGTATGAATTTTAATGTTTTTAAAAATTTTAGCACAACGCACTGGAAGAGAATGCGTTGCTCCAGGCTTCGTAGGACACCGCCAAAGACAACGCGTTGGTAGGTTCTCTCTCGCCTTTGAAGCAAAATGCAAATGTGGCGCTAAAACGAAAAAAGACCCCAAAGTGCGTTTGTTACTTAAAACTAAAAGACGAAACCCACTCAGGGCATAACATAAAAAAATAAAACGTGAGATATGTAAGGAAAGTGAAGATGGAGTAGGACAAACTTCAAACCGAAATGGGTTTAAGCCCCCCCCCCCCCCCAAAAAAAAAAGATATATCATTCGAGGAAATGAACGCTTGCTACAAAAAAAGAGAGTTAATGGTAGACTCTGATGTAGAGCACTTAGATTAACGCTTAATTTTCTGCCAACTTCCGTGAAAATTGCGCCAAAAGCAAATGATAATTATGTTACGAAATATTAAAAAAAATATTAAAGATACGTGACCAGTCGGTCTGTCGATGCCTGTATGGACGCATGTATGTATAGATGATATAGATCGCAAATCAAAATTGCTTCTCTTTCGAGTACTATGTGTTGAACTCACACTTTTAATAAACAATGTACCTATTAAGAAATTAAGGTTTCTATGGTCCACAATGTATATTACATACTTTTATTATACACGATTGCTGAAAAACTAAGCCCGAAGAGATCCCAGACTTCCCATTGTGCAACTCTGGGGTTTAAATTGTTATTCCTGTGATAAATTGAATTTCTTCTATTAACCTCTTTCAATTTTCATATCCAACACTGATTTATCGTATCCATATGTTTCTCTGAGTGTTCATTAACTTCTCAGTGTTATTATTTATCTTTTCAGTTTTCACTGATTGCTTCTGTATCAGGTCATCGAACAGATACATTAAAGATGAGTGGAATAGTTTAAGTTTTGCGCATCGAGGCAGGCGGATTTTAAATACGTAATTCAGAATTCTTAACTCCAGCCTGCTAGAATGTTTTCTCCCGCTATTTCACCTCTCCTAGACACTTTTATCATTGGGTCTAAAATTTTATAATAATTTATATATAACTATTCACCTTCAAAGAGTTTATTCTTATTTCGAATATACTGTTTTGAAGTGGGACTGGTACCAGTCATTCATATTCTTTGAGACTTGAAGCAAATAACAAGATATCATCGGTAAAATGAACGCAGATTAAAGATATTAACTAATTACCATACTTTATTAAAAGCTTTGAAAATATGAAATATCCGTGTTTCGGAATATAGAATCCCGCTGTTGTCCTCTTCCTGTAGTAAGTGAGTTTTGTTCCTTAGAGCTTTGCTATTCAACTAAAAGGATAAATAATTAATGTTGTCTAATTATAATTTATTAAATTTTATTTAATTGTCAAAATAAATGTTTGAATCTTTCGAAAGAAAAGCGAGCACCATCTTTGAAATCATTAGTGACTTCAGAACGACTGGTTACAGTTCTGTGAAGAAGTCTTCTACACACTTAAGAGCTTCAAATGAACGTCACCTCTTCGTAAGGTGTTACCTCAAGCTTCTGGTTGTCTCCAGTTCCAAGCTGGCTTAAGATAGGAAAGAAGCAGGTATAACGCTTCAACGCCCACAGTAATGCGCGAATTTTCGACAAAGGTCTCAAGTCGAGAAGAGATACGAAGAAACCTCATCTCATAAAGAAGTTCACGGATTGATTCCACCTTTGTGGGAAATATAAAGAATGGGACTGGTAGAGTGTGCGGCAAAGTGATATTCTCTGTTGAAGCTCCCTTACGCTTCTTTGGATCATCTGGAATATCCCTCGTTATACCAAAATTATACCAAAACGTGGTTTCTTATCACCTTTTACCAACAGTTCATGACTAATTTGGGGATGATAACTGTATTTATCCGCAAGATAGCGCGCCTAGTCTCCAATCAAAAGCAACATGAAAGGCTTCAGCTGAAAATAACATCGAATTTTTGGAACCATAACGAGGGCATTCGCCAGATTTGAATCAGAAATAGAATTTGCGAGCCATAACAGAATGGAACACAATTTTTGTTTCTGGCTAGTGTTATTTTCTAAATCCTTTTGTTACAAAACAATCGAAAATATACATTATTTGTTTTAAACTATGCTTTTGTGGCTTGTATGATGAAATATTTAATAATAATAAGCAAATTTTGGTGTTTTTTTATCCATTGTAGGGCTAAAAACAAAAACAATTATTTTTATACAATTTTATTGAAACTTCCACCAGGAATAAATTAAACAAGTAAAAAAGCTTTTATTGTATACTTCTTAGTATTCATGTTCAAAGTTCAGTATATCTTGATGGAAGCACTCCCCTTGCTCCTCTGAGAATGATCCTATATTCTCGTTGAACTTGTGTAAGATCGGCTTTAACAATGCGCACTTTAAGGGAATAACCTGCAGCCTATTTGGCCAGAGCTTTTCCCTAAATTGTCAACCAATTATCTATTATTGCTACCATTATTGTTGCTCAAATCTCCTTGTCATCTATTTAATATTTTTTAGGCTTTTCATGGAATTCTGAACACTAAGTACTCCTGATTTATAGTCCAACAAAAACAGTAGCTTTCACCTTTGTCTCAGAGAGTTTGTAAAATAAATTTTGAAGGTACTTGGAGTCTGCAAACTCTTTGTTAAGAGCTCTAACAAACTGCTTCATGAGACCTAGTTTTAAGTGCAATTCAGCGAACCTCACTTTTGAGGGCTCATGCTTGACATTATGACCTCCAAAAGAGAACTCAGTCGTTTCTGAATAGTGCTTCTTGTGGTAGTTTGCTATCACGCCGTGGTATCTCTACTGTCTTCAAAACATAGAGGTTATTTGTAGGTTTATGCCCCCCCCCTAGAATTTTTGTATAACATATATATATATATATATTTCAAAACAATGGTGTTTTAATGTTGACAATGTCTTTTCTTAGGAAAATTAAAAACAGTCCTTTTGGAGGGTTTTTATTGTTAGACTATTGCAATCACATCACATTGTATTATATATAATTTTTAATGTATTTAAAAATGGGGCTTTATCCCCATACCCCCTAGTTAATTGTGGGGTTTACACCCTCCACACACCCCCGAAAGCCTAACCTTTGATTCGAATCCAAATGGCGATTGCTAAATGTCGTTACGCCTCTGGTTTTTTACTGTGTTGCTTGGCCTCACCAGCGAATGCTATTTAAATCAATGATGTTTTCTTTAAAATTATTTATTATTAAAAGTACTTATTACAGTTTAATTAAAAGAAACATCCCCTTCAAAATGATATATAATATACTATGATGCGATTCCTATTAACAAAATGGAGCTAGGTGTTTTTAGCTTAGACTAGTTAGTGTATTGAACGAGGAAAATTACTGCAGTATCATGTAGGAGGTACACAATTATAGCATCTTAATTAGAAAATAAATATTCTAAGTGTTGTAAAAAAAACTACATAAACCCCTACGGAACCGATTCTTTTGATAAATAAAAACAATATATAACTGACAAGATGGCGAAGATGACGGCCTATCGATTTTTTGCCATAACCTCATAATTAGAAATTTGCCCAATTTAGGTAGTGAAAATAAATACTTAACTAAGCTAAGCCAAGCTAAGTAAGCATTTGCGTATATTGTTTTAATAAAGATATTTATAACAAAGTGCCCACAAAATTCGCGGGTGGGTATAAACCCAAAGTTAACAACATAGATGTCATGGAAAATCGTTTAAACCTCCATGGAGACCAATCAAAAATGTTACCATTTTTAAGTCTCTAACCATTACTCAGCCATACAACTTATAATTCAAAGGAACATGACACTGTTGTAATCTTCCTTGTGAAATACTGAATTAGCTAAGGGAAGTGATGGATGGTCATTCAAATTTTGCAGAAGTTAGGTTTAATGCTTCTGGAGGAGCCGTCAATGAAGAGCCAATTCTCACCCAGTTTACATGTACGTATTTCCAATTGAACCAAACAGAACCGATACATAATTGCAATAATAAAGCTCACCTTGATAAGTAAATTGTCTTCAAAATATGTTTATGATGTTTCTTTGGCTTGTTACTTGCACTTTTTCATCCACCAAATCCCACTCTTTGGGCGTTAAATCAAAAGCTCAGTATTTGACGTTGATAAACCAAGACCTCTGATAAGGTCATTGGGGCCTCTTTGTTGAGGTATTATGGATTCCTCTCACATCCATATCTCTGACACTGTATTAACATATTCACTGAGCTTTTCATCTGTATGGTGGCTTTCATATGAAGGTGGGTTATTCCTTTCTCGAGGGGTAGGTACACAAAATCAGCAGACAGGAAATGGCTTAAATATTTGTGATATTCAATATTTTACTCATTACAACAAACCATCATCTTACCGTGTATGGGTGGATGCGTGCTAGTTTGCGCAACATAATTTTAGATTATGTCCCCAACAGACGCCAATTACTCCTACTTGAAGCAATATATATTCAAGAAAACCAACCTCAGATCTATTTGCATAGTTTAACATATATATATAGTTTCATTTCCTAATTCTCTTTGGTTCTTTATTTCTCAGACTTCGCATATTATTTCATTAATTTACACAAAAAGTAAACATTTAGGACTTGATAAATCCAACGCGTGGCCATTTGTAGAGTTGCTCGCTGGGCCTATTAAATCGTGCAAATTGGTGCCAGAGTCCTAGATATTTTATAGAACGAGATCTATAGTCCTAGACCAGAGGGAAAATATCTTAAATAATATTTTGAATAGAGTGTATTGACAAAAGATTTAATAAACACAAACACACAGTTAAGACCCAGAAGAGGAAAATGGGTGGTGTAATATTTACAAGTGTAAATTAGTATATATATATATATATATATATATATATATATATATATATATATATATATATATATATATATATATGATGAAAATTAATGCAATATCGCAAGAAAAGATGAGGAATTAAACCACATTCTCCGAAGACAATTTAATTCAGAACAGTTTCGGTTATAGAGAGGAAGAGAGAGAGAGAAAGGAAGAAGAGATCGAAAGAGAAGGGGAATAGAGATAGCTGTGGAGGGAAGAGGGAGGAAATAAAGGAGGTAAGAAGAGAGAGAGAGGGTGGGGGAAGGGGTGGAAGGAGGTGGTGAGAATCTGAGAGCGAGAGAGATATAGAGAATTATAGAGAATGGGTGAGAGAGAGAGGGTCGTGGTGAAAGTAAGATAGATAGGGGTGAGAGTGTGTGGGAGTGAGAGGGAGAGAGAATTACAGAGTGGTGTATTAGAGAAGGTGGGTAAAGTTGCGAAACAGTGATAGAAAGTGGTGTGTTTAGGATGTGTGAGAGAGAGGAGTGGGGAATCTGCGCGAGGAAGAGAGAGACAGGGAGGTGAGATTATGAGAGAGTAAGAGAAAGTAGGTTAAGAGAGTGACAGAGTGAGAGATTGATAAAGTGAGGTGGGACCGTGAAAGTGAGAGAGATGGGGTTAGTGACAATGAGAGTCAGAGATAGGGGGTGAAAATGTGGGAGTGGGAGAGTGTGAGTGAAATTGTGAGATTAAGAAGGGCATGAGAGTGTGAGAGATAGACTAGAGGTAAGAGTTTTATAGAGTGTCGAGGAATAGGTCACCTCCCCAAACAATATGTCTATATATATACATACATATATCTATTGGTTGGGAGGAAAGAGATAAAAGCCCTGAGAATATGTATATATATACAATTATATATCCTCTAATGTACGTAAGCCTCTTTCGCTGCGTACAAGTACGTTCACTTCGTAAGAGTAATCCTTTGATTACGATATATAAGACTGCGATTTATTAGATGGGCTGATAGCGTTTAACGAGTCTACCAAGTTGCACTTCAAGGATGTATTTAAACAGGGGAAACCAAAAATATAATTTTACTAAGTCACTAGTTAAAATATATATTTACATACGGGAAATATAGATAATGTAAATAAAGACAATTCTGACAGAATATAGATTAATTGGCAACCTGGTAACCTTAATTACTCGTTAATCAGCTTTTAAATGACATACTATAAATCAGTTATACGGAGGGAATATTTATATCTCGGAAAGTGGGTCGATTAACGAGAGATACAATCAAAGGTCGTTTTACCTTAATAGAGTCACCTCGAGGAAGAGGACTCCTTTAGCGATTCAGTGCGGGGAAATGGAGACGGACAATGGACGTGACTCTCAGGCAAATATCTTGACGGTGAGGAAGATGAAGGGAGGGGGGGGGCAGAAGACGAGTTCACGATCCTCTTTGAAGACGGACGTTGGCACCTCTGCTCCAGAGAAGGGCAACCTCCAAAAATCAAGATTCTCACGCGGCTTGGCGCGAGTTCTCATACGTGAAACTGGAGATCCTTCAGGGGAGGATGGGGTCCAGATGAGACGAGAGGAATCCCGGCCAATCCTTCGTGGACGAAACAATTCGAGGCTTGCTCTGGGCAGAGTAATCCTTCACTAAAGAGATGTATCTGCCTGGTGAGATCCAATTTCGATGGTATACGGGAATACCAGGGACTTGTGGAAACAGACACATGATCTGAACCGAAGGCGACGGGTTCTCAAACTCAATCTGCAGATATTCAAAAACAGAGGGTATTTAGATGACGGCCATTTTTTTTTATTTTTCCTCGCTGCCAGACTCAGACTACTGGCTGACCACTTCCGGCGGCTAGATAGATTACCCTTTATCGCTTGACCCAACTCTTAATGGCCTTTACGATGTGGGCGGGAAACTTTTGGCTAGCAGTTTCTCCACTACGAAGATTAGCGCTTCTTCGGCGAGGTAAAAGATTTTAACATGCCAAACTTAATTAACTGCACCTGTGAGTCGGCTGACGGATATTCAAATTCTTCTTTTATTTCTCTTTGGATACAGAGATTACTCTACGTGGAGTTATACTTAGGAGACAGAGAGAGGGAAGGAATTCAAGAAACAAATAAAGGGGGTATTCTTCTTGGCATCCCTTTCCCTTACATAGAGTGTTTTAAGAGAGAGTGAGAAGAAATGAAAGATAAATATGGGGTGAACATTAAGTGAGAGAGGGTGAGAGACAGTGAGAGATAGTCTGTTGAGGGTGAGATTAAGAGAGAGCGGATTAGTGTGAGATGAGTGAAAAAGTTAAAGTATGAGATAGATAACTTGAGGGAAAGAGACAGACAAAGAGGAAGAGAGTGACGTGGAGTTAGAAGGAGAGAAGGAGAGTGAAACAGATCCAAAGGGGATGAGTTTGTGAAAGAGTGAAAGAGAATGGGAGAGAGTGAGAGTACGGGTAAGAATTGAGAGGGATAAAGCAAAGCGGTCCAAGTGTATGGAAGAGAGAATAGGGGGCTGAGTGAGTGTGATAGGTGGTGAGAGAGATATTTAGAGATTGATAAGGTTAGAAAGAATGAGAGAGAGAGAGACAGACGGTGAAACAGGGAAGGAGCATGAGGGCTAAAGTGAGAAGGTGTTAAAGAGAAGTTATAAGAGAGAGAGGGTTGAAATAGAAATTGGTATGAGAGACGGACTGAGAGAACGGGAAGTGGGATGGAGTAATAGAGGGAAGAGAAAATATAGAAGAAAAGAAGAAGTAGGGTGACAGAGCGGAAGAATGGAAAGGATGAAGTTATCAAGTTAGGGATAGTGAGTGAGGGAAGGAAGGAGGAAAGTAATGTGGGGAAGATGAAGGGGGAGAGGCTGGTAGAGAGAGGGATGGAGGTAGGTAGGAAGAGAGGTATGGCAGTGCTAGGGGGGAGGAGAGAGATGGAATAGATGGAGGGGGGAAATATATAGGGAAGAATACTGATAAGGTGAGTTCAAAGAGAGAGAATGAGAGAGAAGGTGATGGAGATGAGGTCAAATAAAAAGACAGAGAAATTGAGAGAGACTGATTGATGTGGTGATAGAGTGAACGGTGGTGTAATGGACTAAGAGAGAGCTGTTTAGAGAGAGAAGGAGTGAGAGAGAGTGCCGAAATAAGAAAAGAGACGGATGAGTGAGATATAGAATGGGCGAGAAAGGGAAAAGTTGGAGAGATATAGGCGATGAGAGAAACAGGGGCTGGAAAAAGATATAGAGAGAGGGGAGTAATTGAGTGAAAGAGTTAAGAAGCCTGAGTTTGTGAGAGAGTGTAAGAAAGAGCGCGCGGGGAGTGAGCTTGTGAGAAAATGAGACAGATTGTTTGGGAATGATAGAGAGAGATGAGGGAAAGAAATGAGGTGGGATTGTGAACGAGTAAAAGAAAGTGTGCGTATGTGAGAGAGTTGAAGAGGTGAGTTTGTGACACTCTCAGAGAGAAACGATGGGGGTGAGGGCGTGAAAGAGTGTGAAAGAGGGTGTGAGAGAGTGAGAGAGAGGGGTATGTGAGTTTTAAGAGTGAGAGAGATATAGGGTAGTAAGAGTGTGGTAGTGAAAGCGATGATGAGGTTAGAGAGGTGAGAGACAGTGTGTGAAAAGCGAAGAGAGAGGGCGGTGAGAGAGAAGTGAGATAAAAATAGAGTGGGTGAGAGAATGAGTAGGTGAGAGGTGGACACGATGAGAGAGAGTGGTGTTATAAAAAGAAGGTGGGAGAGTATGTGAGGAATTGGGGAAATATATATAGAGTGAGAGAGAAGGAAGAAGAGACAAAAGGGTGATTAGTGTGTATGAAATTGAGAATGAGAGAAGGCCTAATTGGGGAAAGTGTTGCGTGAGGTGCGTGTTGAGAGAGAAAGCTTGAGTGAAAGATAGAATTACAGAGTGGGGTGAGAGAGAGGGTGAGGGTGAAATGCTGAGCGATTCAGAGAGAGAGAGAGAGAGAGAGAGAGAGAGAGATAGAGAGAGAGAGCAGTGATGAGAGCGATTTTTAAAAAAAAATTGGGGGACCATTCGGCGACTGCCTCCTAGGGCAAAACTCCCTCTGACCAATACTAGGGTAGATTAAAAATAAACAAATGACAATATGTAAATAACAAATAAAAAGATAAAAAGGAACAAAGACAGCAACAAAATAATTAAAAAAAAGCAAAATTGCAACAAGAAGGAAGAGAGTTGGGGGGCGGGAGAAGGCCCACCTCCCTCCGGCGCATAAAAATACGACCTACAAAAATACAATCAAATAAAGTGGAGAAGGCGAGCCTCCTCCAAAAAATCGTTCTACAATCTGAGATCTGTGTGAATGAATCAGACCGTAGTACACGGGACAAGAGGTAATGACCCCGCTTCTCCTGGTAGCGGGACAGGTAACGTGCGCGAAGATCACTTAGACTGGGCCATTCAACAAGAATATGCCGAACAGTCTGGTGGACAACGCAGTCGTCACGATAAGGCGCAGGCTATCACTGAATCAAATAGCGATGCGTCCTGCGAGTGTCTCCAATTCTGAGACGACAGAAAACAGGCTGAAACCGCCGCGGCATTAGGAGGTAACTCTATGGGGGAACAGTCGCGGCGCAATATCACGCAACTTTAAGTTACCGTTGGCCATCTTCCATCTTCTTTTCCAAGCACCCAGGAGAGCTGCGCGTATTCCGCCATGTAATTGGAGTGAGAAGAAATGAAACGCTGGTCTGGTCGCCCAGTCCTCGAGGACTCTTTGGTGACCTCTTCGGCGCTATCATTGCCCCAATTCTTACATGTCCAGGAACCCAGTAGAAGATAATCTCGACATCCACCCAGCTCGAGAAAAACTTAGTGTCACGGATATCGCGAAGCAAGGATGCGGAGATTCCAATGCCCCGAGATCACTCAAGGTGCTTTGTGACTTGGATTACTCTGGCACGGCTCCAGCGTGACACGAATTGTGCATCAAAAAGGCCATACGCAATAAAAGCTTTGGGAGCAGAGGCGTGGCGATAACTAGTCAAAGTTACTACCCTTCAGGGTGGCGTCATGAGGACAACCATGGGCGTCACTGGCCCCAAAGCTATTACGAGCTCTCGAAGGATTTTCCTATCCCTAAACCAGAAGTGCTTAGGATATGACTGGCGTCTCTCTCAGCTGTATAGGCACTGTCGAGATCAGCTGCGGATGCAGTCAGAGCAGTTGACGACTGATGGAGTCGCCGGGCTCGCGCGTACATGGGTGCACTGATTTTGCACTGTAAACGTCGCTTTGGGAGCAGAGGCGTGGCGATAAATAGTCAAAGGTACTACCCTTCAGGGTGGCGTCATGAGGACAACCATGGGCGTCACTGGCCCCAAAGCTATAACGAGCTCTCGAAGGATTTTCCAAACCCTAAACCAGAAGTGCTTAGGATATGACTGGCGTCTCTCTTAGCTGTATAGGCACTGTCGAGATCAGCTGCGGATGCAGTCAGAGCAGTTGACGACTGATGGAGTCGCCGGGCTCGCGCGTACATGGGTGCACTGATTTTGCACTGTAAACGTCACAGATCCGATGGCATATCTCCAGCATCGACAAGTAGGCTCGCAATGAGGGACTTGCGGAAGTCACTAGTGGCCAGGCGAATAATGGTGTGGTGAATCAAGTCTACCTTCCGCAAGAGACGCTCGGTTGCAAATTAAAAGCTCGCATCCGAAGTCGAGCTTCGATCGAACGATCGAACGAAGGATCGAAATAAAAGTAGGGCAGAAGCTCTCTCATCACCCCAAGGCGCTGAAACGCACGGAACGAATAATATCCATGACGCGGGTACAAGAGAATTTAAGTCTGCGAATATGAGCCTCCCAGGTGATGCGAGTCCACAACTTCCAGGTGAGCCCAATTCAAATCAAGGCTGAGTCAGGGTGGAGCCGCGGATGGCGGCTCCCCTCAACCGTACGCGGTATCGACAATCTCACAAAAATTCATATGTAAAGATTGGGAAGAGTCTCTTCGACCCCATCAGAGGAGATTCTCTAGGATATCGTATAGCTATGCGTTATCATAGGACTTCTCCAGGTTATAAAACACCGTGGGGTAGTACTGTCTACGAAGGAAGGACTCCCAGACAGCACTTTCCAGGCGGAGCAGTCATTCCAACATAGAGTGGAGCTTGCGGAAGCCACAATTCGCAGAAGAGAGGTGACCTCAGACTCCAGAAAAAAAGGCTATCTAATATTTACCAATTTCTCCATCAACTTGCACACACAGGTTAGAGAGATGGGGCGGAAACTGGTTGGGGGGGAGTGCTCTCTCCCTGGGATTTCGAAAAGCGAACACAGTAGTGATTTGCCAGCAGTCTGAGAGAATATCCTCTGCCTAGATGATGTTAAATAGATTTAACAGAAAGGCCATGCCTCACTTACCCCTATGGTGAAGAATGGAATACGAGATATCTTCCGGACCAGAGGCGGTGTCCGCGCACGGAGTCAAGTCCAGTTGGCGGCCTTTCGTGGCATCATGGTGCGCATTGAATGCTATCGGAACATCATCCCGGCTATAGAATGCGGAGAAAGCGGTCGCCAAGGACTCCGCCTCGGACGTAGGGCCCAAGATTGCGGTTCTATTATCCCTGAAAACTGGAGTGGAGTCTTTTTGATTGGCTTTCACACATCTACTAGATGGGTCTTCCCGTTAAGGGAAGACACGTATGCCCGGGGGGAAGAGCGTGCTTCGAAACATACCGGAGCCTAGCTCTAGCTCGACGAAATTCACCGAATGTCAAATCCTTCGGGCAGTGCTTATAGCACAAGTAGGCATAACGCTTGTGTTTTTGAGCCGTCTCATACTCGGCTGACCACCACGGAAGCAGTCGGTGTGCTAAACGGCCAGACGTTCTAGGAATAGTAGTTAGACCGACGGCGATGAGGTTGCCGGAGAATAATTCAACGACCTAAACTCCTTGACTGAGACAGAGATATCAGTCTTTTACTGAAATGCGTACCACCACGCCCGCGATAAGTACCATTGAGACGGGCTCTCAGGTGGCAGTGGCCAATAAAATAGTATTTGAATTAGAAATTTATCACTACTATGGAGGTCAGCGACTAGCCTCCATCTAAAATAAAGCGTTCTCGGGCACTAATGTCTAAACTCATCCACATTTATGACACCTAATATATATATATATATATATATATATATATATATATATATATATATATATATATATATATATATATATATATTGTTGGATTCCATGAAGGATAGGAGAAAATGGGGGAAGGAAGTAAAAATTAGGAATCACGTTGGACTTCTAAATTACCGTTTTGCCTTAAAGCTTTAGCAGAATAGAAGTTCAGAAGAAAGGATATCGTGCCAAGGTATTTGTTAAATAATACCTTTATCATTTTGGGCTGGTGAATTCTTATGCTTTATCACCTCTTTAATTCTGGTCAAAAATTGAAATCTGCGATCCAAGATAATTTCTAGATATCTATATACATGCCTATTTAGAAAATCGTTAAGAGACTAGCATTATACAAACAGCATGAAAGAAATATAATGTAATACCATAATTAAGAAGAGAGACAAAACAATTATGTATAATTACTGAACAATGAGTTTGATATCAGTGCAGGGAAAAATGATGTAATCTATAATACATAATTTATTAGTTATAACTGATAAACATCTGTTGATTACTAAGTATAAAACGTGTTTGACTAATTGACGTTCTTTTTATAGAAAAGTCCATGATGTTGCTGATATAGATAAGAATTACAATAAGGTTTACTGTGATTTTAGTAAGGTTTTCGACAGGTTCTGAAACTATACCTGCCATTAGTTAGGCTTCATCTTGACTATGTGACAAATTTTGGTCACCATATATTAGGATGGATATTGCTTTGCATGAGTCTGTACAAAGAAGATAACTAAAACGATTTTGGGGTTGAGGATCATAGCTTATAATGAAAGGCTTAAAAGAGTAAATGATAATGTGAGGAAACCCCACGTGGAATCCCTTGAGCAGACGGAAATTCCATGTGCTGCAGACAACCCTTTTAGGCCTAAATTGGTAAGCCTACCCCCCTCCTTTTCACAAGCGGTACTAGAATAGCCTCTACAAGAAGATTCGAGGCCATACGAGAGTAGAGATTTTTCCCGCTAACCCCCCCTCGGGGAGAGCCTCGAAAATAAATAGAGTTCGAATCCCATGAGGAGACTCCTGTCGAAGCCATCCTCATTTCGAGAAGCCGAAATACTCTCCCCTGGACCGGAAGTTCCCCCCTCCCCCCCACGTTGTTTTGGGAGAACCGTCATCACTTCAAGTTCCGAGCGGCCTCAACTCACGTGCAGAAGACATCCGTAAGCCAACCCCTCTTCCCCTTTTCATTAACTCAATTGAGTTAATTCTCCCCCGCCCCCCCTTTTGAATAGTCTCCTCCTGTAATACCTAAAGTTCTAACTTTATAGTCTCATTTATAACTACAATTCTCCCTTTCATTTACTGATGTGATTTTACCCGTTAATGCTCTGAGATAATTTTACCCAACAATTCTCTCATTATTTTTGTACATGCCTCTTTAAATAACCTTGAGCTCTGCCATTGTCCATAATTTACCTAACCTCTTTGCACTCTCTCGCTACTCAGCCCGTCTAAACTCGTGGTTTTCCGTCGCTTTTGTCGGTTCGCTTTCAACTTATTGGTCCCTCCCTCATAGATATAATATGGTATTGATATAATGTAATATCATACCTCGACAGATAATACACTAGAAAGGAGAAGAGTCCGAAGTGACTTGATTGAAGCCTCCAAGTGGGTAAAAGGTTATAATAGGGAAGGAATAGGCGGGGTTCTTATTTTTAGCGGACGGGATAGAACATGTAGCGATCGGTTCAAACAGAATAAATTGAGGTTTAGAAAAAGAGATTGGTAGAAAATGGTGAAAAAATCGACTGATTGACGAATGGAATAGGCTAAAAAGTTATATGGTACGAGTAAAAGCGTCCTCCGTGCGGTATAGTTAAGTGAGGAGCAGTTCTTGAGTTCTCTTAATAATTCCTGAATTTCCTCATCGGTTTGTTTATTTTTATATATATATATATATATATATATATATATATATATATATATGTCGTCTATATATCTGCTCCTCACTTAACTATACCGTAGAAAATAGCCAAAATAACAAACTCCCGTTCTTAGACACCTTAACCACTAAGTACGAGGACAAAATAACTACCAAAGTTTACGTAACAAAGACAAATCCAGGCCTTTGTGTGAACGCTAAAAGCGAATGTCCCAACCGTTATAAAAGAAGTGTAATTAATGCATACATCAACCGTGCTTTCCCCACAATGCTCCGCATAGAAAGACACACACGAAGAGCTTGAGAGGGCTACCCAAGTACTCATAAATAAGGGATTTACAAACAGCTATACGGAAGAAGATGCTAAAAAATGGTACACGTCACCTACAGTCAGCACCAATCAAGAAGCAAAAGGAAATACTATTAAACTATTTTAAAAGAATATTATGAATACAGCGTACAAAAAATGGACGAAAGAGTAATCAAGGAAATCATAAACAGAGGAGTGAAACCAACCCAAAACGAAAACAACGTATCACTCACAATCTATTACAATAATAAACGGACATCCAACCTTATACACAAAAATAACCATACACCTACCCTAACACCTAAACTAAAAAGGCATTTAATATATTAATACACTTGCAAAATAGCAGACTGTGAGCTACTACCTCATTCATATATCGGAATGACAGAAACAAAATTAAGACGAAGAATGAGCTACCATTTAAACAACGGTGCACCTCAACACACATACATTTGAAAAACATGGAAGACAATTGGACCGGAAGTCACTCGATGATAACACCGAAATTCCTGCATATGCTCCAAATCGCCAACAATTACTGATATTAGAAGCTCTCTATATAAAAGAAAAACAGCCCAAATTAAATACACAAAAAACATACTTTTCACCCTGCCTTCCTCGCGTTCTCGTGTGCCAAGTAATAATCCCCGCCTATCTTAATATTGCGCCCATTTTAAACTAGCCTCTTTAAGCCGCCTTAATCCTTTGTTTTTAAGAATTTCCATTTCCTATAAATATATTCGTATAATTGTTAACCTTAAAATCTCGATATTATAGCCATGTTTTTATTTCCTTATATTACTTCTACCTTCCTTTGATAATGATACAGGAGTGTATCGAAGCGCGATGGCAATAAATGTTTCGTTTTACCCAGTGAATTATTTTACAGCCCTCGTTCATCAGTGATTTTGTAATGAATTTTGGTGAGTTTAGACACGGGTTAACCAACGACCAAAAGCGGAATATTCGAAAAATCGAGACACTCGAAAAGAAAATTATTAATGCTGAATTCGCAGTCGCCTTCAATAAAATATGTCACGAAGAGAATCTTCTGCTTAAATACACGAATATATATATATATATATATATATATATATATATATATATATATATATATATATATATATATATATATATATATATATATATATATATATAAGCCTTCAAATTTATATATGCACTTATATTTATATGTAAGTTTCTACATTTTAATAGATGAATACTTATCTGCCACTCTATTTTTACTCGCATGCTGATCTATCTTTCGGATCTTATCTTGCTCCTTAATTGTTTTGGGAGTTATTTTGTATCCTTTGAGGAGCCTTTTGATATTTAAATTTACCTAGTATTAATGATCTTAATATTTGGCACATATGTCTTTTTTTGTCCCTTTTCACTATTATTTTTTCTGCAAAGTTTCCACGATTGGTTTAATTGTTTTATTTCCGCGTTTTCTTTCTTCTTTTCTTAGCTTATATGTTGTAATTTTCTGTTTTTTTTCATCATTCCTTGATAATAAACGTGAAATAAAGTTCTAAAAGGTATTTGAAATTATAATTTTCGTTTCTTTATGGGCTTTCATATACATATATATATATCATCATCATCACTAACTTTATAATTTAAAAGGTCACTAACTCTGTATATAATTTAAGAAGGGGATTTTTTGAGTATTTGATTAATAATTTCATCTTAGTTTGGCTATGACTTATGTTTTTTTTTATCGAAGTTTTTTCCAATAATTCTTTTATAATATCAAAAAACAAAGGGGTGAAGTTCAGAAATAAATATAAGTATCGAAATTTTGTGAATTTTTTAAAACTCAAAGAATTACAAATGGTGAAGTTCAGAAAATTTATTTTTATATATCTTCTCTATAACTATATTTTAGCAACGTGATATTTTGAAAGGGGGGGGGGGGAGATTTAGTTTATAGTTCCTTTTTAAAATTATTATAATTGGCAAAGTTCAGAAAATTTATAAAAATTTAACCATGGCTGCTTTTTTTTTAGATTTTAAATGTTAATCTTAGAAGCGAACCGCAACTTTTAGTTATTGCTAAAAGTTGACCTAAGAGTTGGAAAAAACAGACTTTAAGGTTGGTTTTTCGTATTTTCGAAGCATTTATTCAAGTATTTTATAAGAGTTCCCATTTTTCTCACCTTATACTTTTTTCTCATTGAATCTAAGAATAAAAAATATAAATGGTGTTTAAAGAATAAGTTAAAATTAAGGCATAGCGGTTGGGGGGGGGGGGTTGTATATTTTAGTATATAAAAGAAAATGTAGATGGAATAAAAAGAGTGAGTATTATTTTTACAGTATATAAAATGAATTCAGCTAAAAAAATCCTTGAATTTAGCCCTAGAAAATAAGTATAGATAGGAATAAAATAGATAAAGATTATTAATGAAAATGTAATGCAAATATTTTAATGTTTTTAAGACATTTTTTGATATTATAAAAGAATTATTGGAAATAACTTTGATAAAAAAAACATAAGTCATGGCTAAACTAAGATGAAATTATTAATCAAATACTCAAAAAAATCCCCTTCTTAAATTATATACAGAGTTAGTATATGTAAGAAAAAGTAGCAAAGCCTCTCTTCTTGTCTCCATATTTTCTATGCCTAAATAGAAAATAGAAAACATTGGAATTCTGTTGAAATACAGAAAAAACATTCTTCAGAGCTCATATTTTCGCTTCTAAATTTTCTTTAATGATTTCATATTGCTACCAGTTCAGTTCAGTATCGGGGGTCCTGCCATTCGTAGAAGCAGTAAGTTACTCTCTTTGCAGTTAAAATCTTCTCTTAATCGTTTTGTCTTATTTTGGTTGTTCTATCTTTCCACATTGCGTGCATTATTTCTTTTGTGTTTTCCATTTTATCTTCTTGAAAGAGAAGGATTATTGTTTAGTTTATGCCTACTCTCGAATTATTACAAATATGTAATTTTTTTTTAATGTATACAATGTTTTTCTTTGGTAAATTAAAAACCAGTGTTTTGGGCGTTTTGTGGGAGGTTAGGCTATTGCAATTGCATCATATTGTATTATATATCATTTATAATATAATTTTGAAATGGGGGGCTTCGACCCCATAGTTAAGTAAGCATTTGGATATTTTTTAAAAATAGAGATATTTATAACGAAGCACCCTCAAAACTCACGGAAGGGCATAAACCCAACAATAACCGAGAAGTTTTCCAAGAATTGTATCCTCAGATTCATTCCTCAAACATTTGTATGATGGGCAGTGTATTAGAATGTGTTTAAGATTCTCTATTTCACCTTTACTAACTGGACACATTGTAGTTCCATTTGAATATATATTTCTGCCATATAGTGTCAGAGTATTTGTTCTTGCTTTTTAAATAGAGTATAACTGATGAATATGAGTTGTCATAAATATTTTCTTTTTATATCTCTTTTTGACAATTTATGTATATCTCAAGAGTTGATTTTGTTGAAATTTATTCCTTCTACAGTTTTAGGTCCCATTCCTATATTTTTTGTTTTATTTCTGCTTTATTTGCAATTTTAATATCCTTGATACTTATCTGTGAGACACTTGATAGTTTTATAAGGTCTCTGATTAGGTTATGTTTTTTTTCTTTCATATCATTTAATATACATTTCAAAAGATCCATTTTCTCCTTCCAAAATACTTTTAATATACATCTATTTTTCTTTAACTATCCTTGTCTCCATTAAGGATGATCCTATTTCTGCCCTCAGAGTACACTTTGGGGCATAGGTTTTGCCTCCAAAGATCTTCTTATACACACCATTCTCTATATTTTGTAATTTCTTGACATCTGAATCATTTCTATTAATTCCATTTGGATCCATATAGAATGGAAGAAAGAACAATATTCTTCCAATAGCTCTTACCAATCACCAACTTATGACAACTCTTAGCTGTTACAGGGTATATATAATGTTCTGCAGTTTCTGTGCTTTTACAATTATTGAGTGCTTAGAGTTTTTAATATAATTTCTTTAGTCATTTTAGTTACTCCTAAATATTTAATCTGATTTACAACCTTAATTCTTGTTATATCAGTTGTTTTTTCTTTCATATTCGAATTATTATGGTTATCTTTGATGCATTGATTGTAAGACCGGTTCTTTTACTTACCTTAGTATGAATGTGTGCGGTAGAGATAGCACCTTTTAATGATTGTTTTAGAACAAGCTCATCGTCTGCATAGAATAGACTATTTATGTTTATTAATTCGTTTTGAAATCTTACTGTATTGATTTCAATACAGTAAATAATAGTGTAGAGCCCGTACAACTCTATCTTATTCCATTTGATATTAACATTTCAATTTTTTTTCTTATTAAATTATATGATAGTTTTGTCATCCTGATAGATATTAACAATAATTGCTATAATGCTTGTGTGTATTTTCAGTTGCATCATTGCATCTATTAAACTACCTCGTTTAATAGAATCAAAGGCTCTCTCAAAGTAAACTGAGATCACATATAATGTTTTTTCACATTTATAACTTTCTTGAATACAGTATTGTAAAATAAAAATATTATCCTCTATTCTTTTTCCTTTTGAAAACCCTGCTTGTTTTTCTTTCATAACGTCAGTTTGCACATGATATTCATCTTCCTCTTCACCAATGAGAGAAATTAAATTTTATAGGATACATAAGGAACCCATTAGTGCCGTAAGTTTAATTTTGTACCAATATTTATAAAAATGTACACATATGGTTGGAAAACAACAAATATGTATTTGATGGATTTTTTATTTATTAAAATTCATACAGTAGTTACTGAGAAATGACATGAGTATTTAAATACCCCTTCAGCCTTAGCGAGAAAATAATCATTTTAAATGAGTTACAGACAAAAAGTAATTTCCAGTTTTAACCGCTTGGAGGTATATGCTACTGTTTGAAGCAATTAGGATATAAACCAACATTAGATTTTCTCATAAAAATTTGCTTTTAAATTCACAAAGTTCGCATCTCTTGCCATTTTAAACTAAATAATCCAGCGTTGTTTCCCATCATATTTCGCGATGTGGCTTACACACAAATAGAGCGAGCATATAACTATTTACAGTAGTCGTGCTTTCAAAATTGTGAAAAACGTGAAATATCATAAAAAAATAATTTTAGTGGTAACCTGGACGTAAGGTCAAAGGGGTATTTTAATACACTGCGTAATAAATAAAAGTATTATCCTTCTTATTTATTATGTTATAAGCTTATGTTTAATCATAATATAGCTATTAAACTTATAAAACATATATATATATATATATATATATATATATATATATATATATATATATATATATATATATATATATATATTCTCGGTAATAGTTCAGATTCGGGGCGCACGGTAGGTGGCGCTGTTAGTAGACTACAATTTCGGGCTACAATATATTATCTCTTATGTCGTCAGACGGTATCTTCAGATGTGACCAATCACGGCGTTATATTTTTATGTTGTTTTGGAGATTTGTAACTTTTAGTCTGTATCATTTACTAAATATCTGCGCCTCTGCTCGATTATAGTTTTTTTCTAAGTTAGGTAAAGTTTCTTGATGTCTTTTATTGTTTTTTGTTTTGTTTTCCTATTTTTTGTTTTGCTGCGAACGATAACAACTTCTTACTGGCAACGTCGTAGCTTATAAATATGACCCGTTTCACAAATGTTTTTGTTTCGTTATGGCGTTTTTGTGCTTTACTTGTGCTTTTTCTTTATTTGAATTCGGCTTTATTTCGTATAACTGCGAAAAACTTTTAGATTATCTAGAGGCGCATAAAATAATCAAGAAACCTATAAAAAAAGTATTGTTTGTTATTAGGTTAGGTTTTTCTGCCAGTAAAAAGCTGTTGGGGGGAAAAAACACTAAATTCAAGGGGACTGCTCGTCGGGAAGATATCACTGCGGGGAGACCACCCTGCGATGATCCTGAGTTTCAATCAATTGGGGGTTCTGGAGGGGCGCATTCCCCCACTATATACTCATATACAAAAAAAATATAACGCCGTAATTGTTCACATCTGACGCTACCGTCTGACGTCATAAGACATATATTGTAGCCTATAAACAGCGCCACCTATCATGCGCCCCTAAACTTAAGTGTTACCATATTCTCCCCCCAAATAATTATAAATAAGCGGAATTTTCAACATAAACTTACGGTGACTTCTTTATTTGTCAACGGTTCGCCTATCTTGCCAAACAAAGCTTTTTTGATCAGTATTACCAACTGTATAAATTTAAAATATTGCTATATTAATAAAAACACATTATAAGGAATAATTATTGAGAATAATAGAGTTGTATGAAAATAAATATTAAAATTACAAGCACTTTTTGTCATGGGTATTTAAATACTCATGACAAACGTGCTTGTAATTTTTAAAGCTATAGATCGTAAGTGTTTTGCTGTAGGTTTTTTAACTTTAGGTATCATTTTAATTCTTGATATTTTCCACTCTTATGGTTATTTTTTTACAATTTATACAATTAAGTAATGCCTTATAAATTCCCGCTTTAATATTATTTGGGCCTGGTGTTTTCCTACCTCTTAATTTTTGTAGATATTTACGAGTAGCTGCTTTTTTTACTGTAATATTTTCTTTTTGGAGTCAGCAATTATTTCTTCCTGTTAAATATTAAAATGGAAATTAATTTTCGAAATAACTTTGATGAAACATTCGAATATAGGAATAAAACAAAAACAAACAAAACAGCCATACGTTAATTTTAATAAATTTTCGGAACCATCCATTTGTAATTCGTTTTGTTTCAAAAAATTCCAACACATTCGATAATCATATCTATTTTTCTGATCTTCACCATTTACTCTTAGTCAATTTGTACCTAAAAAATAAGAGAAAAAATGTATTATTATTCAACCCATCCAACTCCCCCGTTCTTAAAATAACGTGTTAGGGATAAACTAATGTCAAAACATTTGCCCATGACTATATCCATATCAGGAAATGTGCTCTTGATCAATTTGTACATAACCACGTTTTCTAAAAAGTAGAGAAATTCCAGAAAATTTATCGAATTAAATATAGTGTAATCGATAAATATGAATATGTCACAATAATAAAAAGTTTTATAGTGGATCGACTTGAAGTTTACATCAAGATATAAAGATTTGGTCAATATCTTACTGCATCACATCTAGAAAGGAAGAAATTTTCAGATGAAATGTTTGTAGATTTTATTCGGAAATACGGTATTTCTCAAGATTTGATATTATTTGAGATATAAATATCACAGAAACTTCTTAGTCATTTAAATGAAACTAAAGAGGTTTAATATTGAGCAATATAACATTTTTTCTCCAAATTTGAATGAGAAATCCAAATGCATGTAGATTTCATGATAGATTTCACAAATATTTAATATCGTTGCTGGCTGAGACATATTCAATTTTGTGGAGTTCTTTTAGCGCTCAGCTGTAGCGTAGGAATTTTCTTCGCTTGTCATTTGCGTTGATAGCTTGAGAAACGTTTCTCAAAATCACGGAAAACTGTCGCTGGAGAAATCTAGGTTTCCATGAGTGCCTTTTATGGACTTCGTCGAGCTTCACAAGAGTTTAATGAACCCACTGAACCAAACTTTCCAGATCTTTTTGCTATACATAGACATCATTCTTCTTTGAGTTTTGTGCGGTGACTAAATCTGCCTTGCTGTTGGTATATTTATAGAAAATTCTTTCTTATTCGCATGCTATAAAATACGAAATGCCTTATCTTTTCCAGTGAATATAACTTCTATACCTGAAGCAATATGCTAAAAAAATATTATAGAAAATTATGACGTGTTTCCACACATGTTGTTAGAATTTCAGGGCAACTGAATGATAGTAAAATTATAGTAATTCTGTGTATTACTATAATGAGAAAACCTATAAAGACATGCAAAACTTCGAAGTTTTCAAATTTTGTGGGCACATAAAAAAATACTTACTATAATATATACGGATATTGGATTAAATTTGATGGTTGGAATAAAAAAACATATCTAAGCCAAAAACAAATGTCTTAATTTTTTTTTCAAATATCAACTAATTGGTGGGAGATAACAGTTTTCTCAAAGATACCACCCTTGGCTTCCCCTACGGCTTCGAATCTTGGCGCATTTGTTCCTTACTGTGTCCCCGGGAAGGTCTTTGAACACTTCTTCGATTTTGGCCATCTGCTCGCCCTTCAGATTGCAGGCAAAGTGATTGCGTCTTTTTCAACCGCGCCCCACACAAAATATCCCATGGGATTACAATCGGGGGGTATCTAGAAGGCTAGAAATTGGGGCTAGTGAAGTGCTAGAAATTATCCGACTACCACTTCTGTATCTCTGGAGGTATGGCCTTCCAGCAGCAATCTTCTCAAGACAAGGTTTGAGCACAATCTCTAGCAGCTCCAAATAGCCGTCTAAATAGAGCCTAAAACAATACTCAAACATGTGAGGTGACATGGTGTCACCCTCACTGGAAACACCCCCACATAAGCATCCCAGTTTGGGGTAACTTAGTCCTAATGATACGTGGAACGTCGCATGGGTTATAGGTAAGCCACTTGTTGTTCTGGTTATTGTGAAACTGTTTCTGGCAGGTCTTTTATCTGAGAAGAACCAGATCGTCACCAGCTAAACAGGATGCTTCAGCTCGATCAGGAGCGCTCTTTTATTCCCTCAAGCGGTTCTTTGGCTTTGGCTGTAAGAATTTGACCTTTGCCCATCTTGTACGAGTATTAGCGAAGGTTTTCATTCGGAGCACACTTCATGGTGATGAATCCAACACCCATTTATCTCTCCAAAGTACGGATTCTCTTGCTCTGATCAACGAGTATCATACCTTGTCGTGCATTTGTTTGATGAATTCCGGCGTGTGGGCGCAGACAGATCGCCTGTTGTGTTCGTTTCTGCTGGCCATGGCTTCCTAGTCTCCGTTGCACCAGTTATGATGTCGGAACTTTCATGCTCAGCTCGAATCATCATAATGCAGTTAACTCTTTCCCAATATATAGATGGCTTCCAGTCCTCAATGTTCGTTAGCCTTTGTTCAACTAAAACTATCCTCTATATGCGATCCAACGCTTTTGACTGTTCACCGATACATCATGTTTCTGCAAAAAGGATATATTAGCCTGAACACCCTTGTCGTATGATCAGGTAGCTCGACCTTTCCCTTTGCTGTCCTTCCTCTACGTGAGGGGAAGGAGGTGACAAACAAATATGGGACTGCCTCCTTTTTGAAGTCCGTGGGGATGAAAGACGAGTGCAAATTCTAATATTGTCCGATTTGGATACTATTTCAATAGGTTTCTGGTGGTTATAGGATATAAACAAGTGAAAAAAAACTTTAATAATATGCAAACAACAAATGAGATTAACAATAATGATACACTTTAACTAGTATGATAATCGTCAGAAAAATAAAAATTTAAATTAATTTACAAATAATGATATTATCTGAGCTGTACGAGGCATAATAATTACCCGAGAGGGATCGGGAGAAGACTATGAGTGAGCCTTGCGGTCGGAGAGCGTCACGCCTCTTTCGGGGGAGTATTCTTCTCGGAGAGCGGAGCTAAGAGCGTTATTTCTTGACTGAGTGAGTCCTTAGTCCCTGACCTCCGTCCTTCCGAATAATGGTTTCTGCCTGCGAGCCCTAAGGGTGCCGGGTATCGCTCTCGAAGTGCGCCTAGTCTTTGAATGATTTCAATGACCACTCGAGATGTTACGTGAGTATTGTGAGAGTAGTGCGTGAATCTTGCTTTTGTGAAAGCGACGTGGGTACAGCTCGCGTCAGAATGCTCTGAGAATACTCCTTTTCTCTTTATCTGCGAGACTCGATTTCTCTCTCTCCCTCTCTCTTTCTGACAACCCTGTAATATGCAATTATGAAAAAGCTTTAAATAGCGCCACCAAATGAGTTGAGAAGTTCAACATAAGTGTCGAGTTTCAATACTTTGAAGCTACTCTGAGTAAAAGAAAGAATTTAGAACGTTTCGATCGAGAGTCCTGATGATGAAATCAAAAGTGTTAAACAGAGTGCGTCTTCTCTGCTGTTAATTTATTTGAATCTAAAATACGCTGAAGACTCTCTGAAAGAAGCCTCAATGCTCTTACTTTTTAAAAGTCTTATTTGCCAAATAAATATTATTTTTTATTAAATGGAAACAATTTTTAGCATATATACATATATATGAATTTGGGGGGAAGAAAATTATAATTTATAGTTTATTATCGTTTTTAACTTAATATCAAATTCTGCAAATTGCAAGCAATACTATTTGTTGCTAAAATAATATTCTCTCTATATATTTATCTTTATTATTAAAATATTTAATCTTCAATTTTTTTTAGTTTTCTTCTAAACATTTTGCTATTCACAATATATGGCAAATCGACTGTAAACTTTGATTTCAATCTTTTTGGCTGAATTTAAATCTTTTGTTTGCATATTTGCGATTGTTTACCTAATTAACACCGCCACTCAATTCATTACTGGCTTTAATTCCTAATTATATATTCTTATCATCACTTTTCACTAATTCTATATTTTAAGAACGGGATCTTTTGAGAAGGGTGATAAAATAATAAATATTTTATTTTTATGATTTCGTATTAAAATAAGAAATCAATTTTAGATGCAATTTAGATAAAATTTTCGAATATCCAATAAAATAAAAAAAAGCAGCTATGCTTTTTTCGATTTGTAATTTTGGGGTGTTTTTTAAAAAAAATCAAAACATTGAATAATATATTCATTTTTCTAAACTTCACCATTTTGTTTTTTCAAACACCGAAGGAATTCAAAAACTGCTTTGCAAGTAAAGGGAGAGAATTTTGGAGGTTTACAAGAATATTATTCAATAAGTTTTGATCAATATTTCGAGAAAAAACTATTTTTCTAAAGAAAAGATTGTAAAAGATTGTAAATTTTAATCTTTATCAGGAAGAAATCACAACTGGCACCTAAAAACGAGTAGAGCCAATTGAGGAGTGGAGAAGCCGCTCCTTTGGTCCCTAGAAATATATTTTAACAAGGGGAATTTTGAGATAGGTTAAATAGAAAGAAATTCAGGAGGAAAAGAAAGAGAATAAGAATAGGAGAATAAGAAGAGAAAGAAAATAAGTATCAGGAGAAGAAGGAGAAAAGAAGAAGGAAAAGAGAAAAAAGTAAAGAAAAAGTGAAAGAAGAAGAGGTGGAGTAGAAAGAGAAGTTTGAGAAAAGAATGCGGATTACCATAAGACGAAGAATAGGAAGAGTAGGAAAAGGAGAAGAGAGGAAATGAGAAGAATAATTAGGAAAGTATAGGAGGAAGAGGAGGAAGGAGAAGGAGAAGAAGGAGAAGATGATGTAGTGGAGGAGTAACATAGAATAAATAGGTGAAAGAGAAGAAAAGATTGAAGAGCAGGAGAAGAGAATAAAATAAAGAAGAATAAGAATAAGAAAGAGGAGGAGTTGAGAAGTAAAGAAATAGGAGGTGGATAAGAAAGAGCAGAAAGGAAAAGAAGAAGACAGGAGGAAGAAGAAAAAAAAAGAGGGAGACAAAAAGAAAGAGCGAAGTGGAAGAGACGTAAGAGGATGAATATGAGAAGGAGGAGAAGAGGAAGAGAAGGATGAGAAGAGGAGGAGAAGGAGGAGGAGAAGAAAGGTTCGAAAAGGAGAGTAGAAGAAGATGGAGAGGAGAAGAAGCTCAGCGAAGCACAATGACAGAATTGTATTTTTATAGTTGAGTTTATTTCAATTTTAAATTTAATTTGAAGGAAAATGGCTTGAAGATTGAAGAACACTAAATGGTGAAAAGGTCGACATATAAAATGCCTCCTTCACTTTTTTATTTAAATCTATATGAATGGACTATTATATAGGTATATAGAAGAGAAAAGGATGTTTTGGAAATTTAAAAACTCGGTATACCAAGTTCTTCAATATTAAACCGTTTTAAGAAAAGGGTTTAGATTTCCAGTTATTTATCATCCCAGCTAGGATAAATTGCCAAAAAAACTCAACTGCCCAAACTATCTAACTAACCTATCCTTCGAACTTTCTAAATTGATAAACTATCCAATTGTCCAAACTCTCCAAATGTTCAAACTATCTAACCATCGAATTTTCAAAATTATCCAACTTTAGGAACTAACCAAAATAAAAATAACTACTGCAGCAAACCATTCATTTGCAAATTTATTTAACTAAAGTGTCCATTATAAACATCTTGGAAATAGAAAGGTACAACAGAACAAAGAAATTCACACTCACGGCCCGTCCAACTCTCCGATATATGTCCAAACACCTCCTCTCTATGCACTTCACATGCACAAGTAATTAGTAAGTGTTTAAATGCTTCCTTATGTCAGCAGAAGAATTAATTTAGTCGTTCGCCTCAATTCGTCACGGTTCAGACCCATTTTCCCTCTTCTATCCATTTACGGCTTTACTAATGAGCTGCCGCCCCCAAGACACATTTTTAGAAGTGTATCCACATCCCTGTAGGACAAAGGAAAATATGGATCTCCTTCTACCTTCAAATCCAGTAGGAGAAAATCTTGCCACTCGGACCGGAGTAAATAGCTTGTAATTACACAGCTGTCTTTCATTAAACCATCGTGTTCATAGCATAATTTCTTGATTAAACGTACTTGTTTTTGTTGCTAGCGTATAAGAAAGTAAACAGTAAAAAAGGAGACATTTTTAATAACTTATCTAACATTGTCCTTTCCTCTAATCTCCCACTTACGTCCAAGATATTTATCACTTTTTCTCGATCTTTTGATTAACTTGACACAGGGCTGATTAAAGTTGCCGGGGAGAAAATTGTGATTGAAGTTGATATAATTTCGGTGCGGCTGCGGTAATGTTAAAGTGCTTTTCGATGGCGACCAAAAATTATAATAGACGGCTGAGTTAATATAAATTTAGAATTGAAATTACAAGAAAAAATAAGTCGTAGTACTATTCCCATTAGTTCTTACTAGCTCCATGCAACTATATAACTATTAATCTTCATCTCTCAAACTTTTCAAGTTAGAAGGTTCATGCCCAGATTTTGCCTTTGAATAAAGCATCTAGGAAGTTAAAAGTACATTCTCATATATTACCAAACACTATGAATGGTGTACTTTTCTGATTTAACAATCGTTGTGCGAGCGATGTGTCTAATTATGCAACTACTATATAATGATTGTATTTCTAATTTGACAACCAATAATTAAAGATAGCAGGCCATGATTAGTTACTGGTAAAGGTTAGATGATTATACAAGGTCACCCCCTAAAAAACGGACCCCAAATTTCGATGTGCCTCATTTTTTAATTTTCTGCAAGGATTGAATGAAACTTTGGTGATAACTAGTTTATTGTGTAAAAAAAATCATATCAAAACGTGAGAGACTTTGGGCTTTTCTTCTTTAATCTAGAGCAGTGGTTCCCAACCTATTTTAGTTCATGGCCACCCTTGGGATCTTTAATATTCCTATGGCCCCCTTAGCATTATTAGCAGGAAAAATAGTACTTCAATATTATAATACCTTCTATAAAAATATCAGTGTCCATTAATTGTACATATATTCTCCTTTATTCTATTTTACTAACAGAAAAAAATATTTTGTGGGTTCAATAAAAGAACCATTTAAGATCATACGTTATTTCTCTGATATATCAGCAAAACGAAAAACTTTCATGGACACCGAGAAAAATGAGTAACCTTTAAAAAATGATTATCTTTTGACTTAAAAAATATAATCCTTTAGCAAAATAAAAACAAATATACCATATTAGCTTTCTTTGTGTGTTTTTCTCAGTGAGATCCTTGTGGCTGATGTAGTTGCGCAAGTTTTTCAATGTCAGGGTCCATGTTTGTTAGAGATAGGCGAAGATCATTCCTAGTTACAATTTCTAAGCGGTTGTGGGCTTTTGATAATACGTGAGAAACTATGATAAAACCTGACTCGACTAGGTAATTTTACTGCTTGTCAAAGCAATGGATATTTGATTGCAATTTCACAATTTTTCCATAAGTTATTGAGGCCATGTTTAAATTTATCTTGAGCAGTTTGATTACTCTGCAACTGAGTGAGGCTTTCTTGCAGTATGATGTCAACATCAGCGGAATTTGTCTTAAATAGGTCTAACACCCAACGTGGAATGTTCATTTCCAAGAGATCTTTGAACCCAATTTCCATATCATTTTGCAATTTTGCAAGTGATCAATGTACACTAAAATATCATCCTCATGCAGCTTCTCTTTAATAGTGGCGAGGATTTAAAAATGTAAAAATTTCTTACGCCCAATATTAATCCTAAACAGATTAGGTTTCCAAGGAAACCTAATATACCTGTCAAATATACCTGAAAGGTAGGATATGTCACACTTGGCAGCTATGATTTCTTCTCCAAGCTCCTTACCGTTCTTATAGGGTACAACACGCTCCCAGAGTTCAACGAAGCGACGCAGGCAGTTACCCTTAGAAAGCCCTCTACCTCTGTATGAAAAAGTAAACGATTAAACTCTTCTTCAGTGTTTGCACAGAGTTGTCGGGAAAGACGGTTTTGAAGTGGATTTGTTTGACTTGATAAGTTTAGTAGCCTCAATTACACTATCATGAGCAGCTTTCAGACGTCCCCCCAATTTTTTTCCAATCAAATGTTAACGATGAGCCACGCAGTGTATGCAAAAAAATTTAGGCACAGGTTGTTTTAGAGATGCAATGAAGCCTCTGTATCTGCCTACCATAGTAGAGGCACCCTCAGTTTCGCAAGCCTAATGTTATCCATTGGAATATTGTTTCCTCTTTAGTATCCATCACAAGACTGCTAGCAAATAGCATTTCCTCTCTGAGTTTACTATTATCATCCAAAAACCTAACATACGCTATAAAAGGGTTTGATTAACACTTACAGATGCTTCACCCATTTATAATTCAAAATTCTTTACTTGTAAAAGAGCGACTAGTTGATTTTCTACATCCTTTACCATTCCATCAATGCGTCTTTATATTGAATTGTTGCTTAATGGGACTACCTCCGTAAATTGTTTGGAATTAGGTTGCATAAACGTAGAAATTACCACAGATACTGCGAGCAAAATCAAATCTTTATTAATAGTATAGGGTTTTCCAGTTTTTGCTATTAGCTTGGAAATCTCGAAAGATGCAATTAGACCTTTGTCTAATTTAGCTTTTCCTTAGCTAAGCATAGAATCAATGATGTTCCTTCCTTGGAAAGCATCATCAAGCTTCTTAAAATAATCTAAGGGTTTGTCTTTCTTATCCTTGTGCTTATTCTCCAGATGTATTAGAAGCTTACTTGGGCGTATGCTTTCATTAGAAAGCTCTGTCATACATATAAGACACATTGGCTTTATTATATTGTTTAGAGACTGTATAAAACCGTATACTAAAGACTCGCTTGAGTATTGTCGACATTTCTTCTTTACCTTATCAGCCATGGGTAATCTGTGAAATACAAATATATATATATATATATATATATATGAGTGGTGGTCAATAAGTTTTGCGAATCGGTAGGGCAAAACAGAGGAAGGGGGATGGGTGTTAGGACAATTTATGACAAGTCAGGACCTGCAGCCGCACGCTCCTGCCTCGTCTATTTAAGAAGCAGGAGATGATCGCAGATCGTCAAATTACAAATTTTTCAACAATTGAGAAGGTTGAGCACCGCGCAGTGATCAAACTTTTGACCAAAGAAGGCAAGAATGCGAAAGAGATCCATGAACGCATGGTTGCAGTGTACACCGGCACCGGCCCTTCCTCTATGCAACCATTACTCGCTGGATTAGGGAGTTCCGCCATGGTCCTGAGTCCCTTTAAGATGACCTCCGTCCAGGACGCCCGTCAGACGTGACTAACAAGGACAATGTGGCCCGTCTGGAGAGGATGATCCTCAAAAATCGACGGGTGAAGGTCGAAGAAATCGAGCGAGAACTCGGAATATCACATGGAAGTGTTATCAACATCATCCAAGACAATGTGGCCATGACCAAAGTCTCTGCCCGTTGGGTCCCTAGAAACCTCACGCCCCATGATCGACTTCAACGTTGTCAAAGTCCACAAGGCCAGAGTTTCATAAGCTGCCCTGCACGAGTGCGGATTCGATTAGCTCAACCATCCCCCCTACAGTCCAGATCTGGCCCCTAGTGACTACTTTTCATTCCGCCAGCTCAAGGCTGCACTGCGTGGACGCTAGGAGTGGATTGAACAGCAGTCGGGAGATTTATGGTTGTCAGGAATTCGAAGCCTCGGGAACAAGTGTCGCAAGTGCATTGAAGTCGAGGGTAGTTATATTGAAAAATAATAAAACACTTTTCCTCATATCTCGTTTCCTTATATCCGAATTGCAAAACTTATTGACCACCCCTCGTATTTTTCACCAAATTAGTGCTGAATCTATGCGTAATGGAAGAGAACTTCCATTGATGTCCAGGTCTCGACAAGCAAAATACAGGGGAAATAAAAGCTGCTACTGCTGTATTACTGTTTTGATAACTTTTTAAATACAGTATATCATGTTTATACCATAACTAAAAAAATCATAACCCTTGAAACTTTTGATATATTTTTAGTATTTGCATCAAAATAATCTTATTTACCATAAATGGGCTAATTTAAAAATTCAATGTCCTATAGACAAATGCAAAGTTTGGGGATTAAAATTGACTTTTTATTTAATAGAGCTACAAACAATTGGGAAATAACGCTTTTACTCAAGGACAAACCAAAATGAAATTTTGTTACACAAAGTTATTTCCTGAAAAAAAAATCAAGCGAATAAGTCAAGCATGAACATCCTCATCGAAAGCCGTTTTGTGAAATATTTATTAAGTTATTTGCCTGCAATTCCTTCACAATTCGATCTCCAACGAAGGACTCTAAGAATTTACCAACGACTGAAGTAAGGGGCAAAGGCTAAAAATTGTCAGCATTGATCTTCGGGCTTTTAAAAACAAATTAATATTAAATTTTGTTTTTTTAACTTATTAGTAACTATTCCCTCGCTAGTAGACTAATTGAAAGTTGCACAAAAGGGTTTTAACAGTTCACTTCCTCAACCTTCAGAGTTAACCTGATATATTTTATCCTGAAATTTTTACAATTTGATTTTCTTAATAAAAACACTATTTTCCCTTTCCACTATGTCAAAATTTGAAAGTAGTATTTTCCTCAAAATTAATTACCTCGTGTATTACGGGGAAATTATTTTTATCCTCAACAGTAAAAAACCTTCACAAAATATTATTACTCGACAGACATAAATATAGAAAATAATGATAAAGGTGAATTGATTATTATTTATTAATTAATTTAATCAAAGTGGGAGTAGAAGCTTACGTAATCGATTTTAGTATTATTGATCTAGAGCTCCAACTTCATTAGCACAGGTTCGATCCCACAGTGAATATATATATATATATATATATATATATATATATATATATATATATATATATATATATATATATATATATATATATATATATATATATATATATATATATATATATATATATATATATATATATATATATATATATATATATATATATATATATATATATATATATATATATATATATATATATATATATATATATATATATATATATATATATATATATATATATATATATATATATATATATATATATATATATATATATATATATATATATTGTCGTACTTAGGGTTGGTTTACCAGCATCGCGGCACAGGTTCGATACCACAGATCGCGCCCGCTTATTGGCTGATACGCAAACCTCCCACCGCGGTGGTAAGAAGCCTCATTGGCATCCCCACAGAGATAGCCAATAAGAATAATTTCCTTCTCTTCTCGTCTTCACAGCACAGCGTAACCTTCTTGTCCGCTCATCTCCACATACCCCTGACGCGGAACTGGTTCAATGGGCGTGGTTGGTGTCAAAACACAATACAACCAGACACCGGCCCCTAGTATCTTCGGGCCTATCCTGATCTTTATGTGAATTTCATTATCTACGATGCGAGTGACAAAGGCCGCAACTTACTTCTTCACATTTTCACTTTGTTAACTTTTGCAAAATCCTTTCCGAAGTTAAAAGTTAATTAATTCATTTTAATGTGTTAAATACAATTATTAAAGTAGGAAATTCAACTAATCCATTCTTATAGTATTATTAATTTAAGGAATAATAATAATAATATTTAATGTTATTATTACTTAATTATTGCTGTTAGTTTTAATAGCATGTTTACACACCTCTTTCTCGTTTTAACGAGTAGAAAATCAATAATTCATGTTTGATTAATTATTAGAAATTGATTTTAATTATTCAGTAATTAACAATAGGAGGGTAAAGATGTCGGCGATTGTGTCTGAATATATAATAATTATTATTAACAAATTATTAGTAGTAATTAATTAAATTTAAGGAGAGAAGACGAAAGGGTAATAGTTCAGTAATTTCGTTAGTTAATGTTAATTAAATTATTCACACCCGCTTGCTTTATCATTTGGTCCCCCCTTCATTATTTTATTCTCTTAAATTAAATGAAAGGAAAAGATTTGGCATAAAGGTCTTTGATGTTCAAAGACTTCTCAGGAAAGGTTCGTTTGATTGAAAGCAGTGAGGAGGTAACTGCTACTTCTGAGAATCTGGTTTTTGTATTGATTTTACCTCTTTCTCTTCTCACCCCGAGGAGGAGGACGAGCTTTAATAAGTTTAGATTGAGTTAGATGAATTCTTCTTTTCCTTTCTGTCTGTTCTTCTCTTTCTAGCTTTTTTTTTACTTTTCTTATTTTATCTCCTGAATCTTTGCATTTAGGTATCTCAATGGGTTATTTTCCTCCTGTTTACTCATCTTTCTGCTCAAATGGCTTGGGCCAGTTTTATCTTTTCTGTTCCTGGATTTTTTTGTGCCTATGATTATATTCTCCCTAGCAGTCTATATTATCTTTCATCCTCGCCATCTATAAATCTATCTTACTCTCTGCCTCTACCTGACGCATTGCTTCCCCATCCCTGTCTCTCGTGTGACTTTTCCCCTTCTTTAATGCAATCCCTAAAACCTCCTCTTGGAATCTGGCTTAATGCCTCGCATAAAGCGAGAGAGCCAAGAGGAATTTTCGCATCCCCTCAGCCAGTAAATCGCGCTTCCCCTCGCTGCATCGGCTGACACTTAGCGTGGACCTAAAGTAGGACCTCCAATTTTGAAGAATTTATTGAGTCCGGAAAAGAATTTGAAGATATTTTTAATCCTCCATAAAATTCTTAATGAAGGAAGGATTTTTCCGTCAGAGCTTATTTAGGGTAGTTTGCACAGACGAAAAATGGAAAAAGAACCATATGAAATGCTGAGAGTGGTCATAAGATCATTGGAAAAGTCTTTTTGCACGTAAAAAAATGTGAGTGGAAGAAACAGGAATGATAATGGAAGTGGATAGAAAGGGATCTATCTATGCATGGTTGAATTTGGCAGAATAAGTGAATATATATATATATATATATATATATATATATATATATATATATATATATATATATATATGAATGCAATATCCCGCAGGAAAAAATGAAAAGGTGTTTCCAAGTACTTTCGAACTTTATTAAGTTCCTTATCAAGGATAACTACAAGAAATAGTATTATATTAGAGGTATATATACGAAAGAAAAATATGAAAGACCGCCTCAAAAACAAGGAATCACCAGGGAAGGTAAATTGGTGATTTCTTGTTTTTGAGGCGGTCTTTCATATTTTTCTTTCGTATATATACCTCTAATATAATACTATTTCTTGTAGTTATCCTTAATAAGGAACTTAATAAAGTTCGAAAGTACTTGGAAACACGTTTTCATTTTTTCCTGCGGGATATTGCATTCATTTGCCACCCTCACGTGATACTTTGTGAGTTTTTCATTTCATATATATATATATATATATATATATATATATATATATATATAGAGAGAGAGAGAGAGAGAGAGAGAGAGAGAGAGAGAGAGGGATAGAGAGAGATATATATATGCATGTACGGTTTCATAGCTTAAGGTAGAAGCTAGGAAAGATGAGAGGTGGAGGGAGGAATTAAGTTATTTTTATGGAAATAAAGATGAAGCGCAGCGCCACAGTGTGACATAAAATTTCTAGGAGACGCGAGGCACAATCAAGATATCTGAGAGACAATAGAAAGAGACAATAGTTCATTGAAAAACATACAAACTAAGGAGGGGTATCTTGGGTAAACAGTACCCACTTGGAGAGTTCTAACCATGCCCAGTTCCTTCACTTCTCGCTAAGATCCTTGCATGTAGGACCCCCACCGTTGGAGTTCTTGGAAAAGGGTATATGACCCGCAGGAGAATATGCATTCATTATCAAGATTGTGCAGGTTTCGGAGAAATGTGGGCCGTTAGGGTCGCCAAGGATTACCTCTTGAGCCTTATTCTAGGTGTAACTCATTTTCCCTGACTTCAATTTCGTTGCAAAATTAGCCTCAAAAAATGCCCCCGTTTATTTTATATTTTTTTATTTTTAACATATTAATAGTAATATAAAAATAAGAACTACAGAACTCAGGCCAGCAGAAACTCATGGATCCACTCAAGAACAACCCACCATCAAGAAATAGGAATTTTCAGCAAACTATCTCAGTGACTTTCCGATTAACCATCTTACCAATTACTTAGTCAGAAAGATAACATTAGCTCTAATGTTAGTATGACAAAGCTAATGGACACCTATCTATTAATTAAAATCAAGCTTTTCTAACTATTTCTATAAATATGGTACGCGTTTATCTCCATGTGCGTCTTTTGAGTCCTGCAGGGTTATCTTATAGCTCAAAACAATCGCCCAATCATATAAAAGAGTGGATAGGAGAGATGTCCTTCTCCCCCAGGGCCTTGTCTGTTAGTGTTTTAGGAATACAGTGACTAGAAAGTCAGAATGGATTAGGAAAACGCATTTGTACATAAGCTTTAACAGACTAATGGATTACAGCATTTTATTTTTTCTTCTTCTTCATTATTTTCTAAACCTTTTGTGCTCTTACATGGAAGTTTTTCATTTGTGCCTCCTACTAAGAAATATTTACATTTAAAAAATACTCTTCAAGTAGAATTTAAAAAAAATTACTAACGTGCTTTCTACTACAGCTGTACCATTTTAGAACTAAAGTGATTTTGACATATGGCTGTGTTGCAGCTCTCCTTAACTAATTTGAATCCATTTCCTGGAGCATTTGACCTATCAGTATTTAATGATTTTAAATATTTCGATTTTCGTCTAGGTACTAGCTATTTACAAAGGACAATAGGTATATGTTCTTGCCTTTCTTCGTACGCTTAATTGCTAAACTCAAGAATTAGTTTAGTTGCCTTTCATTGAACTCTTTCCAAACATGCTACGTATTAAGTTCAAGGTAAGGAGACCAAAATTGAACTGTGTATTCGAGATGTGGTCGGAATAAAGATTTAAATAGCGGCAAAATTATATCTCAAATTAAAATTTAAGTTTCTGACAAAGGATTAGTTTGCTTTCTTAGTGTATTCGAGCATTGATTTTAAACTTTGAGGTCCTCCAAAATGAAAACGTCTCTTTTTAAATTTAACTGAATCTCCAAGGTGGTAGTTCATTTTGATAATCAGCTTTTAATTTTGACATCCCAAGTGCATGTTGAATTAACTTAGATTAAAGTTTATCTGCCATTTATTCGACAATTTTATCCAGTTCTCTAGCAATTCTGCAACATGGAATCAAAAAACGGTTAAGGAATTGGTTTAGTTGCCTTTCATTGAACTCTTTCCACCATGCTGCCTATTAAGTTCAAAGTAAGTAGACTAAAATTGGACTGTGTACTCGAGATGTGGGCGGAGGAAAAATATAAATAGCAGCCAAATTATATCTCGAATCAAAATTTAAGTTTCTGTCAAAGGATTAGTTCGCTATCTTAGTGGATTCGAGAATTGATTTTAAACTTTGAGGTCCTCCAAAATGAAAACCCCTAGATCTCTTTTCAAATTTAACTGAATCTCCGAGGTTGTAGTTCATTTTAATAATCAGCTTTTAAATTTTGACTTCCCAAGTGCATGTTGAATTAACTTAAATTAAAGTTCATCTGCTATTTATTCGACAATTTTATCCAGTTCTTGGGCAATTCTGCAACATGGATTCAAAAAATGGTTGTCCAATGGTTTCGTGTCATCTGCGAATTCTGCAATTTGACTAAGCAATCCTTTATCAAGGTTATTAATATATACAATAAACAACAGTGGTCCCAGTACTGAATCATGAGGTACAATGCTTATTAATCGGGCCTATAGCAAATTTGCTCCATATATTGCGTGCGATTTAAGTTTCAGTAGGAGCCTCTCGTGTGAGGCGGAATCAAAAGTTTTGGGGAAGTTTTGGTAAATTCTATACACTGTCTTTTTATCATCATAGAGAGAAATCATACGACCTTCCTCACCGTAATCCGTACTGTGTGTCCAAGAGTAACATCCTATCTCTAATTATCTATTCTAGCACTTTACCAATTGCTGATGTTAAACGCCATAGGGTAAAATTGTATAAAGTAAAATTGTTGTACCATGGGTTGTTAGACTATTAAACCTTAAAAGGTAACTGCTGTGATCATTTTCAATAAATACAAAATGAGTTTTCAAGAACTCACATCTTTCCACCAATATGCATAAATAATGTTCTTGAGGGCGTTTAAGAACGGTTTAAAAATCAGTTCCGTGTTGTTCGACAGTTGGGATAATATAAAAAATCTTCAAGATAGGTGAATACACATTAGATCTCGAAATACAAAATTCGCCGGGTGTTTTTTCGGCCACCAAATGGATCAGGCACGACCAAACTTATTGGAATGGGTACACAGTGCCATAATGGAGGATAGCTTTAGTGCTCCCCTTTGCTCTTGTGTGTTTTTCTGCATGGAAGGGTCCTGGATGAGCATATTTTTATGTGGCACTGCTCCTGTCAGTTGTCTGCGCTACTAAGGAACGCGGAACGGAGTTGGAATAATATTTGACTGGTGACAAGAGCTAACGTTATTTACGCAGCAACACTGGAATAGGTTTTGCTAACTTAGCAGTGTTATTGGCTACTAAGCGTATTGCATTTCAGCAACAACTTGAAAGTACTTATGTGGGATCATATTTTATCACACTCCAACATCACCAGAAGTTTATTGGATCTCTGAGATGTTCTCAGATGGCATAGAAATTATAAGCTTGTTTAAGAGCTCCAGCCTGGTCTGTTCAAACAGCAAAACATTTTATATTTGAAGTTTATGTATATTCTACCAGTTGTGCATGATGTTTAGCGGAAGAGCAAACAGAGTATGAAAGAACTTCGTTTGTTCTGAGATTACCCAAGTTAACTCGAACTGGGCTTTCAGTATATCGAACTATGCTGCAGTCAAGGACTCAGAGAATATATGGGCGGGGGGACTTTTAATTGGTTATCCCTCTTAGAGCGATACAAAGAGTGAGGACTTCATGCAGTCTTTTCAATATAGCCCTAACCTCAATCTGGTTGGATAGGCGTGAGGAGGTGCAGCCGCTGAATTAATTATGATTAAACGTGCACTCAATATAATAGACAGTGTCAGAGGCTACTGATTAGAGCTCATTGGAGGCGTTCTTCAGGGCAGGCGCCTAATTTGTCTCTTTTACCTGGTGTACAAGATTGAGCTCTTTATGTTGCTAAAGGCAGAATCGATGTACGTATCTGAAACTTGCGAATGATATCACGCAGATCATTTAGAGTACCTATAGGAATGCAAAGGTACAGTCATGAGAGACAGCAACAGAAATATCAAATACTGTATAAATGAATATAAAAAGAGATGAAATACATATAAGAACCAATATTTTCCAGAAGTTTAACGTTTTTCTACTGTATACACTACCGAAGAAACTGGTCTTGAGCTCCAAAGAAATCGATTAAATGGATAGATTCAAAAGAAATCTATCCAAAACATATATTCAAGGATCTAAACGCAGATAACATTTGGAATCAGTATCTACTATATTATCGCTAAAACTCATTGACCAGGCGGTGGATACTCAAGATTCAATTAATTGCTGAAGAGATTGGATTGTGTGCTGAAATCAGCAATGTTGTACATCAATAAATTGAAGAGGAGAGAAAAGCGCAATCGGAGGGAGTCCTACCGGTATCAAATGTTTGACCCCTTAAACGTAGCTATTCAAAAGATACCAAAGAGACCATGGAACAACCTAAATGATTATATAATTCCAGAGCTAGTATTAAGGATGGAGATTCTCGAAGAAAAGACACCCATAGTTTTGAAGAGAACAGGATTTCCTAGCTTAAATTTTATTTTAATCAAACTTCAGCCTTTTTATTCTCATCTATCACACTCACACATGGAACTCACAGCAGACACGGTGGGCAGGAGTAACGAAATACAATTAATTAGAATAGTTAACATACTACACATCATGTTTCGGATTTCAGATTAAGCCGTAGCGCCCATGACTACCTAAATCGACTTTGTTGTGTCTTACTCTACTTCTTCGCTCCCCTATCCTGAAACCTCCCTCTCACTCCTATTTACGGTATCCACAGGTCTTCTTTTACCAGGCAACGTCGGGTACCTATGCTAAGTAGCAATAATAGAAGCAGATATTAGCTTCTAGAATAGGAAATAGAAATCTAGAAAATAGAGGAGAAAAATATAAAACAGTATAGCGTGGAAAAATCAGGAACGAATTATCATTATCTCTACAATTAGCAACCATAATATATACGCACATATTTCTAACAAGTAGCTGCTGACAAACCTGAGGCTCTATAAATGTCTAACCGAATAAGTATAGCCTAAATGCTGGGATTTTAAGTGCGTAGCCTTTGTAATTTACTTGCGCATTTATCAAAATGGAGTCAGGCTAAAGAAATATTAACATTCGCTAGCCCTCTCAACAAATCCAGCCCGTTTCTTATGTTCATAATATGCGTGCTGTATATGTTGAATATTTATTTCTTTATGGTTTAACCATTAACATAACATTTAGTCCTGCCCTCTACTCATTACCCTGCATGTTGTTCCCTACTTTTATCTGAATGCAGTACTCTTTCAGACACAACGCCATTCAATTTGAAACAACATAAATTGCCGAAGGATTGTTATTGCTCTCGTTGTGAGTGATTTAAGAAACGCACTCACTAAGAAAATCAAATAAGAAAAGAAAGCATTCCAAACGATCAGGTCACATGTTAGTATTTGGCAATTGTAAAGTGTAGATGTCGCAGAGTGTGCGTTGATGCGCTGTTATATTTGCAGGCATATATATATATATATATATATATATATATATATATATATATATATATATATATATATATGCACTAGTGGCCTTAATACACAGTCACATTGTTGATTTAATTAGCATTCATGGGCGGGGTTTATATGTCTGAAGTCAAACAGCACAACATAAAAACAAGGAACATTAGAGTGCCTAACGACGGCTGGCAATCGTCTTTGAATTCGAACATAATGCTAGGCTTTCGAATCGTGTATACCACTAGCTAATTACAAATATCGGGGAGCGGAAGTGCAACCCACTGACATTAATAGAGTGTATGGGAAAAATCCTCTCATTTCTAAACAATCATCTTAGGGTTCTAATTCAAATGCGGTTGCCAGATGTTGTTAGGCACTCCAATATTCATTGTTTTTATGTAGTGCTCCGCTATTTCGGAGGGAGCTAAAAAGGACATCATAAATTTTTCCAAATGTGGGTGACTGTGGCTACCAAATTTAGAGCAGAACCAAAGACCCCGCTATTTGTAATTAGCATCTATTAGCAGGTATACATAATTCAAAGGCCTAGTATCGAGTTTGAATTCAATTATGATTGCCAGAAGTTATTAAGCACTCTAATGTTCATTGTTTTTATGCCGAGTTTGTTTAGTTCAGGTATATAAGTCCTACCCGCTTATGCTAATTAAATTAATCATATTTTCTTTGGATTTGAGTGATATAAACTATGCATATCATATTTTAATTTAAAAAATAAATTGCGTTCAAAGTGATATATAATACAATGTGATGCATAGCGAATGGATAATGTGACTGTGTTTTCAAATATTTAACTAACTATTACATATATTAGAATGATTCATTAACATTTTAAGGGGTGTCACTCTGTTTATGAAATGAGGGTTAGAGAATTGTATCATCCGCTTTTCTTGGCCAGGAAAGTTAACAAATTCTTCATAATTTATTAACTATTGATTAGCTGTTATCAGGGCTGATTTTAAACATATGGCAAAAATTAGGTAAAATACGTGTATATTTATATAAATAAATAACTAATATGCTTCCTAACGATGGCTCGCGTGCTTCCTTCTGGTGTGGCCTTTTTTTCCAAATATAACTATCGCAGTATTTAATAAAAACGAATAATCCCTAACACTATATTTTTAGTCATGTGCGAGGCTAGTCGCGAGCGACTCTACATCTCACTATGTCGGACGGTCGGTCGGTCCCCGTTTTGCTTTTTCTTTGTTTTTGTAATATAATCATAACTATTCTGCGGATTCTAATGAAATCTGAGAAGCTTATGTTGTTATATATTTTCTTTCTAAAGATACAGGAGCTGCCAAGTGTAGGCCATGAATGGTCTTTTGCAGTCTCCTTCTTTTCTTATGTTCTTATGTTCTTATATGATTGCCAAAGTCCTCCCAAGGGTAGCCCGGGAATTATTTTGTTCTGGCAATAACATCATAACTATTCGCCAATTATAACCAAATTTGAAACCCTTAAGGTGTTTACCTTCTCTTTCGAATGACAGAATTGCCAAGGTCCTCACAAGGTTACTTCAAAAATTATCGAAAGTTTTGAAGGTCGTAAGGTCTTAAATCAAAATAACTGAGGGCACGCAAGTTTTTGGTCAGCAGACCATGTTCAAAAAGAGAAATCTTTTAAGAGTTTTAATTTTTATTTATTATTTTCTCTTAATTCACGTCGGAATTTGCATGTTATTGCAATGTTATTATAAACTTTTTGCATAATGAAACTTTTTAAATTAAAGGTTATTTATTTATTATTCAATGTTTGGATTTTTTTAAAGAAAAAGGATTTTGTCAAATTATTAAAATTAAGAATTGTTTTTCGTATATTTGAAGCTATTATCAAAGTTCGTTCTAAGAATTCATAGAAAGATAAATATACTATCAAAGAATATTTTAGAATTTAAAAAATAAAAAATATTTACAAATCATAGAGGAAGTTCAGACTATACATTAAAATATAGGCATAGCTTTTTTTTCTTTTTTTTCATATATAAAAAGTAAATATAGATGAAAACAAGGTCTGCTGACAAAAAAGTCGCGTGTTCTCACCTATCCTGATTTGTGACCTTACGACCTTCAAAACTTTCAATAATTACTGGACTAACCTTTGGAGGACCTTAATATTTCTCTCATTTGAACGAGAATGTAAAACAATATAAGGCTTTCAAATTTCTTTAAAATCGGCCGAATAGTTATGATGTTATAGCCAAACAAAATAATTCTCAGGCTAACCTTAATAGGATCTTGGCAATTATATCAATCAAAGGGGAATGTAAAGGAACCTAAGACTTTCAAATATGGTCTGAATCGGCCTACTAGTCAGTATGTTATTACCAAAACAAAAAAAAAAGCAAAACCAGGCCTGACCGACTGACAACATAGCCAGATATAGAGTCACACGAGACTAAAAAAAATAGACCAAACGTAAATTATTAGGAGATATGCACTGGGAAACTTATAATTTTTTTCAACTAAAAACCCCTTGCTAGAGGCAGGTAGGTGGTCGGCCATAGAACAAAGGTCTGCCTGCGAAGCTCAAGCTCCTGCTGTAAGGAGGAGTGGCGTTGCCCCTCCACTTTTATCTGAAATTCTTTATACTCTCTTTGTACTTTAGTGAGTCTCGATCCTCTCCCAATCCTATTTCAAGCGCTGCGAGCAACATCGCCGAAATTTCTATTCTCTCCTTCCCTTCTCGAGATCTAATAAATTGCGTTCATTCTTCTCTTTATTCCTCATAATAGTTAACTGGTTTCAGATTAATCCTTTAATGGAGTACAGACTATCGTACTCTATCTGCCATTCTTATGTTACTAATGAGGATAACTCCCTTGACCAGGATTGTTTGAATTATTAATAAGGCTGATTTGAAAGCAATTCCGATTTTACTTACGTAGAGATCTTCAATTTGTTTTAGTACTTACACTTAAACTGTCATAATTTCCTGGGATTTTGGCGGGCTTTTGCTATACATCGTTCGATGTGATTTGTATAACTGCCGGATATTATTGTTAATCCAAGAATGTCGCCTTCCTTATGATACTCGTTGATATCGCGTCTACAATAATATCAGTCTTCTTTCTGCATCCGACGGGTATATCTTTGAATGTATTTTTATTTGTACGGATTTTCCATTTTTTTCGAAAGAGTTTACATTTCTTATCTCCGTGGTAGTTATGCGAACCATGGAGATCAAGTGAAGAGCGTTGCATCACACACGAATCTATATATGTAGATGTATCTCTTGGTTTCATTTATAGGGTGAGACATGTCCATATTTTATATGATATATAGAGTTGGACTTACACAATCACCCAGGAGTATCCTGTCTATTAGCTATAACCTAGGTCCACTATGACCTTTTCTTGTGATAAAAGCGTCCCAATCTGTAGAATAGCCACATATGATTTTTCTTAACATGTGTGCGCATGTGTGTGTGTGGCAAAGTTGGCAGTTTGCATTAAAGTCCATTCCGCCAAACTTAATCAAAGGCTTTTTGGAAGCCTCTCATTACGACAACTAATGCTTAGCTTCAGTAGGCTTTTAATGAGTAATGATATGCCGGTGTCTGTGATGATTCTTCTTTTATAATCTGTGTAGGGGAGTAATTGGTTATTTAGATAAAGGAGTAATATATTGTTTAACTTTCTTTCGAATATTTCCGCACCCACTTGGAGTTGAGAAATCGGTCTGAAGTTTTGACACAAAGTTCGTTGTTTATCCAGTTTTGGAATAAATATCATTATGCTAATAGAAGCGTCCTCCTTGGGAGGTTTTAAGAATAGATTGGATGAGGATGCGATGAGGGGGTTGAACTGAGTGATAGGAACAGGATGCCTCTTATAGGCTATTGATTATCCTTTTGCCTACTCTTCTTTTTAGTCGCATGAGAGTCTAGTGGCGAGCAAATGTACATCTTACTATGTCGGTCGTTTTTTGTTTTTGTAATAACATTGTAACTCTTCGGCTTATTCTAACGAAATTTGAAACACTTATCTTGTTTTACATTCTCTTTCGAATGATATAATTGCCAAATTCCTCCTATGTTTCGCCAGAGTCTGTATATTTCTTCCAGGTTTGAACGTCCTGACGTCACATGAGAGCCTTCAAAGAAAACGGAACAGCAAGAAAAAAACGCGCCTGGAGAAGGTCAAACTATAAAATTCTTCTAGTTATCGATTTCTGCCAAAACTTTTTTTCTTTAATAGCCGGTCCGAGAAATATCACTCAAATAAATCAACTGGAACATCCATGCATCTAATTGATTAGCGAACCCTGGGGGACACGGAAAAATTGTCCCAAAATGCGTCACCAAGGAAAAGAAGGGCCGTCCATCGCAATGTGAACAAACGTGACTAAGCAAAAAATGGAAATAACATCTAAAAAAACTAAAACACCGCTCATAGCGGTGTCCAAATAATTTTCTACATTAGTTTTCAAATCCTTGGATTTATTTTACTAGCCCAAATCTACGTGGAAAACGATTAAGTACACAACTAAATACCAATACCGCAAACGTGACTACGCAAAATAAAGGAACGAGCCTATAATATATTAATCGCCGCTCATAACGATTGCTCATCTTGTAAAGAGAGAGTTCTTTAAGAAAGCCTAAAATGTAAAACTTTATTGAAATTTTTATACCTTTTGATATAGTTTCCTCTGACCACATTGTCAACTCTCGGGGAAGAAGTTGCTGGTTGAGGAACCGCATCTTGTCGCTCTCCCTCTGTTTCGATCAACAGTTGTTTTAGCATTAAAGAGTAATTAATCCAAGAAAGCGATGTTTTTTCGTCCTTTTTTACCCAGGGCAAACTCGTAAAACTTTGTTTTCGTCTTGAAACGATGGAAAAATGGGTCTTTCAATTGAATAAAGATAATTTCTGGCTAAAATTTTGGGATGCCATATCTTAACTTCCTCTCAACCCTCAATCAGTGGGTCAGGAACGCCTTTTATAATAAATTTTGGCTAAAAATTGTAGTTAACCCCTAATCTATGGCCAGAGGATTCGTCTTACATATATAACCAACGAATTAAAATTTAGCTTGATTTTTGCTTAGTTGACCTGATTTATTGGCTCCGTGAATAAAGGTTTAAGAAAACACGATAACGGAGACTACCTCGACTCTAAATCTAAACACCTGTTACTCATCGTCAATTATAGGGTCACCGCCAAAAAACGAGCCTCAACTGACTGACTGACGTGAGGCTAGAAGTGTGCTATGCTGTTGAAGTCTCGTGGAATAGTTTCAAAACCACATTCATGAGTCTTCAATCGCGTTTCATCCCTCTGAAATGCTCCCTTCGGTCTTCTGTTCAACCAAAGTGGTTTAATCGAGAAATCAGCCAACTGATTAGGGAAAAGAGAACTGTGTACCGGAATCGAAGATCTCGGGTGACTTTGACGAATACCGGAGGCTAGCCAGGAGAGTGAAGTCCAGCATAAGGGCGGCTAAGCGGTCTGAGAGGCGAGACTCTGTAAAGAGAATCGCAAGGAGCTCTTTGGATATTTAAACAGCCGTAAACCAATCCATCAAACGGTTGGACATTGAGGAATGAGGAAGGGACAGTAAAGCATTCAGATGCATAAAATGCTAACTTCCTCAACGACTACTTCTCTTCAGTGTTTAATGAAGAGTGTGGTCCCATCCCCCAGCCGACGGATTCCTACTCGGGGGAAAAAGCTGGAGGATATGGACTTCACCGAAGGAGAAATCAAAAAGTAGATCAGTGACCTAATGACGAATAAGTTACCTGGCCCGGATGGGTTTCTACCTAAAGTGTTGAAAGAAGTGAGCGATCAAGTGTCACGACACCTGAGCGCAATCTTCAACATGTCAATCCGGACCAAATGCGTTCCTAGAGACTGGCGTGAGGCGGAGGTGACTCCTATCTTCAAGAAAGAAGACTGTAACCAACCGTCGAACTACCGACCTATCAGTCTGACTTCGATAGTCGGTAAACTCATGGAAAGCATCATGGTGGACAAAGTGACGTCGTATTTAGAGTCAAACCTGCTACTAAGGAGTTCCCAGCACGGCTTCCGAAGCCAACGGTCATGCCTGACGAACCTTGTGGAATTCTTCCACTTCGTGTTCAGTGAGCACGATCGGGACAAGGTAGTAGATGTGGTTTACTCAGACTTTTAGAAAGCCTTTGATAAGTAACCACACCGCCGCGTTCTCCGGAAAGTGCGAGCGCTGGGCATAGACGGAAAGGTAGCCGGCTGGATCGAGAACTGGCTAAGTGGCAGACGACAACGGGTGGTGGTGAATGGACAGTCTTCTGAGTGGGTGCCTGTTACTAGTGGGGTGCCTCAAGGTTCTGTCCTGGGGTCACTACTATTCATCATCTACGTCAACGACATGGACGGTGAAATGGTTGCCAAGATTTTCAAATTTGCCGACGATATCAAGCTTGGTATAAACGTTGCAAAGGATGGAAATACTGACCTCCTGCAGGAAGATCTTGGGAAGCTTGTGGAGGGGTCGGACACGTGGCAAATGCCTTTTAACGTGAACAAATGCAAAGTGATGCATATCGGCCACAGAAACCCCCAATCTCAGTATATCCTTAAGGGCACTGCTATTGAATCCACCGACACAGAGAAGGACTTGGGTGTAACAATCACTAGTGACCTCAAGTTCTCGAAACAGTGCATTGAGGCGGAGAAAAAATCCCAAAGGATGCTAGGCTATATTAAGCGCCAGTTTGGTTATCGGAACCAAGAGATTGTACTGTGCTTGTACAACTCACTTGTCCGACCGCACCTGGAGTATGCCGTACAGTTTTGGAGTCCTTCATTGCGAAAGGACATCGTGAGATTGGAACGCGTACAAGCCAGGGCAACCAAGCTGATTCCCTCTATCCGACATGAAAGTTATGAGGTTAGACTAAGGGAATTAGATCTGTTCTCGCTGGAAACCCGTAGACTGCGTGGTCAGCTCATCGAAGTTTTCAAAATACTTCGAGGGTTCGACAATGTTGACTACCGGGATATTTTCACACTAAGTGAGAACAGAACGCGCAATCATGGCTTCAAACTTGAACTGAAGCGTTACAACCGCAATCTGTGTGGAAATTTTTTCACATACAGTATCTGCGGTAAGTGGAACGCACTTCCATTGGAAGTTGTCAACAGTGAATCTGTTGACCAGTTCAAGTCAAGACTAGACAAGGTCTTAAAAAGTGGCCGTTTAGGGACGCAAAACAATTGAGCAGCCATGTGCCCGCTCGATTGCTAGTCCAAAGGTACCCTCCTTGAAGGACCGTAAGGTCTCTTAGGGTACCTTCTTTCCTTGTTGTTACTCCTTGTTGTAACTTTCGATAGGCCTCATTTCTTAATTTTCTGCAAGGATTTAATGAAACTTTGGTGATAACTGGTTTATTGTGTTTAAAAATATCATATCAAAACACAAGCCGCTATTCTCTTCCTTAATAGGAAGAGCTTGGTTACACAGGCACCCCTGCGGTGGTCTGCTAATCTTAACCGCTTTTTTTAATCCCCTTTATAGACTCTTCATTTTAACATCCTGAACACCCTCTATTCTTCTTCTTTATCTTCTTCATCTTCATCTTCTTCATCTTCATCTTCATCTTCTTCATCTTCATCTTCTTCTTCATCATCTCCATCTTCACCATCTTCATCTTCATCTTAATCTTTATCATCTTCATCTTGGTCTTCATCATCTTCATCATCATCATCATATTCTTCTTCTTACTTCTTCTTCTTCATCTTCATCTTCATCTTCATCATCTTCATTTTCATATTCTTTGTCTTCATCTTCATCTTCTTTTTTTTTAACTATTTCAAGCCTTTGAATTTCAAAAACACCCGAAGTCATTTGTCAACTAAGCAAAAAAAAACATTTATAAATTTTTTAAAAATCCCCATCTTAAATTATAGAGTTATGGATGAGAGTCTTTGGACTTTTCTTCTTTATTCTAGAGCACGTGTTCGAAATGACCTCCATTTAGCCCTGTGCATTTCTTGAGGCGTAGCAGAAAGTTGTCCATGACGTCTTTACAAATCGAACGACTAATGGCTCTGATCTCCTCTCTGATCTCCTCCCTGATGGCTTCCTTGAGTTCCGTGATGGTCCTGAGTCTTTCTGCGTACACTTTCTGCTTAAGGTAGCCCCAGAGAAAGTAAGGTCTGGGCTGTGCAGTGCCTACTCGAAATACGAGGGGTGGTCAATAAGTTTTGCGAATCGGTAGGGCAAAACAGAGGAAGGGGGATGGCTGTTTATGTGGGTGTTAGGACAAGTTATGACAAGTCAAGACCCGAAGCCACACGCTCCTGCCTCGTCTATTTAAGAAGCAGTAGCTGATCGCAGATCGTCTGTCACAATTTTTCAACAATGGAGAAGGTTGAGCACCGCGCACTGATCAAATTTTTGACCAAGGAAGGCAGGAATACAAAAGAGATCCATGAACGCATGGTTGCAGTGTACACTGACCCTGCCCCTTTCTATGCAACCATTTTCGCTGGAATAGAGAGTTCCGCCATGGTCGTGAGTCCCTTGAAGAGGATCCCTGTCCAGGACGCTCGTCAAACGTGACCAACGAGGACAATGCGGCCCGTGTAGAGAGGATGATCCTCGAAAATCAACGGTTGATGGTGGAAGAGATCGAGAGAGAACTTGGAATATCAAATAGAATCGTTATCAACATCATTCAGGACAATTTGGCTATGATCAAGGTCTCTGCCCGTTGGGTCCCATGATCGACTTCAACGTCGTCAAAGTCCACAAGGCCATAGTTGGACAAGCTGCCCTGCGCGAGTGCGGATCCGAGGAGCTCAACCATCCCCTCTACAGTCTAGATCTGGCCTCTAGCGATTATTTTTTATTCCGCCAGCTCAATGCTGCACTGCGTGGACGCCGGTTTGGGGACGAGGAAGATGTCCAGCTCGCCGTCCAGGAGTCTATTGAACAGCAGTCGGGAGATTTCTGGTTGTCGGGAATTTGAGCCTCAATGACAAGTGGCACAAGTGCATTGAAGTCGAGGGTAGTTATATTGAAAAATAATAATACACCTTTCTTCATATCTCGTTTCCTTATATTCGAATTGCAAAACTTATTGACCGCCTCTCGTAAGTCTTGAGACTCATCACACGGCTCCTCAAGTTCTCTTTCAACCAATCTCGGGACGGGTTTGAGGTGTGAGAGCTTGTTCCATCTTGCTGGAGACAAAACCTCCCCATAAGTGACGGGAACCGGGTCTCTTGCTCCCACTTGAAGGTTTTATGATTTGAGAACCTCAACATACCGCTCCTTGGTTACTGTCACTGTCGCGCCATATTCCTCGAAGAAGAATGGTCCGATGATGCCTCTGGCTGAAATTGCTCTCCATAGTGCGCACATAGGGGATTTTAGGGTCTTGGTGGCTACCTCATTTAGTTTGGAAGTGCCCCAGAAGACATTTGTCTTCGAGTTTACATTTCCTTCAAGATGGAAGTGAGTTTCATCTGAGGTCCAAAGGAGGTTAAGGAAAGTTGCGGTCTCCTGAATCTTCTCCAGTATCTTGACTGCTATAGCCTTTCTCTGCTCCTTGTCTGAGGCTGTAAAGGTCTGCTTCGTCTGTATTCTGTATAGGTAGGCCTTTACATCCATTACTAGCACTCTCCTGCAAGTATCACGGGATATATCGAGCGACTGACTTCGCTTGCGCACAGAGCGTTTTAACTCTGCTGAAGTGACTCTCCTACATTCTCGACCAGCTCAGCTGTACGCTTCTTATGGGGCGTGAATGGCTTGAATGGTTGTCACTGGCTGCATTGAGGTTCTCCACTGTCCCATAGTTCTCGTATTGGTCCACCTATTCCTGAATTCTGTTCTTGGGGAGGGCTTTTTCAAATTTGAACTGATACACGAAAGTGTCCTTCACTTTCTTGAACGAGCCTGTCTTTTAGTAATGTTTGACGCAGTATATTCTTTTTTTGAGCTCACATTGAGATCGAGTTGAGTTCACAGGCGTTGCTTATGTCATGTACTGCAAAGTAAGGGTGATTAGTGAATGAACGAAGGATATATCATAAAAATTGTATGCAGGCCCGTTTTTTAGGGGGGGGGACCCTGTATATGCCTTCGTGTGTTTGAGACATACTTATTTCATCTGGACCGCAGAGTTCCTGGAATAATAAGGGCTTAGTTACAATTTCAGTCTGTTAGCCTCTTCTCTCATAAGTTTGTTTAATAAGCACATTGCTCTGTCGCTGGAGACGCAATCTGAGGGCTTGCGTAGAATTTGAGTGCTTCTTAATAAGGTTGTTATTGTGTATGTATAATTAACTGATCTGACGGCGATGACGCCTAAATAATTGCACGATCATGAGGTATGTGAAGCATGCGATTATCTATGTGTCGCTAGAAAAACTCAACTCTCGCAGACTGAGTTTCCTCAACGAAATAGTCTATGGCACTGCCAAGATGACATACAAAACTCACAATTCACCATCCTCAATCCTTCTTCCCATTCCTCTCACCCGCCCTCGCAACTTTAACTATCATAGTCCCCTCTTCAGCTATTCCATCCCAATGAATTTAATCGGGGAGAATCCCCATATGCAAATTTGTTCGTTAATTTCAGAAAGTCTTGAGTGGCTCGGAAACTCGGATGTTTTAAAACGAAGTTTGAGCGAAGTTTGCAAAGATAGAAAGCAAATGTTTGCGCGCCGGGAATTTTTAATAGAAGGTCTGGGTGTCTGAATTTTGTTGACATCGCATAAGTAAATAGCGGTGTTGCCCTCATATGGTACCTACAGTTCTGTTCCAATGCCAAACAGAGCCAGGCAGAAAGTTTAGGAAGGTTTTGAGTTTTCTCCACATTACAAACCCTGGGTAGTCAGTCTCTTTGGGATATTTAACTTTCAGACATTTTTACGTGCCCTAAATTCACTCCTATACAGTATACATATATTTCTTTGAAGAGATACCCTCGTTGATTTTTACTTTAAGATTCAAATATTTTCATCCGGTCTAAATATTGCTTAGCTAACAATAGCTTTTAACCCATATCTGCCACAGATCTCTATGTAATTTTTTTATAGTACTTTGCTTCTCCTTTCTATTCTTTCTTACTCTATTTTTCTTTGTTTTCCCCATTCTCATCACATAGCCTCCCCACATCAAACATGTTTTTTTTTTGAAGAACAGAAAAAATCGTCCAATCGGAGAAAATAAAGGGTGTTCCATTAAGACGGGTCGAAGTTAGCAGTAAATAAAACAGTGTTATTGGTGAAAATTTATCGATTTCACTATTGGATCATGTTATTTGAGTCATAGCAATTATGTTGGAAAAATAATATATCCTAAATGTCCGCCAAGGCTTCGGCATCTAACCTCCACTCGAGGGCAAAATTTTGATGACGTCTCTGCATAGTTGCTCCTCGATCTCACCAATACACCCTAGTATCTCATTTTTCAGCTGTTGAATTGTTGTTGGCTTGTTGGCATAGACCTTGCTTTTGAGATGACCACAAAGGAAGAATTCTAAAGGCGACAAGTCACACAATCGTGGTAACCAATTGACTTCGCTGTTTCGAGAGATGATGCGACCTGGGAACTTCTCATTCAATAAAGCCATTGTTGAATTAGCTGTGTGGCATGTGACGCTGTCCTGTTGAAACCACATATCTTCGACATCCATAGAATCCAATTCAAATCATAAAAAGTTGGTTATCATGGCACGGTATCGCTCGCCTGTCACCGGAACAGAATTCTCGGGCATTTTCGAAGAAATACGGCCCAATAATTCCGCTAGCAAAAAATGCACACCAAGCAGTAACCTTTTGTGGATGCAGTGGCTTTTCAACAATCTTCTTTGGATTTCCATCAGCCCAAATGCGACAATTTTTCTTATTAACAAATCCACCAAAAGGAAAATGGGTTTCATCACTAAAGAGGAGTTTTGGCCAAAAATCCTCATCGTCTTGTCTTCGCTCGTGCACCCAATTGACGAATGTACGGCGCTTCAAATGGTCAGCAGTCTTCAGTTCTTGTGTCAATTGAATTTTGTAAGTGTTTAGGGATAAATCATTTGTTAAAATTCGATTTAACGTTGTTGTGGAGATGTTCAATTCCTGCGCGCGATGACGAATGGAGCTGCCTGGATCTTGGGCCACATTCTCGCGCACTGCAGCAATGTTTTAAGCTGAACGGTGTAAACGAGCACGCAATGGCGTTTTCATATCTGCCACCAACCGGGTTTGTTTGAATTTACGAACAATTGTCCAATTGCACTTTCGGTTAGTCGATTATGTTGACCAAAAAAATCGCGAAGTGCCAGAAATGTGTTTCTGTTTGAACGTCCATTTTCGTAATAGGCTTCGATAACTTTAACACGTTGTTCGATTATTAATATTTCCATCGTTAAAATTGCCGAAGACTGAAGTTATTAAATCTGAAAGAAAAAGAAACAAATCATTAGTGGCTTGAACTTAACTCACATTTAAAATCGGTCCAAGTTATTGGAACACTCTTTATTATGAAAAATAAGGTCAATACAGATGCGATTCCGGAATGACCCAAAATAAATCTTAAAATAAATAAATATTATCAACATTATCTAGTGCTTCTTCTGGGACACACTGTTTATATACTTATTATCGATCCTATGGGAGAAAGGCGGGTCCCGCTCTGGTGCAAGGAGTGACAAATCTGTGGAATGTGGAGAGGTGCCGGAAGACTGGAGGTGCTGGAAGACGGATTTCTTGCGAAATCCAAGTTGGTAATCTAAGATCAGGTTGTGTGACTCTAAGTGCTGCACTGTACGGTCTGTGATTATTCCCTTGAGCAGTTTGCCTACGATGGATGCCAGACTAATAGGCCGGTAATTACTAGGGCATTCGCTGTCCTTCTTCTTATAAATAGGAGTTACGCCTGCTATTCTCCAGTCTTCCGGCAACTCTCCACATTCCACAGATTTGTTGAAAATAGTAATGAGGTGCGGAGCGACCTCTTTACTAACTTCTTGGAGGACTCAAGGAAAAAAAACATCCGTACCTGGAGACTTATACGGGTTAAGATTTCCTAGTCTGGCTACTACTTCGTTTCTCTCTAAGACTATTTCGCATATGTTTTTACCCTCTTCGAGATGAACTCCCGACCTCGGAGCTAGTCCGTCAAATTCTCTCGTAAGTACGGAGGTGAAGTAGCCGTTCAACACGTTTTCGATGTCTGGTTCCGTCTTCCGTAACACGCCATTGTCATCTCTCAGCGCCCCTATGTTATGACGAATCTGTTTGCGGCTATTGACATGCAGGAACAAATCTTTCGGAGTTTCTTTACAGCGGGAGGCCACCTGAACTTCGTCGTTGTGCTTAGCTCTACGCACCAGTGCTTTAACTTGACTATACTTTTCCCTGTATTGGAAAAGTCTTTCTTTATTACGGTGTGTGTAAGAAAGAGACACAGGTTTGATACCTTATGGTGAATCTTCCCTACTTCTGGTTTGAATTCCACCTAATAAATGAACTGCCATAATTAAAAGAAAAATACATAATATAATAAGAATCCACTTGGATTGGGCAGCAACCCACTGGTTCCTTACCTTGAACCTTAATATAATAAAATACATATTCTCAACGGCAAAATGAGAAGCCTATTCGAAAAACAAATAGTTTATAATCAATAGTTACGTTAGAGAAGAAAACCACAAACAAATCTTGATGGGATCAAGTTCATTAATGAAATGCGCATCTTTTTTTTCTTACGAGAGGCGAAGTTTAAATCTCCATTTAAATCTCTTTAAAGTATTAAAAACATCAAGAATAAACTTGACAGTTTTAAGTTCTTAACTATATGGGTAATAGAAAAGGGACTGGTGAAATTACACCTGTGAGGGAATAGAGACAACCACGTGGACCCTAAAAACACACGTGGCTATCACAAATGGTTTCAAAGGAAGAGAGAACGGGCCAAAAAACCACGCGAAGAGGCTTCGGAATGCATAGGAATTTACTTATGAAGGTTTTACCCCCAAGCCTTAAGGTAATGTTGCATCCCGTCTACCATCTGGAAGCATGCAAGATTGAGGGAAGACATCCGTTATTACAATCCCTGGCTGAGAAACGTCCATCCCACAGCTTTTTGTTTACCTTGGGAGAATCCCCTCCGTTGCCGGAGGCAATTTTACCACAGCGTAAGGCTCAAAGCAGTACAGGCTTGCAATCCAGCACAAGATACATCTCTTCTCAATTTGGTTCCGCTTTCGTCTTCACGAGCGCAAAAGCAAGAAGCTCTCCCGTCGTAATTCCACCCCAGTCACTTGTCGATTCCCCAGTAACAGCCGATCTCGTTTGCAAGCACAAAGACTCCCTCTTCAAGGTATTTCAAGGTAAATCTCAACCTTCTACAATTCTCCTCCTTGAATTGCCCCCCTTTCCTTTGTCGTCCAAGGATCAACTTCTGCAAAACATCAACGCGTGCGGACCCCTTTAATCCGGTCATCCTTTAAATATTTATTCGTATTTTGGCTCAGCGCAGCCTTTGAAAAATCTATCCGGGTTTGGTCATTTACTTTCTTTAAGCTCATTAGCTTGTTCCTTTGGCCCGACTATCGAGCCCAAAAGTCCAGGATAATCCAATTTCATTTTATTTGTGTAAATATTTATTTATTTCTTGTTGTGTTATTAAATATTATTTTTCTACTTCTCTTTTAAATAATCCAGAACAGCATTCAGCCATAGCTAGTAATTAACGGCCAATCTGCACTCGCTTTTTGTTATTTGCCTTCGTACTCGGGGAACAATTTTCCTCCATTTAGTCCTCTCATTATCTTACCACATTATCTGGTAACGGAGCCAAGGTCAGCTCTCTTGGGCGTCCTTTCACTCTACTCCTCACCACTCGGCCAATCTAATCCCCTCCATATATATCGGCTAAAGGCATAAAGTGATGTCAGGCTTTGTTGCAACCCTGCCGGTTACATGTAAGAAAGTCTGGTCCAATTCGTTAGAAAATATTTCTTTCGTTCATCATTTCTTAGTTATCTATTATGATAAACTTATTATTGTTAAAACTATTAAAGTAGAAATAAAATATTCAATATATGATCATAGACAGCTTGTATTTGGAAATGATGCAAAACTTTGAATTACAATAGTTATCTTAATTTGTAGCCATTTTCTAGTTGATTTAGTGTTACAATCATATTAGAATGGTTTATTAACATTTTATCCTTTATTATGACTAAACTACTATTGATAAGATTTTTATTTATTATTTGGGTTGAGAAATTGAAGAGTGAATTGATGTTCGCTGTTCTTATGAAAGGTGTGAGGGTGGGGAATTAAATTTTTCTCCTCTTTTCTTGGCTAACCTGTGAATTCATAATAATTAAATTAATTAATGAACGATTTTGGATGATTTGTTAATTATGCTGAAAAACATTTAGTACAAACATGTATAGTCATATAATAAACACAAATAATGTGCATGCTAATAATAATGGCTCACACGCTTCTCCGTATAATTAAATATAAAGAATAATTTTCATATATCTTAGATTATTTGTACCTGCTTCATATAGATTACACGCTGATTGGATTAGTGATTGGGAGATTACGTGCTGCAGAAGTTTCCTCTTCTGGGTTCTTTGGCTTCGCAAGGAATGTCTATTCTTTCCTCTTCCTGAGATATAATTGCGTGCAGTCTTCTCAATATACGGTAGGACTGTTTATGGAGAAAATGGTTCAATGGTTTCGGATTAATCTTTCGGTGAATTACAGACAGACTTACTCTATTTACTATTCGTATGTTAGTAAGTAATGAGGATAACTTCCTTTTTATTGAGGTGGGAGAATATTTTTTATAAACATTTATAAACATTAAGAGTTTTCACCTCTTCTGCTACATTCTATCCAATGTAAAACTGATGTATCGATTAAAGATTTCAAAATCATAAAGATCATTCCTGACCCATAATCCTTACGTGTTCAAGAATCAATTTTTGTAAAAAAAAATTTCTCCCACCTTAAATTCTGATGCCTCTTCCCACCCACTACTTCTCTAAAATAAACCAACCACCCCTAAATTTTTCTTTCTGCTTACACCCCTTCCTCCGTCAGCGCCAGTCTTCATTTAACAACTGTTGGTAAAAGGTTAGTATTCTTCCCTAAAAAGTTTTCCAGTTTCATCTACATTTATTATTGATAAATTTCATTATCCATTGTTTTATCTGACTTTCAGGAATTTTTTAAAAATTTTTCCAGTACCAACAGATGTGTGAAGCATTTAACCGAAACGTTGTACAATCAAGTAAACTAATTTGAACTTCCCGTTTTTCGTCATATCCTTCATCCTGCAAACTATATTTACGATGTATATTAGGGAGATACAAAATAGGAGACAAAAACAATTCTTTACATTTTTATGAGATACTCGTACTATCTTATTTGATTCATTTTAGTGCAAAAACTATTTTGCAAATATTCCAGATGAAAAAGTTAATATTTAGAGGTGGCAACCAGCACTTGAATATTGATGATTTCCATGGCACCCAGCAAGTACAGCAATCACAACTTTACTACTTTAAAGTTGGAGTTTCCCAGGAGACCTATTCTATCACTTTCTTTTTCAATTCTATTGGGAGTGGTTACTCATTTGAAACAGCTGCAATAATGATTTTGTTTGATTTTTGTCAAAGAAGTTATTTTCTGTAGTTCGACACAATTTGTAACAAATACTGTTTTTGCTTCCTCGTCATTAGTAGGCAATTTTTTATAGTCTTCTACGAGCTTATCTCCTTTTTCAGTAATATTATTTACAACTTTTAAATTATTAACAACATCTTTAGCAATCCAAAAGCTCTCTGCTTGAGGCCAGTCCTCAACCGATATGTTAAGAATATTTGAGGACAGCCCAAGTGTTTTGAATAAAGAGTTTGTTGTCACAATGTCCCAAAGCTGCTTCTTGCCATAATTTTCATTGTATACTTTGGTTTTCTAGGATGGATCTGAATCTGCTTGATTATTCACGGCATCTTTCATTTTTACCTTTGTTTCGAATAAGACACCATCATCAAACGAGGCCAGTATAATTAACTCTTCTGAAAGATACCAGACATGGTTTGTACATTTATTCAAGGTGGCATTAGCAATCTTTTTATTTATTTCTTTGTCGCAATGAAGTTCTTCAAGAAGCAACAAATCGTTCTGGGGAGGGCACTGGCTGCTTTTGTTGAAGAAAATCAATGCTGTAGATTGATTGAAATGGCAAACTTGCATATTTATTCTAAATTCCTTTGCTCTCTGGGTGAAATTTTGAATTGACTTTTAAACATGAAATTTGCATGGAATATATAAGTTTTGCCATTTATCCAGCTATGTGGTATGCTGCAGGGTTTTTTAATTTCACATCACTAAGAATCGTCTTGAATTTGTTACTCTTTGATCAGTTCTATAGAAAATTTCTTCGTTTCATCGTTTATTGCTTCACCGCCTGAATAGTTAATCCTCTTGATGTTCTTTACGGACACCCAGCAACGATTACAACATGTGTTAGGAGTTGCATTCTTTTGCATAAACCCAACGTACAACGTGATACAAAGCAAACTCTTACATAATTCACTGTTCCCAAGACAAGATTTCAGACTATTTACATAGAGATACTAAATAGTTTCCTTACATCAAAAGGCTACATATACCTTCTGACGGTCATTTGTTGCTATAGCAAGTAAATAGAGGCATACCCAGTTAAGGATATTGTATCATAAGCTGTTTTTAAGATTTCTGTTACAATTATGTCTCATATTTCGGAGGCCCACTCAAAATTATGTGTGATAAAGGTTACAGTTCAGCTCAGGTCTATTTCAAGAGTTATTAAAACTCACTGACACTAAACATAACTTTACTTCTCATGGGAATCCTGATACAAAAACCCTCCTTGAAAGATCTCACTGCACAATAAAGAGTTTTTCTCTTGGAAAAGGACCTCATAGTCAATGGTTAGGTACTTAACTGCAACAGTGCATACATTGAGAAATGCCCTTAATTATTAAACATTTTTTTCTCCTGCATAAATAGTCCATGACACTACCCTACGCAGTCCATGTGATCTATTTATTACCAGAAGACAAAGATATTTGTGACATTAAAATTCAATAATATCGAGAGGCAATGAACTCTCTTATCCAGACCTTTTGGTAAAAAGGATGTTTTCGTTCCCAAATACTTTGAAATTGTATAAACTTATTCATGACAGATACTCATAAACGTCCAACATTTTTTACCTTTATAAAGGACTATATAAGATTCGCAAATAAACAAAGATTATTTCACACTTAGAGGCTGCAAAGGAAAATTGCCTGCCCATTTGCATATATTGAAACTGACTTAGATGAAATCAAATCCCTCTCTCCATGCCGCCGATTCTAACATAGAATTCAATACACAAATTTCTAGCCATTTCACATGATCTTTGCAATGGAATCTCAGAGCAAATAAAACCCAATGCATCCCAACAATCATATAAATTGTTAAAGCATATAAATTGTTATTCTTAGTTTTTTAGTAAACCGCGTTTTCCTTAATTTGTCATGATCCGATTACTTAGGTAGAATGAGCGATTTGTTTAAGTTGAGATTGCACACATATTGGATGAAAGAATTTTATTATTATTTCATTTATGTTGTTGATTATGACATCAGATATGGCCACCACTGGTTATTCATAATACTATGTTATTTGCATTCATTTTGTAATTATTTCAATCTCATTTTTATGTATATCTACTTATTTTTTTCAGAAATTATCTTACGAATTATTTTGCGTACAATTTATCCTGCGTATTGTTTCATGCCATTCATAATCTCTTTTATTATTATTTTTGTTTTATGACATGGGTTTTACAAATATTCATTTATCCTACCAATTTTCACATATTTATACTGTGTATGAATAAAACTATTCATTATCATCATGATTATTAGAAGAGCTAGGTGATCAGTTACTAAAGAAGGAAATTGGTATAACAACCATTATTCTAGGTCCAACTTACACGCGTAACAGGTCCCGATCCTCTGGAGCCCTCTCATCCTTCCTGTAATTCATCATTCCTGGGTGAATAACGCCGAAGTGTCTGACTTTATTTATACCTGCGTATCAAGAAGGAAATTCGATCTTTTACTGTAGTAGAGTGATTACTGAGTGATATTATATATATATATATATATATATATATATATATATATATATATATATATATATATTGTTGAATACCGATCTGCATAATGCATTATAAATTGTGAGATTGTTTTTTGCTAAGTTTATTCTTTCATTGATATGTTTTTATATCCGTTAGAAGTTATTTTTAGCCCGAGAACCTTGCCCTCTTGTCTGTATCTATATCTATTTTCTACGATAAGTACTCGCGATATTTTGCGTCGTTCTCAAACTGGTACGATTATAAAAATTGTCTGGATTAGTTCTGATTTTCCATTTATTTTCATAGTGGTTGATATTTGCCATCTCTGCTGCAGTTATTCTAGCCATAGTGGATGGATGCCTATAAGGAGTTTTTGGTGATTATGAAGATATCATCCGCGAATTGTATGCATATATGTAGGACTTTCAAAAATAGGCTCTGGTAAATCACTCGTGTATATCCTATATAGTAATGGACTAAGGCATCTCCCTTGGGGCACTCCTTGATATATTTCGAATTCGAGTCCCCGGTTGTATTCTATTTCGATATGTGCTTTGCGATCTGTTATAATTCTAGGAAGTCCTAGCCTTTTAATCTTATATTCAAGTTCAATTCGCCATACGCGGTCAAATGTTTTCTGTAAGTCTGTTGGGGCAAGGTCTGTGTATCTCTTTTCGTATTTATCCTTAGCGATCGCTTTCACAAGTATTGCCAGTGCTGTTTCTGTTCGTCTTCTTTTTCTAAACCCGTGTTGGTGTTGTGGGATTAAATTGTTATCCTCGAAATGTTGGCTGAGTCTCTTTCCAATCATTTTCTCTAAGTTTGTTTAGTTATGGATTCGAATAAAGTTATGGGTCAGAAGTTTCCGGGTTGATTCGGGGGTTTGCCTGGTTTGGGTAGAAATATTAGTTTTCCTCTTTTAAGGCATCGGGAAAGTAACCTGCACTGAGTGACGCGTTGAAAATGTCTTTCATTTTTCTAGAAAGATATTCGGTGCTCTTATTAAGTTTTTACGTGAAATTACGGAATCGCCTGGAGCTTTTTGTTTAGTAGCGATTGTAGTAGCTTTAAGTTCTTCTAGAGTTATTGGTTCCACTCCTTGCTCTTCTAATATTGTAGGAGAGGCAGTGTGGTTGGGCGTTATTTCTTCTCTGTTACTTTCTGAGTCTTCGACTATAGTGTTCTCATGTTCGTGGTCGAAATCCATATTTTCCTCAGGAGGTATGTTAAAAATCTCACTCCAATGTTCTCTATTTCTTTCAGTTCTTGTATGTCTTCTCCGTTGTAATTAATGGATATCTTTGTTTTCTGTTTTCTATTTTCTCTTATCATGTTTATTTTTTGCCAAAACTTCGTTTGGCTTAATTACTCGTCTATCGCCTCCACTAGATGGTCACTTCTGGCGTCCCTCTCTGCCAAAATTGTTGCAGTTAGTTAGTTTTTAATGTTAAGGAGACGTTCCCTATCGCTTTTACGTGGAGCAATTTGTTCTATTCTATCTCTTAAGTTTTTATAGTTGTTTTCTAGTTCTATAATTAATGGAGTATAAGCATGGTGTGGTAAGGTTCTAAATGTTGTGCTCGGGAAATGTAATGCATCTGCTTCGATTAGTGCCTTTATTAATTTAGGGATAGCTTCATCTATTTCATCAAGAGTAGCTTCGCTTAGATCTGGTCGTTGATATTGTTCTAGATCTTCGGCGTATCCGCGCCAGTTTGCATTTTGGCAATTTTTCCTAAGAGGGCACTTCAATTGTATAGGATAAGGTGAACATTCTACAACCACCATTTAATGGTCGCTAGTAGATGGTGGGCCTCTTTCTATTAGATATTTATAGTGGAACCTATGGGACGCGACTACAATGTCCGGTTTTGTTGCTCTTGTTTTTCCAATATATGTCGAAAAGTCCGGACCTATTCTTTTTATTATTCCTCTTTCTATTAGTAAATCCAGATTTTTCCCTGCATTATTAAATTTCCTAGTGTACCCTGAGGTTCTCGTGCGTGTATTCAGATACCACATAAAGTGGACGTTGTCAATTTGCCCAAATATCTCCATAAAGTTGTGCATGGGTAAATATCCTCTTCTTGGGGGTTCGTATTCCGTCATGTGTATGTTGCTGTTTCCGTTTGGATTTTAATAATTAGGTATGCTTCATCAAGTTCTTTTAACTTAGTAAATTCTTATTCCTTCTTTATAGCTATAGCTACCCCGTCATGGTTTACATCTGTGGTAGTTTCACATATTATTGCATAGTTGTATATTTTGATGGGGGCGGTTTTGGGATTGATATTTAGTTCGTTCAATATAATAATATCTGGGTCTATCTTTAGATATGAATTAAAAAGTAAATGTCTCTTTACATCCCATCCCGCCAAGTTATGACATATTATTTTTAGTTTTCGTTTGATTTCCATTATTCGTGATATTCTATTGTTCCAATGAATGCCTTTTCTCTCTCTATTCCTAAGCTTTCTTTCGCAGGAGGATTTTGTTCTTCCACAACGCTTCCTCTTGAATTCCTCCTTTTTGATTTTGTAACACATTTCTTTGGTAATCTTGATACCTCCGCTTATGATGAATCTATGCATTTCGTTGCCCGAGTAAGAGCCTTTAAATTCATATGTATACAGTCCCTTTTTTATTCCCATTTCGATTTCTTTTGTATTTCCTATATGGATGGGTCTATCTTCTGGAGCGTAGAATCTTAAGGTTAATCCTTTTTCTTCTTTGTTGTCTTTTTGTGTCTAACATTATAAAATCTTGTTTCCTGTTTCTTCCTCACCCGCCGTTTCTCTTTTTTTGTTGAATTTCTGAGTAGCTAGCAATATTCGTTAGTTGTTCCAGATCCATTATTGCTTCTGGTCTCTGTCTGATCATTGGGTTTCTCTGTAATCCCTTGTTTATACTTTTGATCTGGCTTGGAGATCTATTTCTTCAGTTCTCGTTTGAGTTCCTGATTTCGGTCGTTTATATTGTATGCTTAGGAGTTAGCCGAAGGTGGGTTCTCTGGAAACCACATCGAATCCAGGCCATAATTGCTGAGCATTTTGTTTAGTTCAATTAAGTACGGGCCTGGGTTTGCAACATTCATCAAATGTGCGTGTAGAATACACGCTAGTATATTTAATGATTTTTCTTGTTTTATCTATATGATTTTTTTAGCTGGTTGAAGTTGCTCAGCTGTGGCTTTGGCTACCTTTGCATATGTTTGGTTCCTCCTCTCCTCCTCGGCTTTCGTCTTCTTACTGTTTTTCCTTGCTTTATTGGGCAAGCCATCGCCATTTACGATGGCTCCCTCCACAATTTACACATTTTTTTCTCGGAGCTCTTACAATCTGTCTAGGTATGTGTGCTAGAGCTGCATTCAGAGCATTTCTTTTCCCTTTTTTTCAGACAATTCTTTGTTATGTGTTGGTCTATTGCAAAGCAGCTAAAGCATGTCAAGACAATGATGAATTAATCGTTCCTTATCTGCTACGTTGTTATTTTTAAAGTAAACGCCAGTAGACTGTTCTCCCCTTTGCTTTGTGGGCCATAGTTTTCTCTCTGAATATCACCTTGAAGACATGGGTATATTCGTTATTTGTAATTCTGTTTTTTTTACTTTTACCACTCCTTTTATTCGTGCCCATTCTTGGTGTTGTTCAATTTCCTCTTAAATTTGCAATCTGTCCAGGTATGTGTGTTAGAGCAGCATTCATAGCATTTCTTTTCTTCTTTTTTCGGACAATCCTTTTTTTATGTGTTGGTCTAGTGCAAAGCAGCTGAAGCACGTCAAGACATTGATAAATTCATCGTTTCTTATCTGATCCGGTGTTATTTTGAAATTAAACGCCAATAGACCGTTCTCCTTAGCTTTGCAAGCCATACCTGTCTCGCTGAATATCACTTTACATAAAGACATGGGTATATTTGTTATTTGTAAATCTGTTTATGACTTTTACCACTTCTTGAATTCGTGCCCATTTTGGTGTTGTTCAATTATCTCTTGAATTTCTAAGGCCGTCTGCTCCCCTATCCAGGGGGTCTATTTACTTGCAGTAAGTAGCTTTTTGAGGTTCTATTTGAGGTGAGACTTTGGCCTCTAGTCCTATAGTCTTTAAGAGTGTTGTTGCTCTTTCGCTGACGAGTTTATCGACGCCCTTTCCTATTTGAAAAATCGCAACGTAATTTGAGGTATGGTGAAGTGACCAAATTAGAACTATTTCC